>BSBK01010011.1:382500-567500 GCA_027943335.1 Chamaecyparis obtusa | reverse complement strand
GCGAATGTAGGTTGTTCAAAATGATGTCTCTAGAAATTGTTGAGGTTAGAGATTCAAAATCAATTGGGGTAAAGTATATTTATCAATCTATGTAGACATAGATATATTTGGTTCAATTGACAGCCATGGTTGAAAGCTTTAAAAAGCACAATACACTCAATCCGGTAAATATATGCTTAAATCCTTTGAATAAATCCTCAAATACTTTAAATAAGTGCTCAAATCTTTTAAATATAGCAAGATTTTCTTTTTCTTTCTCTTCTCTTCAGCTCACCGAATCAAAATTTATGGCGCAGAAGCAAAAAATTGCCCTGGCAAAGTAGCTCAACCTTCATCTCCGATAGGTTGAAGTCTAGTTCCAGAATAAAATATTTATTTACTTCTTACCGCACAATTCCACGAGATCTACACAGCCAGAAATCATAACAAATAGTAATCACAACAAAAATTTTCCACCATTGCATTTGATTTCTAAGCATTTTTAGCATTCGATGAGATCACATTCCTCTGGGCGGTCTGTGCACACAATGAAAATGTTATTTATAAATGCTATTTATTAAAAAGACTATGGAAGCCTATTAAATTAGAAAGCAATGCGATTTCATCAACTACTCTATTAGATGAGTTTGAAAATAAGGAAATAGACAAGACACGTTGTTACCAAACTACCTCAACTCATTAACACTTCATGAAATATATTGATTGCAATAACCACACAAGATAAGATATTGAAATGACTTTTGGAAACTTTTAGCAAATGCAAAGGATGAGTATAGAACATATTCAAAGCTTTCAGTGCATCATCCCCACTCATACCAAATTGTGGGCGCAGAGCCACATATGGGTATTCATCCAAACGCACAGGAATGAATTTTTGTTAGGATCGGTATTTATAAATAATATTTTCATTGTGTGCATAGACCGTCCAGAGGAATGTGATCTCATGGAATGTTAAAAATGCTTAGAAATAAAATGCAATGGTGGATGTAAGGTATGCATATAAAATATGAAGGCATATACAAGATATAGAGAGACAAATGCATTTACTGTATGTGGTCTCATAGTCCACTATGCTAACAAGATATGCCAAAAGTCTGGGTTCCATAGAATGGAAAATGGCCCTTATTATCAACACCGCCATGCATACTTGAGCCACGCAAAATTGTAAGTGCTTAAAATTATAAGGGCGTGGAATTTTGCCTTGCTCCCACCAACTCTGCATCTGCTGAAAGTTTCTTAACCCTTTTGAACAAATCCATTGCTCTTGTTGGCATGAGATCTTAGTTTGATTTTGAGAAGTTTGAAATCATTCTTGTGCTGACTTGAAACTTGAAGAGGAGAATAGCAGAAGGTATGCGAATGTGTATAAACGGTGACATGTGAAAGACGACAAACAAATACCCATAAAAGTTTCAACGTCTGAGAGCATACTGTATTTAATAAAATGAAATGAACAATAGGAAACCATTGAAAATGAAGTATCCATGATGTTTTTATGATTAATTCACTTTGACATCTATCATTCGACACTTACAGTCAAGTAGAGATATTTGATGTTGCAGACGTGGCATGGGTATGACATTTATTTCTACAAATATCCCTAAAGTAAGTCCAAACTCCTCTGTCATGTCCAACTGCTCAGAGCTCATCCCATCTGCAAGTATTGACTCAAATAAATGAACCTGATGACTTGCCAGTTAAATCACCGGGCAAATTATTCTTGCCAATCCGAATGGAACAAGCTCAAAATTTTGTCCCCTTTTGTCCATCTGGCCATTCTCATCATCAAATAATTCTCACACAGAAATTTTGAACCTGTGGGCCATTATATTGGACCCTGCAATTGGAAAAATCCAAGTGTACAGTGGCAGAACAAAAATTCAACGTTCCAAATGACTTCAATGGTAGTCATTCTGGCTAGAGGATCTATAACCGTTGGATGAATTTTTTTGCTTGAACCCTTTCATAGGGAAATGTCTACGGCATAAAAAACAAAAAAAAATTAGGGTATTTTATATTTTTTTATGGAATTTGGAGAGGCAAAGGAATTGGAAAAGGTACCTTTTAGGGATTATGAAGAGATGTTCTCAAATTATAAAAGAGTGTCTCCTCATTTCATTTGTAGGAAGCTCATTACAAGAGCAAACAACCAACCAAATATCAAGGTGATATTTTTATTTTGTATTTAATAATTTATTTTTTATGTAATTTTAATTTTAGATTTTAATTTAATTTTAGTTTTAGTTTTAGATTTAAAATTAGAATTAGATTTAGAGATAGTTTTAGTTTTAATTAGATTTAGATTTATATTTCTCTTCGATTTAGATTTTGATCATTATTTCATTTAATCTTTAGTTTTAGTTTTAGTTTTAATTAGATTTTTGAATTAACTATAGATGGATCAAAAAGGATAATACAAGAGTAATACGGGTGAGGCCAGGCCTCAGCCAGCAAACTTCACAGATACATCAAAAGATCACAAAAAGTGACAAAGCATCAAAAATGACTAGTGCAGAATACAATTATAATCTTCAACCCAGGCAGTCCAACCCCCTGGGCCTTCCATCCAGACAATGTTCTTCTTCTCCTGAATTTGTGCCAGCATGGTGAGTTGGTGATCAGTAGCATTTCTATTCTTGTGGATCTCATTGGTGAGTTTCTTCAGAGTGGCTTCAAAGTTGGTGAAGTTGTCCATGTGCCTCCTCTAGTCAAAATTATCTTTAAGTTCATAAATGAACATGGTGGAGTGGCCATCCTAGAGAAATCTCCTGAGCTTCTTCCTATCCAAGGTCATGTTCACGTGCACCTGTGAAGAAATTTTGTAGTATGTGAGTTTTCAAAAAAAACTCAATAAGGGATCTGGGAGAAGCTTGATACCTTTCTTCATTCCTAACCTTCCAGATCTGCCATAAAATGTTAGAAGATGACATATTCCATAAAATATTAGCATCTTTTTTTATAACATCAATAGAGCCAGTAATGATTTCAAAGATATTCACAGAGAAAGGAAAATTTAAGCCAAACATGCACCAAATGCTTTTGGCAAATAAACAGTCAAAGAAAATATGTCTGCTAGTCTCAGGAGTACCACACAGACTGCAAATATCAACACCAGTAGACTCCTTCCTCAGGGGAAGTTTGTCAATAAGTAGGAGCCATTTAAAGCATTTGATTTTAGGTTCAGTGGGCGACTTCCAAAGTCTCTCAAGGTGAGTTTTCCACATACTAACATCTAACTCGGTATACTAGAGTCTGTTAATATGCAGAATAATATCTTTATTGGCATCAATAATTTTATAGATATTCTTAGCTTTGATTTTATCCACCATGGTGCCATTCGTCCATTTAATCTTAAGAAACCTATGAGAGTCAACCTGGCACAACATAGGCAAGTCCCTACAAGCTTTGACAATCATGTTATAAGTCATTTTTTTAGACAAAGGAATATAAAATTTAGCACTGATGTCTTCCCAGTTGATAAGTTTATCTTCCTCAAACAGGCATATGACCTGAGAGATTCCAATATTATTCCAAAGCTTAGTAGAGCATCCTTAGGTGAGGGCAAGGGGCTTCCTGAAAATGTGCAGATTCCACCAAATGGATCTTTCACCAAAGAGAGTTTTTTGATCATGGAAGGCTTTATTAATAATGTAAGGTTTGACAAATTCCCATGCCTTCCAAATAGTTTTAAAGATCAAAGAGCCTTGAACAAAGATGGGAAAATTGCCAACTATGATATCACAGAGAGGGATGTTTTTCCAAGACTTAGCTTTTTTTGGAATACCTTGTTCTATATTGCTTCTAATAAATACCTTCCAAGGTTCATCCCCTTCAAGAGAGTGAAAGGTCCACTTGGCGAAAAGGGTAGTTCCTTGAAGCCTAAACCTCCAAGGAGCTTATTAGTATGACACCAGTCCCATTTGATAGCGTGCCTTTTCTTTATCCCCTTACCATCAGACCAAAGGAAGTTCCTAATAGCTTTTTGAATTTCAAGAATCTGGTAGTTGTTAAACATCCAAGCCGAGGAGTAGTATATGCTATAAGAAGAGAGGATCTTTTGACACACCTGCACCCTACCAGCAAGAGAGAGGGATCCATAATGCCACTTACTAAGCTTCTTAAAAATTTTGTCTTTAATCCAGCTCCACATATCTTTAAGGGAGGGGTCCAAAGAGAAAGGGATGCCTAGGTATCAGACAATTTTTTGAGGTCTGCCCCATTGATAGTTGAACTTGCTAAGCCAAACAAGGGGTTGATCAGTCCAGCCAAGGCAGATAGACTTAGATTGGGAGATGCGGGAACCAGAGATGGAGCAGAAGGCATCAAGCTTGGTTTGGAGAGCAACAAGGTTAGACTCAGTGGCTTCAAAGAAGAGGGAGGTATCATCAGCGAAGTGACAATTAAGAAGATCAGTCATTGGGAAGGGAAATGCCTTTGACGGCCGGGGAGAAGGTGTTATCTCTAATGATGTAAGCAAGGGCATCCGAGGTAATGACATAAAGAGCAGGGGCCAGGAGGCAACCTTGTCTGATGGAGTGGCTAAGGGGGAAGGGGGAAGAAAGGGAGCCATTTATGTCAACCTGGGCAGAGGCATCCTTAAGAGGAATCTTAACAAGGTTACAAAAGACAGGGGGGAAGCCAAAAGCTTCAAGCATAATATTAATAAAATCCCACTCAATCCAATCGTAGGCTTTTTCAAAATCAAGCAACAACATGGCGGAATTCTGATTAGTGTGTTTGGACCAGTTCATAGCTTCCCAACTAGTGATAAGGTTCTCAAGGATATACCTTCCTTTGATAAACCAATTTGGGTGGGACTAACAAATTTGGGGAGGATGGTTTCAAGTCTTGAGGCAAGAATCTTAGCAAGAATTTTATAGGTCACATTAAGGAGAGTAATCAGCCTCCAATTTTTGAGAAGGGCTTTGTCCCCTTCTTTAGGAATTAACTTAATAATTCATCTATTAATAAAATTTCCCAAAATACCTTTAGTGTAAGCTTCAAAATAAATATCATAAAGGTCTTTACAGATCTAGTCAGAATTGGCTTTATAAAACTCAACAGGTAGACCATCAGGGCCAGGGGCCTTATCATTCTTAAGCGATTTAATGGCTTTCTCAATTTCTTCTATATAAATCTCCTTATTAAGCACTTCTCCATCCTGTCTAGAAATCCTATTAGGGATAAGGCGTTTATAATTAGTTTTGAGAGTCTTAGCAACCTCAGAGTCTTCCGAGGAGAAAAGGGAAGAATAAAACTTCACAAAAGCATTTCATTTAATCATTATTTTTCTTAGATTTAGATTTTGATCATTATTTCATTTAATATTTAGAGTTAGTTTTAGTTTTAATTAGATTTAGATTTATATTTCTCTTAGATTTAGATTTAGATTTAGATCATTATTTCATTTAATATTTAGTTTAAATATGGAAGGCAATGCCCCCATATTGGTTTAGATTTAGATTATTCATTTAGAATAGTTTAAAGTGGTGAATAATCTTTCTTCTTCCTTAATTAAAATTGAAAAATCTTTAAGATTTAGTTTTAATACTTTAAGATTAAGATTTAGTTTTACTTTTAAAGTTAGATTTAGATTTAGATCATTATTTTATTTAACATTTAGATTTAAATTTAACTATGGAGGACAATGTCGCTATATTGCTTTAGATTTAGATTATTTAGATTATTCATTTGCAATGGTTTAAAATGGTGAAAAATCTTTCTTCTTCCTTATTTAAAATTGGAAAATCTTTAAGATTTAGTTTTAATACTTTACTTTATATAAATTTTATATTTAACATTTAATTTCTACAATAAAAACTATTAAATTAAATAAATAAGTTACAAAACTATAAATTTAAATAAATCATAAATAATAGGAAGCCAAATGGCAAGGCTGAAATAATGGGGCCCGAAATAATATGACCCAAAAAAAAGGGGTGTCACATAGATGAAGAATAAGTTAAAAATTTAAAAAAATTGTAGTGTTTTATATTTTTTTGTGGAATTTGAAGAGGCAAAGGAATTAGAAAAGGCACCTTTTCGGGAACATGAAAAGACACTCTCTTATTATAAAATAGTGTCTCCTCATTTCATTTGTAGGAAGTCCATTTCAAGAGAAAGCAACCAACCAGCCAAATATCAAGGTGATATTTTTATTTTGTATTTAATAATTTTTTATATAGTTTTAGTTTTAGTTTTAGATTTAGAATTAGAATTAGATTTAGATTTAGATTTAGATTTAGTTTTAATTTTACATTTAGATTTATTTTTTGTTTGAGTTATATTTAGATTTATATTTCTCTTAGATTTAGATTTTGATCATTATTTTATTTAATATTTAGATTTAAATTTAAATATGGAGGGCAATGCTGCCATATTGGTTTAGATTTAGATTATTTAGATTATTCATTTAGAATGGTGAAATTTTTTTCTTCTTCCTTAATTAAAATTGAAAATCTTTAAGATTTAGTTTTAATACTTTAAGATTTAGACTTAGTTTTACTTTTAAAGTTAGATTTAGATTTATCTTTCTCTTAGATTTAGATTTTGATCATTATTTTATTAATATTTAAATTTAAATTTAAATATGGAGGGCAATGCCGCCATATTGCTTTAGATTTAGATTATTCATTTGCAATGGTTTAAAATGGTGAAAAATATTTCTTCTTCCTCATTTAAAATTGGAAAATCTTTAAGATTTAGTTTTAGTACTTTAGTTTATATAGTTTTTATATTTAACATTTAATTTCTACTATTATATTTGGTTTTGAATGTTTGATGAAAAATATGGAGGGTTATGTTGTCATATTATTTAATTTATTTAATTTGATAATTAATTTTAAAATTCTATATATATTTTATGCATAGAGTATTTATGATTTAATCTATAATTCATTTCTCTAGATCACTGAGAGAAGAAGGGGTTGCATGCTTGCATTTAGTAAACACAAGGAGGATGCTAACAAAGGTTGTTGCGTAAAGCTTTATGCTTGTTTGCATTAGCTTTAAAGTTTGTAAATCCTCTTCAGCTACTATGTTTACAATTTCACAATCACTCTGCAATGTGCAAAACATCCTGCTCGAAGTAGGGAGAATGATGCCAAAGAATTTGGTTTAAAATCTATCAATGACATTTTCAACAAATTTGTTCTATGCAAATCATGTAATTAATGCATGTCATTGGAGGCCATATTTTTGAATCAGTGGAGAGCTTGGAAATTTTAATGTGACCACTAAACTAGGTTGAGGTGATCATTGTAAAAATTAAATTGTGAGACCAGGGGGTGAGATAAATTCAATCTAATAGATATGATTGAATTCTAGATGTTGCCATAAAGATTATGAAAAAAGATGAGAAAGTCCAGGATTTAAGGCACCATATTAAAAAAATATTATTTCTATCTATTTGTTGTCTTCAAATTCAATTATCAATTTTATGATGTTTCTATTATTTAATTAATTAAGATAATATGATTAGCATGGAAAGGGGAAAATATATCTCTATCATTGTGCAAACAATAAATTTTGTAGAGAAATACTTCAAATTTAAATATGTGATAATTTTTTGAATTAAGGACCTATAAGGAAGAAAGAAAAAATGACCAAGAGGTCTCTTGAAATATTACCCTAAACCAAATGAGACTTTACTCCAACACTAAACCAAATTAAATACTAACCTTTAAAAAAAGTTGTAATCCTAACCCTATTCTTAATTAAATTTTAAGTCAAATTAAAATTTATACCTAAAATCTTAGTTGAGGAGAAACCTATTGACTAAATAGAAACAACAAATCTTGAAAAACTAGATTGAATCCCAACCTTAAATCTATCTAATATTACACATTAAAACCCAAGATAAACCTAACCCTAACTAAGATTAAAAAATATGGTCACTTGATATTTATTAAGCCCTAAATTTAACCCTAACCATTATACTAAACCAAATAGAACTATAAACCTATCTAAATCCTAACTTATATAAAATCCAAATAAAATGACCCTTGAAATCTAACACTCAACTTAACCCTAATCCTAATACAATTAAATTATAACCAAGATTATGAAAAAAGATGAGAAAGTCTAGAATTTAAGGGACCATATTAGAAAAATATTATTTCTATCTATTTGTTGTCTTCACATTCAATTATCAATTTTATTTTTTTTTGGTAAAAGGCCGAGGCCAAGATTTTATTAATCATTTAAACATATACATAGACCCCACTCAGTGCAGGTGTTGGTAGGGAAGAGTGGGGTTGAGAAACCCTCCAGCCTTGCCTGGGACCATAATTCAATTTTTATACATATCATTTATAGGAGGGCATCCCCTTCCTTTACATAACATATCCAGAAAGATATTGCAATTTACATAATCTGCTATGTTGATATTGAGTTACAATCTTCGACGTGTCCCGCCCAGTCTGCTGAATTGGATATCCTTCCCTCCTAGGGTCATGCCTTGATTTGATTCATGCTTAGATTAGATACTATGCAAGTGCTATCTTACTAGATACAGGTTGACTATGCTTGCAATCCTAGTTAGTATATCAAGAATTGCATTATAGCACCTTGAGAAGTTTGTTAAGAAACAAATTGGTGAGGAAAGGAAAGATATAGACACATCCCTTCCATAAATAAAATTCCTCTCTGCTAATCTTTATGCCATTGATGATTTATTTTGATAAAAATAGAGAAATAGATACCTCAAAACCACATTATATTCTTTCTAGACTAATAGATACCCCAAAAACTACTCAAATGTAAAAGAAGTCGTGCATGTGGAAAGGAAAAAGCTACTTTAGCATAGCATAATATGTCTGATTAGAAGACTATATAATAAGCCCACCGCTTATAGTAACCTATTCCTATCAATATTCATTCTATCTCGAACTTGTTTTGGTAGTCAGAAAAATACCAAAATCCTTGTTCGCATTATGGTTTTAGAATAGAAATGACATAACTTTATACAAAATATGGAAATGACATAACTTTACTCCCTAAACATGAATGCAGATAAGTAATGGCTTAACAAAGAAATATCCTAAAGAAATCAAGATTCCCAATTAGCACCAAATAAGAAAGAGGAAAAAGATATCTGAAAGTCTTCCCTAGAGCAGAACCTTCTTGCTTTCTTCAAACATCAAATTATCCAGATAATCCTTAATCTGAAGTCAGTATATGACCCCTATATACTGACTTCAAGATTAACGACTATCTAGGTAAACATGTCCATATTTGCTCCATTTCTAACTGTCGACACATAAAGCACAGAGGAGGATCTTGTATAAAATAACTCCACAGTAAGTATGTTGGGAAATATGCAGAAACCATCTTTGTTAGAAAAAAATGCCTCTACTATCTGTTGAGTTTATAAGGATAAAAGGATAAAAATAGAGGACCATAGTTCTTTATCTTGAAGATTGGTGTTCCAAAAGGACACCTTGTAATTCAATTATTAGTTTTATGATGTTTCTATTATTTAATTAATTAAGATTAGCATAGAAAGGGGAAAATATATCTCTATCATTGTGCAAACAAAAAAATTTCTAGAGATATACTTCAAATTTAAATATGTGATAATTTTTTGAATTAATGACCTATAAGGAAGAAAGAAAAAATGACCAAGAGGTCTCTTGAAATATTACCCTAAACCAAATTGAGACTTTACTCCAACACTAAACCAAATTAAACACTAACCTTTAAAAAAAATTGCAATCCTAAACCTAATCTTAATTAAATTTTAAGTCAAATTAAACTTTATACCTAAAATATTAGTTGAGGAGAAACCTATTGAATAAATAGAAACAACAAACCTTGAAAAACTAGATTGAATCCCAACCTTAACTCTATATCATATTACACATTAAAACCCAAGATGAACCTAACCCTAACTAAGATTAAAAAATATGGTCACTTGATAAATTAAGCCCTAAACTTAACCCTAACCATTATACTAAACCAAATTGAACTATAACCCTAATTTTAAACCTATCTAAATCCTAACTTATATAAAATCCAAATAAAATGACCCTTAAAATCTAACACTCAACTTAACCTTAATCTTAATACAATTAAATTATAACCATTACTCTAGCTCCAATTAAACTCTAATTCTACCCTAAGTATAATCATACCTTATCCATAATCAAACCCTTACCATAATCAATACCTACATATTGTTAGCTTCAACCCTAACTATAACTCAAATATTTCCCTCTAATTGAATGCTAACCCTAACCGAACCTTAACTCTAGCCCTAATTATGCTTCAACCATAACACTAATTGAACTACAACTATATCCCTAATCGAAAACCATAATTTTATCCCAACTATAACCATATTCTTAACCATAACCCTAATATCCACCCTAACCAAATCCTAATATGAATCATAAAAAAAGCCTAATCTAAATCCTAACCAAATTGTAATCAGAACCTTAACTTAGTCCTAACCTTAATCATCATTCTAATCCTAACCATAATTCTAACTCTCACCCTAATAACACCCCCAACCCAAACCCTAATCCTAACCATGATATAAACCCTAGGCCCTAATCGTAACCATGATATAAACCCTACCTATAATCCCAATCTTAACCCTAAACCTAATCCTAACCCTAAACCTAATCCCAATCCTAACCCTAATCCTAAAACTAACCCTAAAACCTCTCCCTAAGTATAATCTTAACCATAATCCTAAATGAAAAACCTTGATCCTAACCCTAACAAATCCCTAGCCCTAACCATAATATCCTAACCCTAACCCTAACAAAACTCTAACCCTAACCATAATACCCTAACCCTAAAAAAACTGTAACCCTAACCATAATACCCTAATCCTAATCTTAACCATACCATAGATGCTAAATGCTAAACCCTAATCTTAAACTTAATTGTTAAACCTTAATTCTAAATGTTAAACCCTAAATCCCAAATCTTAAGCTAAACCATAAGCCTAAATGGTAAACCCTCATCATAAATGCTAAACCTTGGACCTAAATGCTAACCCCTAAATGCTAAATTATAACTGTAACATGAACCCTAAATATAACCATAACTCTAACCATGTCATGCATATAAACCTTTATCCTAACCCAAACCCTAATATTAACCAAGATGTAAACCATAACCTTAATGATAATCCTAATCCTAAACCCTAAATCATAACCCTAAGCAAAAGCACAACCATAATCATAATAATAACCATGATCTAAACCCTCACTTTAACCATAATCCTAAACCTAACCCTGGACCTAAATGCTAAACTCTAATCCTAATATAAACCCTCAAAATAACCATAACCTAAACCATTCCATGAACTTAAAGCTTTATCCTAACCCTAACCCTAATAATAACCATAATGTAAACCCTAACCATAATGATAATCCTAATCCTAAGCCCTAATCTCAATCGTAATCAAAATCCAAACCCTAACCATAATACTAACCATGATGTAAACCCTAACCCTGACAATAATCTTTATCCTAAGCCCTAATCCCAACCCTAACCTTAACCATAATACTAACCATGATCTAAGCCCTCATTCTAACCATAATCCTAAGGCTAACTCTAATATCAACTCTAACCCTAACCCTATACCATAACCATAATTAAAAACCTAATCTAACCATAATACTATCTACAATATATGTCCTTACCCTAACCATAATCCTAACCTTAAATCTTATACCCTAATCCTAACCCTAACCCTAACCCTAAACCTTGATCATAACCGCAATTGTAACCATAAACCTAACGCTAACCCTAATAGTTGAATCCTAAATCTAACCCTAAATATTAATTGTAACAATAATAATAATCATAACCCTAACCATAATCCAAAGCCTAACCCTAATCCTAAGTCTAACCATAATTCTAACTCTAACCCTAAACAAAATTCTAACCCTAACCATAAACCTAACTCTAATGTTAAACCTTAGCAACGAATCCTAAATGTAACTATAATCATAACCAAAAGCCTGAACTCCAACACTAACCATAATCATACTCTTAAATGTTGAATCCTAATCATAAATGCTAAAATATAATTCTAAATGGTAAACCATAATCATAAACATAAACCACATCATAACTGTAATTATAATCTTAACATTAATCCTAATCTTGACCCTAACACTAACCCAAACCATATCCCTAGGTTTAATGCTAAACCTTTATCCTAATCCTAACCCTAATACTAACCATGATGTAAACGTTAACCCTAATGATAATCCTAATCCTAAGCCCTAATCTCAACCACAATCAAAATCCTAACCCTAACCATAATACTAACCATGATGTAAACCCTAACCCTGACAATAATCCTAATTCTAAGCCCTAATCCCAACCCTAATCAAAATACCAACCCTAACCATAATACTAACCATGATGTAAACCCTAACCCTGACGATAATTCTAATCATAAGCTCTAATCTCAACGATAATACTATCTACAATGTATGTCCTTACCCTAACCATAATCCTAACCTTAAACCCTATACCATAATCATAATCCTAACCCTAAACCTTGATCATAACCATAATTGTAACCATAAACCTAACTCTAACCCTACCAAGAATCTTAAATCTAACCCTAAATATTAACTATAACAATAATCACAACCCTAACCCTGACCATAATCCAAAGCCTAACCCTAATCCTAAGTCTAACCATAATTCTAATCCTAACCCTAAACAAAATTCTAACCCTACAATAAACCTAATCCTAACATTAAACCTTAACACCAAATCCTAAATGCAACTATAATCGAACTCATAAGCCTAAACCCTAACCCTAACCATAATCATACTCATTAAATGCTAAACCCTAATTATAAATGCTAAAATATAATTGTAAATGGTAATTATATTCCTAATAGTAATTCTAATCTTATCCTTAATCCTAATCTTCACCCTAACACTAACCCAAACCATAAACCTAAACCAAATCCTGACCGTAATTCTAATCTTAACCTTAATCCTAACCTTGACCCTAACACTAACCCAAACCATAGCCCTAGGTTTAATCCTGACCCTAATACTAACCCAAACCATAGCCCTAGGTTTAACACTAACCCTATTTACATCGATGAACCTAATTTTTACCATAACACTAACCTTTACCATAACCCTACCACTAACCTTAACCATAATATTAGAACTAACCATAACCATAACAGTAACTCTAACCATAACACTAACCCTTACACCATCAATTTAAAAAATAAAAATCATAAAATGTCTTCCATGTTGTGCCACAACTACTACTAGCTTATATATACCTATATATATAATACGCCGAGAGTAATCCTTCTCGAGGCACCTATTTTCATCAAATTGTGTGGGTTAGGGTTGATGAAATTAGGTGCCTCAAGAAGGATTACTCTCGGCGTATTATATATATAGGTATATATAAGCTAGTTTTATTTTTCTATCAAAAATTCTATGGAGGAATGGAGGGAAAGACCAAATGTTATGGAAATGTTTGATTGACCGTCAAGATCCCACAAATGGGGTGGAAGAAATGGAAGCATAAAGATGCCCAAGGGAGTAGTAGACTTTACAAGACTTTTATGTACGATTAAACATTAGAACTAGATATTTAATCAAACTAGAAATGTTTGGTTCCATACCAAAAATTTCCAAAATGGTTAATGCAAGGAAATGACCAAAAACTTAAGGTTTTCTCATATTATTACTTCTAAGATATGTTATATCTTAAGGGATGAAAAGGAACAACAATTCAATGATTAGGATTTGATATCAAATGAAAAGAAGGAAGGTACATGAAAATATTTCCTACATTAAAATTTAGAGGATATTGTTGTATAAATTACAGTCTTTTAAAAATTATACAAAGAATAAATGCAAATAAACAATATACCATAAAATAAATGTACAGGGGAGAAAAAATATTTCAAGAGAAAAAAAGTTTCAATGTATTATTTAATAAACACCTCAATTACAATATAGTTGCAAAACAATCCTTCATAGAAATATCATCAACCCAATAGCTAGAGGAATTCTAATAACTTAACTATATATATACCTCATATTAAGTACCTAATATAGATGATATATTTTTGATTAAGGAAAACAGGTTTTAATGGGGCCCTAAAACCCTTATAGAGTTAAAAGCTTAACATAGATATAGCATTGAAAGTTTACAACAACAAAGTAGCCATAGCAAAAAGAACAACCAGTCACAGCCTACCAGCAAATCAAACGAAAAAACTAGAAAATAGAACCAGGGACAGAAACAGAAAACTAGGACAGGCACAAAGCCAGGAGAGAGGCTCAAGAAAACTCTCTGAGGATCTCCACCGCACGAATCTCAAGCTCAGACACCTTATCTGCCACCTCCTTAAGGTCAACAAGATCTTTATCAGGTTCTTGGGTGTCCTTCATAGTGTTGGATCTGGCTCTCTTCCTCCGACCATCCTTCGGAGATTTATCTTTACCGCTATTGGGAGACTCCTCCTTGCTACCCTTGTGTTCCTCTATTTTACTAATCAACACCTTTATGTTGTTGTTTGAAGCTTTGAGAATGTTGTAGCTTTGTTCAGTGATTTTCTGCAAGGTTCCCTCCACGTTCTGAACTCCTTTCTTCACTTCATCAATTTTATTTTACATATCATTCTTCTCCTCAGTAAGCCTGATCTTGTTGCTGCTATCCTCCCTCTCCAACCTGCCCACCCTAAATTTTAACTCTTGGATTTCGTGGTAGGTCCATTTAGTAGTTCTATAGCTATCAATGACACTATTTTTGGCATTATTGAGCACATCCATCTAGGGGTTTTCTTTTGTGATGTCCCTCAAAATAACCAGGGTAGGGTCAATAAGGTCCTCCATTTGAATTTTTCCCTCCTTATTCTCCTTAACCAAAGTTTTCATCATTTCCCCCTTTAAACCCATCCTGACATAAACATTATGAAAATTTTTCCAGGCCACACTCTTCTCTTTATCTATGATCTTGCAGGTGTACTGGTCAGTCCCATGATCATCATAGTCCTACTCATGGTCATCCTCTCTCCACTAACTTTCCTCTTCCTCTTCACTATCCTTCCCCTCCTCTTGTCCTTCCTCCTTATTTTCTTCTTCAAAGTTCTTCCTTTTTCTCTACTTCCTGACAGAATTGACATCAGGATCCTCTTCTTTGTCTGTAGGCATCTTAATTGTAATGTTTCTCTTTCCTTTCTTCTTCTCCTTAATTTCCTCCTCCTCCCCAAACATATCTTCCTCCTCATCAACACTTTCGCCCTCCGTTTCCATGCCCTCCGCCTCCTCATCATAATCTCTATCAGAAGAGATCTCAATGCTCTGCTTAGGTTTAGGTTTCTCCTTTTTCTCCAATTTCTCTTTTTTTAATCTTGTTTTTCCCCTTTTTAGTTTGAGGGGTGGCCTCTGCATCCATGTTCGAATGCATATCTTGGCTTTCCTCAGTATCAGAAGGGATATACTCTTCTTCTCTCGAGTCTAACTCCTCATCTAAACCCTCCTTCCCTACTTTCCCCTACTTAATTTATTTTCCTATAGTCCTAGCCTTGAAAAATTCATAAATCAACAACAAGAGCCCCTCATGGAAAGAAGGGTTTCCAATAGGCTTCTCCCTGTAGTAATTGATATTCTCATTGATAGACGAATAAAGGTAAAAAGGGATAGAGATTTTAGCCCCAGACCTAAAATGGTTGAGAAGCACAAAGTGGTAAGAGTAGATGCGGTCGAATCTCGTATCCAGGGAGATGTACTTGATAATCACCCTCAACACAAACCTCCACAGTAGTTTAATGGACCTTGACAGGTAGTAGGTGCCCTTCTTCACCAGAGCCTTCTTTTCCTCCTTTCCTTTCATAAATTCCAACACTGCCTGACCCAAAATGCGCCTGTCTCTGTAGAATTTCTTCCCGATAATGGGGATGCCCATTACTATAGAAATAACCTCCTCCATCACCGTGAACTTGAGCCCATCAATTTTGACACTCCCCTCATTCCAGTTCTTAACCATGGTTTTGGTAACAGAGGGTTTCCACCCATGCAACTATTCAATGAAAGAAGTCACATCACCTTTGCTCAAAATGCCCCACACCTTAGAGCGTCACTGCCACTTCTTAGCTTCATCCTCTGGTTCCCTCCTATGTCTTTCCCCCACCATTTTTTCTCTCTCTCTCTGCAAACAATTCTTCTGATAACAATGTCTTTCAAAATTTGGGGCCAACAGATAAAATGAGTGGTATTCTCGATCCTTCTTTTGAAATTATGAAAAATAAACCCAAAAACGGGCCTCAGTGCAATGATGGCAGTTTCTAGGGTGATTCATACTTTGGCTTGCATACTTACACATCATATATCGACACATTTCCCCTAACACATAAAATTTCATTATTAACCTTTAATGTTTCCCAATCTGCCCGAGATTCTCTCTCTTTCAATTAAATCTTTGATTTCAAGCAGAATATTATGTCCATCCATCCATCTTTTCACCTCATCTTTCCTGACTGCCCAGTTGGCTAGCTTGTCAGCCACTTGATTTGCTTCCCTGTATTCATGAGCCACATAGACTCTGTCAAAGGACTTGAGAAACTGAATACTCTCATTAATTATATTTGCAATCGTCTAGGTTGGCAGATTTTTCTCGTTGAGACAATCTATTATGTTCTTTGAGTCTCCTTCTAGCCACAGTTTTTTGACTCCTATATCCCTAGCAAGCTTATAGTTTGATGGGCCGCAATTGCCTCTGCATAGTGATTAGTTTTCACCCCCAGAGGAGCCGAGATAGCAGCAATGCCTTTCCCATGATCATTTTTGATGATGCCCCCAATCCCAGCTTGGCCTGGGTTGCCTTTCGCAGCCCCATCAAAGTTGGCTTTACACCAACCCTCAGGTGGAAGAGCCCATCTACAATCCTCCCTCCTTCAATCATTCTCATTTGCATTGAGAAGAGGGTTATAGCCTTTGGTGATAGTATAGTTTTCAACCAAAGCGTTAAGGCTTTTGTGAAAGACCACCATAGAATTGGCTTCTTTTTCCCTGAAAATTTGGTTGTTCTGCTCCTTACACACCTCCAAATAGAGATGGGTTAGAGACTAATCCCATAAGCCCTAGCTCACATCCCCAGCCACCCCACAGTGCCACTGTTGAAATAGCTCCCTCATGTTATTGGGAAAAACCCAGGTCTGTTTGAAGAAAGATAAGAAAGAAGACCAAATATCTCTAGTGAAATGGCAATGGATGAAAAGGTGATCAACACTTTCCATTCACTTTTTACAAAGGATACATCAGTTAGGAATCTAATGGCCCCTCTTGATAAGGTTGTCCACCATCAAAATATGGTTTTGAAGCATTATCTAGAAAAAAATGTTGATTTTGGGGGTAAGGCCAGGATACCAAGGTTTGGCCCAAATAGGGACAATATCAATACTCTGCATGGTTTCATAGCCTGAGGCCACAGTGTAGTTGCCATCCTTAATCATCCCCCAAATAATAGCATCCTTGTTGAGGGACAGAGGGATGAGCCTGATCATGTCCATCAACGACTTGAGCTCTTGGGATATCTCAGTCAAGTTCACCCACTCTTCATTGACCCTGTAGTCTCTCACCCTGCAGCCAAATATTTCCATGCAAGGCATCGCCCATCTGTTGTACTACTCAATGTTCCATAAAGGCCCCAAACTAAGCTAGTCATCAAGCCAAAAGTTGATATCTTCACCATTACCAAGTTTCCATTTCTCCTTCTCAGTGGCCAACCCTTTAGTCTTTATAATGCCATTCCAAATGTTGGATCCCTTTGGGTCGTTATCCCTGCTGATGAACTACTTGAAATTAATATTGGCCGAATACTTATCTTTCAGAATATCCCTCCATTCCCCCTTGGAGTTAAAGATCCTCCACATCTGTTTAGCTTGCAAAGCTCTATTGAACTGCTTCAGATTCCTAATACCCAAACCCCCCTACTTTTTATGTAGATATTGTCCCAAGCCACAAGCGGGTACTTCTTATTGCCTTCAAGACCGGCCCACAAAAACTTCCTCTGAATAGACTCCAAAGTATCAACCACTTTGGAAGGAATAGAGAACAGGCGGAGGGCATAAGTAGGCAAATTCTGTAAAGTAGATTTGATCAGAAGAACTTTACCAGCCTAACTCAGAATGATACCCTTCCAGCCAGCCAATTTTCTATTGAACCTGCCAATGAGATTGTCCCAAAAGAGATTAGGAGGTCTAGCCCCCATAGGGAGCCCCAAGTAGGTAGAGGGGAGGGACCCAATACCACAACCCAAGATACCAGCAATTTTCCTTTGTCTGCCTTCAGGGTTGTTGACAAAGAAGACCGAGCTCTTGCTCCAATTAATGAGTTGACCTTTTGCATTGGAGTAAGTATTGAGAATGGCCTTCACATGTCTAGCTTCCTTCACCAAAGCTTCTCCCCCTAGGATGGTGTCATCCACAAATTGCTGATAAGAGAAGATCAGGGGTCCTGAAGAGGGTTTTAACCTGGCAAAATCTCTTCAGCTCCTTTTATCATGAATAAGTCTTCCCAAGCACTCTGCCAGAATAATAAAGAGGATGGGGGAAAGGGGATCCCCTTGCCTAAGCCCTCTAGAGGATTTGAAAAAATTTGTGGGAGAACCATTAACCATCACCGTAAAAGTGGGGGTGGAGATCAGTTGAGATATAATCTTTCTATTTTTGTCATTAAAGCCAAAAGCTTCAAGAACCTTATCCAGAAACAACCAATCCACCCTGTCATAGGCCTTAGACAAATCAACCTTGAGCAGGAAACCATCCTTTTTGCCTTCCTCTAAAGAATGAATAACCTCATGCACAACAATGATAGAATCAAGGATTTGTCTACCCAGGACAAATCTCGTTTGTTGTGGAGCAATAATCCTCGGAAGGATTTTGATTATTCTAATGGTTAAAAATTTAGAAAAAAATCTTTTAAAGAGAGTTGAAAAGACTAATAGGCCTGAAAAAATCAAAAGAGTCTACACTTGTGACTTTGGGAATCAATACCAAGAAGGTAGCATTGATTTCTTTAAGCAAGCACTTAGCACCAAAAAATTCTTGAACCACTTTGACCAGATCATCTTTTAAAACTTCCCAAAACAATTGGAAGAAAAAAGTAGGGAAACCATCAGGGCCAGGGGCTTTCTCAGCAGGCAGGGAGAAAACAGCCTCCTTAATTTCATCCATTTTAGGAATAGCCACAAGTGACCTGTTCTAGCTAGCATTAATCACACTAGGGATGGTTTTGAGAATATCCACCTGATCCTCTTCACCTAGGTTGGTCTCTTTGGTGAGGATAGTAAAGAAATACCTGATAGCTTCCTAAGCAATCTCCTTATCTTCCTTAAATGAAACATCCCCCTTTTTTATAACACTAATTCTGTTGGCAGCCCTGTGCTTCATAGTAGAGAGGTGGAAGAATCTAGAGTTTTTGTCCCCTTCCTTTAACCACACCGATCTAGACCTCTACCTCCAAAACATTTCCTCTTTGCCCACAATGTTGTGAAGATCAACTAGAATAGTCTTTTCCACATTCAGCCTATCCTCATCATAGCCCATGTTCTGAATCTCCTCCTGCACCTCAGCGAGATCCTCCATAATCCTTTCTTTTGCCATAAAAATATTCCCAAAATCCTTTTTATTCCACTTTCTGATCTCCATTTTGATGTTTTTGAGTTTCTTAGCCACCTTATACATAGTTGTGCCTTCCACATCAATGCTCCACCAATCCCTGATTTTGTCAAAAAGACCAGGATGAGCAGACCACATCTTCTCAAATCTGAAAGGGAAAGCCTTTTTCCTATTGCAAAGCTCAATGGTGAGAGCAATGGGGGAGTGATCTGAGCCAAGTCTTACCAACAAAGAAAGTTTGCAATGGTAATGGTTCATCCAATCCATAGTGATCAGAGCTCTATCCAGCCTAACCTAAATGCAATTCGTCCCTACTCTTCTGTTAGACCATGTGAACTTTCCACTCCTAACTCAACATCTAGGAGAGCCAAGTCATTGATTAGATCAGCTAGATGTTTTCTAATTTCCAAGTCCAGTGGAAGACCACCTAACTTCTCGGTAGCCAATAGGGGGGTATTGAAATCTCCCATAATAATGCCCTTAGAGTCTCCCAACAAGGGCATCAGATTACTAATTTTATTCTAGAAATGCTTTCTACCAATCTTAGTGTTAGGGGCGTAGATATTCATAACAAACCAACTTTCCTGATCCTTTGTATTCTTGAAGTGAATAAGCAAAATGTTACCTTCATCAAAGATGATATCCACCATTAAGTTGTCCTTCCATATCACTAACAGTCCTCCAGAAGCTCCCGAAGAGTTAGAAGTCGCTGACTTCATTCCTTTGCTAAAAAAAATGCCCTCAGTCTTCTCCTTCTTCATTTTCATTTCTTGAATCAAAAACATTTCTAGCCTATGGTCCCTAATCATATTCCTAACAACTTTCTGCTTGTGGATTCCATTGAGTCCACAAATATTCCAAGATATGACTTTCATACTTTCTTTTGGGGGTATGTTTCCTGGATGGTTTTTTGGGTCCCATCTGTTATGTTTCTTCTTGTTTCTTCCTTTCTGATTTGATGCTTACTCCACCTGCCTGGGGTGCTTGATTTACTTCCTGTGTCAGCTTTAGCGCTGCTTCTCGTCACTGCCGAAGACATCGGAGATGGGTCCCTACTATTCTTCTTTTTCTTTACAGATATCCAAGGACCCGCATTGTCATCTTTGCAGCTCTCAAATAGAGCCTCCATTCTAGAGATTTGTCCTAGGGAAGAGGTGGTGACCAGTTCAATGATTATGTTGAGCTTTCTTGGGGATATTAGCGAGCTTCTGCTTAAGTTTGATTCCTGTGAGAGAGAAGGGCCCTAGACCTTCGTAGTACCCCCATTCTCCTGGGTGTCAGGCACAAAGGAATCCTCTTTGATTTCCTCCAAAATGATCTCCCCATCCTCAGGGAGGGTCCTGCCACCTTTATCTCCCTCCCCAACAATAATTTTTTGCAAGACAGGGCAGATTTCACCAACTTCCTTTTCTTCATTTCCACTATCCTTCTGGGACTTAAGTTGCTCCCTATTCTCAAGGCTTTTCTTTCCTTCCAGACATAGGTGTTCAGGAAGGTTCCCTATTATGTCCTTGGGCCTCTCCCCTTGAGGTACCCCCTCAGGGATATGTCCATCAGGGACTTTCTCCTTCCACACCTTCTTGGGTCCTTCAACTTGATTTAGACCTTTTTGCTGCTTCTGGGTCTCTTTTCTCTTCCCTTTCTTGATTTGGGCCTTGCGGGCTCTTTCCTTCTCTATGAAAATTGGGCACATTTTTGCCTTGTGTCCCACCTTTTTACAGTGAAAATAGGTGAAAGGCACATTTTCATAGTCTATCTACTGCACATGCCTTCCCAATCTAGATTGGAACTCTATCACTTCAGGCATGACCTGGCCTTCAACAACCCCCACACATATTCTGGCATAAGTGAGTCTTTTCTTGGCTGCTGTGATATGATCAATAGATAGCAGCTCTCCAAAAGAACTGGCAATGCCATCAAAAAAGTCTTCGTGCCAGTATTCCAGTGGAAGCTCTGGAAGCCTGATCCAAACCGGGGCCTGGGTCAAGAAATCATTATTTAGATCTAGGTTAGAGGTCCATTTTTGGAAGATAAGAGTGGATTTCCCCATCTATCAGTTTCCCACACAGAGAATCTTAGAGTAATCTTTAGAGTAGGAGAACTCGAAAGACATAAAGCCTTTGGCCATGGTTGTAACCTCAACCTGTCCTTTTAAGTCCCATTTTTTCTTAGCAAAGATTCTGACCAAATCTATATTCAGGCTAGGACCTATGAACTTGCCAACAAGCATAGCAGCCATACTTAGAATGTTGTGATCAATAAGCTCAGAAGGCACTTCTAAAGAAAATGTTCCCTTCTCTTTATTAGAGATGTTTTTGATCTTGGGGAAGGAGGACTTACCCGATGGTTTGACTCCAAACAGGTTGGTCCAACAGCCCAAAGGGCCTTGGGCTTCTCCAAAAGAAATTTGTTCTGGAGCATTACCCACTTTTTTGCCTGGATCCAGCTGCAAAGCCAGTGGGTCCCCATCATCTATCACATCCTCCTTTCCATTGTCCTTACCTTGAATCAGACCCGCATCCTGATCAACCTGTCCCTTCTCTGCATGTTTCCCGCTCGAATTCCCATTCAAAATTTTTCCCTCCTCTCCATTGCCTCCGCTCACGCTTGCCATGTTACCAATGTAGATGATATATTATGTATAAAACCATCAAATGATAATTAGAAAATACTGAGCTAAACTACCCAAAACAAGTGTCTAAATCTCAAGATGAGTCTATATGTTGAAAACAACATATTCCTTTCACCTATCATAAGCTCATTATAATCCACACCCCAAACTATGAATAAATTATTTTCATGGTAATATCTTCAACTAAATATGCTTTACGATGTCTCGTGACATGCATCCTAAGTTGGTTAATAAGTGTAACCCCCCCCTCTTACATTTATTTTATGGGTCCAACATGTTTTTTACATTTCTTATGCAAATTTTCAAAGTCGAAGCTTTAGATTTGGTGGCTAATTGAGTAGATTTTTTAAAGTCAATCCCACCTCATTTCTTGAAGTATTATATGATTAATAATAGGCATCCCCTTCAAAACATGATCTAAAATATCCACTCTTCAGGAATATCATCTCCTTTCCCCATCTAAAATCCTCATTATTAAGAAGTACTTGAATACAATACTATTATTACCCTTGTAACTAAAAATCCAATAGAAATGAGTGTAATAATGGCCTTCTAAATGGTCAAAATGGTTTATTCCACTACTTACTATAGACTGATACCCTTCGTCATTGTGATATTGCTATCAGAATTCATTTGTGTGGTTTTTGGGTCAAACTAATTGAACCCTCATCATCCCAATATTTGGTCAAGTGTAACCAAAGAAGGTTGTCATCTTATTTTCTTCCTATTGTCTTGAGGATAATCTAGCATAAGCCTAATCCTTGAGGTCAAGACTCCAAGTATCCTTTAAAGATCATAAATAGTGATAGTCCACTCTCCATCCATCTGTGAAAACTTGAAAGTATTCATGTATGCTACTTAGTAAGTGAAAATGTCATATTAGATTGAACTACAAGAAATAACAATAGGGATATGGGAAAACTACAATTTTTAAAATCAACCTAATAAGGGCCTCTTAACATCCATGAGTGCAATGAAGACTTTGGTGAACCAAACTTACTTCATGAGTTCCCATCTATCAAACATACATCTCTTAAAATTACCGACAATTTTTTTAAAAAAAATCTCAGTATTAAAAAATAAAAATACATGGAATACAACTTTTCTTTTAATTATTTGTTATATTTTCACCACTTTCACGAGGGTGAACATGTGTTTGATATTAGTGGACATGATTTTTCCTTTAGTGAATCTATTTTCACCACTGATCTTATTTTTCAATAATGAACATATTCTTAATGGAAAATAAAAATTGGTAAAGATAATTTATTATTATGTAGTGAATTTGTCCAAATCATCCTAAAACTCTAAGATAACAAAAAAGGAATGACTTTTTTTAACAAAAAATAAAAGATGTACAACTATTCTATCCCAACTTAAACATTTGTAGACACTTAAAGATGTCTTGATATAATTAAATAAATATTTGTATTTAATTAATTATTTTTTTCTATTAAATATAAGTTGGGCACCATATAGATGAGTACATCAAATATGAAATTGATGGGATTATTCCAGTGTTCAATGATATATCAATGATTGTCCATAAATATAGATACCAAACTATACCATGGACTAAAAAGGCTACATAATATTACAAAATATATTGTAAGAATTTACCTAAGGCAAAGAATAAAATGTCAAGATCTAGAAGCTTAATTGATAGTACAAGAGAGACAAAATGATATGATCAAATGATTGATTCAATATTGACCAAATAATGAAATACAATGAATAATTCCCAATTGATAATGGCCAATTGATAAATACAAAGTAGATGTACCTGAATATATAGGCAGTGCATGATAACTAAGAGATATGCAAATGATAACCTATCAACTAGACAAGGTGGAATCACATGTCCACCAAAGCTGGATCATCCTCCATTGTACAAAAAAGTATGTGCAACATATGCAACAATGAGAGGATGATAATGTGATAAGGGCATTAAAGGTGGATCTCACACCTAAAGTGGAATTCTCCTACACCATGTGCTAAAATGAGATGCAAACTCCTAGGTGTCTACATGACAACTAATATGCAATGCATTATCATAAGAAAATTTAAGTAAACTGTAATTAGGAATATTTAATTACAACAACACCCCCCCTTAAGGGAAACATAGGGGAATGCACTTAAGCTCACAATGCTAGATGACAATGCATGATGGGTCCCAACTACTAGGCCATGTTAGGTACCCATGTACAATATGCAAATGCAATGAAATCTCTCATAAAGCAAAGAAAGAGGGAAAACCTCATGGAAAAAACCCTCCCCCAAAAAGAGAGATGAAAAACACAAGATGCATGGATGGATGGAGTAATCAAGACCCCCCTATTATGATATACATCATGCATATATAATCAAGAATCCCCCAAAAGGAAGGAAACACAGAGACATGATAACCCCCCCATAATGAATAATCTCCTCCAAGAATGTTGAGTTCTTGAAGACAATATAATCCAATGCCTACAAACAACATTTCTCCCCTTAGGAAGAAGATAGACCAAGTATATATGCAATAAGGCTTCCCATTATGGATAGGAAGAAGGAAGTGGAATCCAAATGAAGTATGAAGTCTTTGAATTGTGCTCATGTTTCACCATGTCCTTGGTTGATGAAGATGCCACTAACCAATCAGGATCAAGCCCAATAGAAGAAGGGGACAAACAAGGAACCAATGGTGATTGATTGTTGACAACCCCCAAAGACAAATATGACTCCTCAAAATGTGAAGTAGAAAGAGAAGAAAAGAATCCCTCCCTCAATATAGAAGGTACACTAATGGTAGATGCTCCAAGATCAATGTAGAAAATACTCCAAGAAAACTCAATGATGTTTATCCCCTTAGGAAGAAACAATGCCATAGGTGTATCAATGAATCCTCCCCAATCTCTAGGAAGAATCCTCAAAATGTATGATGTCTCAAGAAACTAAATAGGAATCTCCAACACATGAGTATGAACAACCTAAACTGAATAGCCCCATAATAGGGAATAATAATCATGTTGTTGCTTATCCAAGGAATAGTATATTCAAACTAAGTATTATTTTCCATATCATGAAGTGCATTTAAATTGTCACCCCAATGACTTATACTTGAAATGGGACAACACGGTTTGTGCACTAAGTCTCTCATGGAGTCATTTTTCTTAAGCTGCGGGAAGGAAAATACATGAAAGAAACTTAGACTATTTTTGCAGGAAATTAAACACACAGATCTACTAATGGAAATGGTGCTAACAATTATAACCTCAATCCTAATCTATTATGTCAACCCAAAGCATTCACAATGATCATTTATACAAGTGTTGCAGGAACATACACAGTGTATAGTGCTATCGGAAAGAACAATGAACTCTACTTGAATTGTTGTAAATGCTCAAACAACTTAATCTACTATATTCTAATCCACCTTTCAAGTGGTCCCCCTTGGTTAGCTTATGCTAGCTACCAACACAAATTGAACTCAAAATCACTTCATTATATTTCCATAAAACTGATTACATTATCATGAGACAACACACAGGACTGGAAATGTAATTTTTCTTCAGCTTATATCAATAATAAAACCATATGACCAAATTTCTATCTAACCATCAGCTCCCTTTATATAGAGGATCGATGCTTATTTGAACACTGTTAGTCCCAGTTTCTGTCTTGATCCTTGGTTTTTTTTTCTTAAGCAAATGCGTGTGCTCAAAATTATCTCTATGTCAAAATATGCCTCTCACAGTCTTCCCTTTGATCTTTGTATTTAGTTCTTTTGTTGCTTTGGTCTTCTCGGTCACTTAACGTTTCATACTTAGAAAGGTCTTGAACACCCCTGAACACCAGAAAATAGTGTAGAACTATGTTCCCTTAGGTTCAAAGACGTTCGCATTTTTTAACATTTTGACTAAGTTTGCACTTTTGCAGGTGATCGGTTGTTTTCTTTGAGAACACCAGAGAGGGGATAAAACATAAGGCAGTTTGAATTGTAAGAAGTTTCAACTTAATGATTTTGGGTATGGAATTTTGCCTAAAGTTTGCCGACAGTAAAAAGTCTTGAACAGAAAAGAACAGTTGAGAACTCTAGAGAACTTGGTTCATGTATGTTCAAGGGAGTTCAGTGACGTCAGCCAAAGCATGAGTTTCTAAGCCAATGGTGTGTTGGGACCCACAACAAGGGGAATTAAATGCTAGCATGTAACAGACTTAATGAAGTACCTCCTTGGTTTGCGCAACCATAATTAGAAGTGATGGCCTCGGGACTTGTTTAAATAATGATTATGGTCTCTTGATTTAAATGTCAAATCAAATCCGCGGCATTAATGGCAAGTATTTTTAATAAATTCAAATACCCTAAAAGCTTACTTAAGCTTAATTCTGTGTTCATCTTATTACAAAAGCGTGAGTTTTCTTCAAGAGCTGGTGCACAGAGGTAGACTTGGCAAAGCTTTGTACTCAGGGGTGTCTGCAATTCAGAGGTGAGTTGGCTATGGTCCTTGTTCTTTTTATAAAGATTTATGATCAGCTGTGAAGGGTTGGGGGGTATTTTCAGCGAAAATGAAGTCAGTTTTTCATTTGTTTGGGAATTCTTCCAGTCTTGTGTGTGATGGTCCTACAATTACGGACATTGATTTAGAAGGGTATGACATTGAAAACCTGCCTTCTCGGCTCTTGAATTCTTTAGATGACACACCAGCTCTAGAAATTCTACATAGTGATTTATGTTCTGCAGCCACATTTCCCCCCGCTATTGCCTGTCCTGAGCTCATTTTTAAGTGTATTGAATGTTATGATGCGAGGACTGAATCTATAAAGAAGAAAGATGGCTCCATTCTGATACCCATTAAGAGGGAGTTAGTTGCTCAAGCCCTACAAATACCAGAAAAGGATTTCTCCGCCTTCTCGCCAGCCCAATCTATTGTAAAATTTAATGAAAATAGAGATGCAAACTGCACCTCTATGGCTAGAAACTGGTTATTGAATCCTCAGAGGGGTGGTTCCCACCTCCCAAAGAATTTTAATAGGACCCACGTTTGTCCATACATCAGTGACCTTATAGTCATGTTACACCGGGTCAGTGGTTCTCAAGTTGCCTTTTTATTTGTTGACTGGATGTACTTTTATGTCCAGATTATCTTGGATGGGACCCAAACTCTTGATTGGGCTGAGTTAATCGCAAGCTCTCTAAGGGAACAGCTTAATGCATCCAAGTTAATAGGGAGTGACTTCTTTATGTCCTCGTATCTCATTTACTATCTTGCATGTAGTAGATCCTGGCTCGATCTCCCTCATGAACCTTTGGTTGCAAATATGAGTGTGTATGAATTCTACCCCCTTTTGCAGAAAAATAAAGCTATTGAAGATTATAAAAAAGTCCATGATACCTTTCTGGGTAAACTATGTTATGAACTGGTTAGTACACCAGATAAAAGAATCAGTCCCGAAGCTCAGACTTTGATAACCAAGTATGGGAGCTACTACATTCAATTCCCAAAATTTACCTATATCAGGGTTGGGGGTTTCAAAGATCAACCGTTATGGCTTCCTAGGTAAACACTTGAATGTTTTGTATTGGCTAAAATTTGTCGGCAGTTATCAATAGTTTTGAAAAGATTTTTACCTGAAGATGAATGGACAAAAGTTTTTCCTATTTCTTTAGGAAGACTATCATGTAATACCATGGAAGATGCTGTTAGCATTGGGTGCGGTATCCATCATTTCGGCTTCAAATTTTATGCAGAATAGGTGGGGTTTGACAATAAGAATTATGCTAGTGGAGTCCTGGGCCTTAGGGCACATATGTTTCCCGTCCCTCACCTAGAATATTTCTGGGAGGATTGCAAAGATGAGTCACAGGTAGAAGAAAGAGAACATAGTCGTTTGTGTATTTCTTAGATTCAGTCCATGAGGTTACAAATAAATGTAGAGGGAGTCACTGATGACGGGTCAGATATGTTCGATCCTAGTTACAAAAAATCTATTGAGAAAAATGAAGTGATTGTTGACTGGTCTAAAAATGAAGAAGATGACATTGAGGAGAGAACTTCACATGTGATTCGCTTAACCAATGAGTGGCTACAGAGAAGAAGGAAGAGCAAAGAAATTAGAGTAGAAAAAGAAGAAGTTGCATTTTCTCCTTTAGATCCTTCTGTTTCTATTTCTAATTCACCTAGACATATTGGAACTGCAGGGGTTTCCGAGAAATCTCGAGTCAGGAACTCAAAGAAGAAGATTATAACTGATTCTCTCCCAATTGTTTCACCACAAAGAATAACACGATCTAGAACCAAGTCAAGGACAAAGAAAGATATGGCTCAGACAGAACTTCTGATGGTAAACCTGGATGATGATAAAATGGAAGATATCAATTTCCATATATCAAAAAATGAACAAATAGGAAAGGACCTCTTCGACCTGGATGATGCTACATTGGAAGTGATATCCACACCAATGAAGACACCCGAACAGTCCTTGAGTTCTGGAGTTTCACTTCCCTGGCCGTTAACTACTGTAAGTAAAAAGCACAATTTAGTTCCTGCTTCAATTCCTGTTAAAGATATTGTAAGTAAATATGTTCAAAAGACCCCGAAGACAAAAAAGGTTAAGAGCACGGCTCGCATGTTTACTGATGAGAAAACTAGAAAATGGACCGTTGAAGTTGCCACTTACAAACCAAAGGAAGGTAAGGAAGATGAACAGGAGGTTAAAGCTGAAGACTTTGAGATTACCAAAGTAGAGTTGGGAAACATGGACAGGGCTGGCAAAAATAACTTATTCAAAGAGACTGCACAATAAATGCTGAACTCTTCTTGGCAGGACGTAAAAGAAAAGAAGGAATTGAAACAAACTATAGTGACTCTTTCACAATTTATTAACACCTTTTGTAGTTTTGATGCCATTCCTTTAGTTCAATCTCCCCAAGTCTTTGACCCAGAATCAGCCGAAAGCAAGAATTTTCTCACTCAGGTTCAAAAGGGACGTGCTCTAGTAGTTTCTATGGAGGAGTGGATTTTTGAAATCCTTAAGAGCGGTTCTAAGTACTTAAAAGAGGTGCATGAGGTTCTGCATGAGATAGAAGTTTTGACAGGAGAACTATAATCCCAAAGGGAGGTATGGGAGAGGGATGAAGAAAAATGGTTCGCCACCATGTCCAAGTTTCTTGAAATTGAAAAGTATGGCTATGTAAAGTTCTCCACAGATCAGGGTGTCAAAGTACAAGATGACTCTACTTTCTTTGTTCTCAGGAAAAATATAAGTTGGCATTTGAGCAATGTCAAAAGTAGTATTTCTGAGAACAAGGACAGTGAGCATGAGATCAAGTAGTTACAAAAGGCTATGATCATTGAGCTTAAGGTGATAAAGTTTGCTCATACATATACAACTGCTATGGGAGAACATGAATATAAAATAGCCCTTGCTCTGTTTGAAAACACCATGAAGAAACTTAAGGACAAACTAAACCCTAAACCCTCAGACTTAACTCAGGTTGCCCGAGTTGAATCAATGCTCTATCTCGATGTGGATCAGTTTCCTTTAACCGTAAAAAAAGTCAGGAAAGTAAAGTGGACCAAAGAAGCCGCAATGTTTAGGATCATGAACTTGAGGGTATTGCACATGTCGCACGCCAAGGAACTACTGCAGGCACATAAGCAACTGGAGATGACAAAGTAGACTGTAGCAGAAGGAGAGAATATCACCGGAGAAGAGGAGCGCACCTCCGAGAAAGATGCAGAGATTGACATTTAATCTTTTCAGTTTCATGTTTTAAAACTCATGGGGCCAGGTGTCCTTTTAACTCTTTAAGCTATTTTAACTGTTTAATCGAGAGGTCGGGTTTTTCGGGAGACCTTTCGGCTTTGCTCAAACTTTAAATAGCTTAGTTTTTGTAGAAACAGGGGTTAGAAAATTTGGAAGGTAGACTTAGTATTTTGGCTTTGAAGAAGTTTGTTTTGAAATAGTACTCTAAAATTTTCTGAGTAAGCTATATAAGGAGTTATTTTCTATTGCATGTTTTGATCTATGTTATGGAAACAACAATCTGATTATATATATATACTTGTTCCGAATCTTTGCAGTTTGAATTGGATGAACATATGTCCTGTGGTTGATTGATATGTTCATTTCTGGTATATAAAATCTTATCCAGCATTCTTGGGGGTTTTTGTTATTCAGTCATTAAATTATTATATTTTAGTTCTAGTTAATTATATGTTTTGGAAATAGAAAACTGTGATTTTCTGTTTGATCAAATCTTTCTCATAAAGTAGTCATTTACATGCTAAACATCTGAAGAATGTTATAGCAGCCTTATAAGATTTCAGGTCAAAAGTTAAAACCAGAATAATTATTGGAAAAGGAAAACTTGAATTGCAAATTCAATTAGGGAGTTGTACCTAAGAAAGAATTCAGAGGGAAGTGGAGAGTATCCAACACTTACCCAATTGTTAGTAAAAATTGGTCTTAAAAAGGGTGATAGAGAAGAATTATCAATAGATAAAATTAAGACTAAATCTGTTTACTAACAAATTTTTGGCGACTCTACTAGGGAGGCAAATTAGTAAGTCAGTGTCTATGTTTGGCTTAAATGTGTAACTATGGTATTACCTGCTGATAGAATACCTGGTCGTGTTGAACTTCCCCTAGTCTTGCAACCCTGTCTAGATTTTCAAGACACGCAAGAAGATATTATTGCAGATTTAAACAACTTGGCCTGGAAAGTAAGAATAAGTAATGAACAGTATCAACAAGTTCAGTTAGTTTTAGTAGAGGAAGAAGAAATTGGCGAATGGTTGAGAGGCATTCCAGTTGCCCGTGAAGCCGCAGTTGTTGAAAGAGCCATACCAAGGCCATAAAATTGTGAAGCTAGAGTCGAGACCATATACTAGATCTTAGAGAGAGGTGGGAATCTTTGATAGTGTCTTTGAAGAATTGAGAAATCTTGAAACCACAAAGGTTCATCCTCCCAAGAAAAAGGCCCAGAGTAGACCTTCTTCTCCTCCAAGAGAGACTTTTAGGTCTTCTACTAAGATCTATAATTGGCAAGCTTTAACCTTATCAGGAACTCAAGCCCCACCCCTCCAAACTATTTTCCCGATAGTTATCATGGCACAGCCATGGGGTACCGCAGTTGGACCTTTAGCTTTGGCTCAACATAATTCCCTTCCTAAGGGTGCCAAAGATGTACTTCCAAAGTTTACAGGAGATGGTATAGTGTCTGTAGATGAACACTTTAACGCTTTTAATGTTGCTACTGCTATACTGGCGATTCAAACTGAAGATGTAGCAGTCAGACTTTTCGTCCAAACTCTTACAGAAAGGGCTGCCGAATGGTTTGGACATTTACCCGCTGGGTCTATAACTGGTTGGGACTCTATGAAACTTGCCTTTGAAGGGCATTTTAAAAGTGCTGACGATGAACATTCTTTACTAGCTCAACTGACACAGATGAAAAAGGAGATTCATGAGCCTATGAGAGACTATGTGGCAAGATATAATAAGGTTGTCCATAAAACTCCTATAGATAAAAGGCAAACTCCTAAAAATCAACAATGTTTCTTCATCAATTCCATGCCCCCTGATATTGGTTTTCATTTAAGAAGAAGCAGACCAGCAGACTTGGACGCAGCCCAAGCTCAGGCTACTGAGTTGGAAGATGATCTTATTAAGGCTGGAAAGTGGAAGAAAGATCTCCAAGTTCAATCTCCTCAAGCTTCAACTTCTTCAACAGACCTGGTGGTTCAAAGGTTGATGAATGATGTCACAGCCTTGAAAAGACAATTACCTAAACAAGGGGCGACTTACTCACCTATGTCACAAGACTCTAACAGAAGGCCACTAGGACAGTTCCATAATAGAACTCCTCATTTATCTTCAGCTCAGCCTAGACTTGCTATTAAGGGATCTTCCAGAGATGGAGTGATGTGTTTTGTTCACTTAACAACAGATCATGACAGTGATACCTACCCTGATATGATGAGACATATGCAAATGAAGGTAACTCCAAATGTATTAGGAGAAATGAACGTTGAAGAAGTATTTCAAGAGCGACCTGGCGACTCTGGCTCATTTTACCTAGAATACGAATCAGACTCAGAAAGAGAAGATATTTTGGCCACTCTTGAAGATTCAACCTGCGCTACGCTTACCCGTAATCAGAGGTCTTCTAATTCCAGCCCTTCGTCATCGGCTACAGCTAGCAAGAGTAATGTACCTATAAGTAATCCTCCTTTCTCCAATGTAAAACCTCCAGAATTTAAAATATTGCCTAGGGGTGCTAAAGTTCCTTCTTTTGATATAGTAGACTTTTGTCAATCTTCTACTATCCAAATTTCACCTGCGGAATATCTAAAGTTAAATCCTAAGGAACTTGACAAGCTAGTTCAATATGTTAAAGGTGATACCCCTAATACCTCGCATGCTAATCAATGCATGACAAATCAAGCTGAGGATTTGGTTCAACCTCCATTGGTAGTTTCCCCAACATGTAGTAATCAAAATAATTCCTCCAATACTTCCACTCCTGAAGCCGAGTGTGATATACTTGAGCCTAGAAAGCCTGAACCTTTCTATATCTCCTTGCTCCTCAATGGTCTTAAGTTGAGTAATTGTATTGTTGACTCTGGAGCGTCTGATAATATCATGCCATCCTCTATTTCCAAAGCCCTTGGTCTGACCTTGACAAAAAATTTTGGAAGATGCTATTCAATGTATGGCAATCAAGTACCCCTAGTAGGGAAAGTAAAAGATGCTCAAGCTGTTCTAGCCGCCTATCCAGATAAAAGACTGAAGCTAACAATCTTAGTGGTGGACATTCCAGCAAGTTACAAAATGTTATTGAGTAGGACCTTTTGTCAGGATATGGGTGGCGAAATAAAGATGGACTGGTCTGAAGCAGTCATCCCTGTTGGGAAGAAGAAGGTGAAGTTGGTGCCGAAAGCAAAGAATAAATATACTGTATTCCCTTCGGATAATCCAAAGGCTCAAATCTTATATCAGGAGTGTGAGTTTGGCAATTATATGATCATGACAAACCATGTTTCCTTAGTTGAAAGAGACTTAAGTGAGACAACATAGTTATGGTCGATGGAGTTTGATGGAAGTTGTGCTAATGCAGGGTCAGGAGTTGGTGTTGTTCTGAAAAGTCCAAGCGGGGAGTGTTTACCTTTTTCTTATAAGTTGGATTTCAAGAATACCAACAATACAACTGAATATGAAGCTTTGCTTCTAGGTCTTCAAGAAGCAAATGCTCATGGAATCTCAGCTCTCATTGCAAGAGGTGATGCTGAGTTAATTGTTAAGCAAGTTAGAGGGCAGTTCATGGTAAAAAATGAAAGGTTAAAACATTATAGAGAATTGGTCTGGAAAGAAATTGAAGCTTTTGATGCTTTTTGTATAGAAGCTATTCCAAGGAGTTTGAATTCGAAAGTGGATTCTTTAGCCGTTTCAGCATCTTTATTGCTTCCTCACCTAGAATTCAAAACTAGCACTTATAAGATAGAAATGATTTACAGACCAGCAGTTCCTGATAACGTAGAACATTTGTAGGTTTTTGAGAGTGATGCTAGTATTAATGATTTCATGACTTGTGTAGAAGTCTTCGCATCTACCTATTTTGAGGGGACAAGTGAAAAGCATGGAGAATTGGTCTCCGAAGATCAAATGTCAGATGGAATCGTGCAATTAAAAGGTAACAAAATTCCTAAAGGCCTGGTAACACTTGAAAACTTATTTTCTAGAAAAGATGAAAATTTTATTCATAAGAAAGAAAATCCTCGTCCTGAAGCACTTAGGGAGTATGATAAGATTGACATTAGGGATGAAATATAGTCCAAATGGATAAGTGTAGGAAAATCTCTTTGTTCTCGAGAAAAGGGGAGACTTCAATCTTTGTTGACATTCTTTTCTGATGTTTTTGCATGGAATTATGATGATTTGAAGGATTTTAGAGGTGGGCATTTTAGCCACAATATTCCTCTTAAACCAGAATGTAAACCTTTCAGACAAAAATTGCGTAGTTATAAGCCTAAGGTGTTGGAAGCTATAATGCGTGAAGTAGATAAAATGTTTAAGGCAAGGATAATATATCCAATACATCACTCAACTTGGATTGCGAACATTGTTCCAGTGAGAAAGAAAAATGGTGAGATAAGAATTTATGTTGACTTCCGTAACCTGAATCAGGCGAGTCTGAAAGACAACTATGCTCTCCCAAAGATGGAACACATGTTGCAAACAGTGGCTGGGTCAAAGATGATGTCAATGTTGGATGGATTTGATGAAGAATTGTCATTGATGTCAAAGTTATGGAATCACACTCACATCAGATATCAGTAATAAAGCAATACACATATAGAAATACGTTTTGATATGATGAAGACAAATATTAACAGAGGTTAATATTATACACAACAATTGATGAAGATTCGTATGCATACTCAGATATATACATCATAATTGGAAAGAAGACGTCACTGCTTTGAGTTACATTGGAAACAATCTTAAATCAGTTATTGAGTGTAGACAGCAGAGATCATCGTTAAGTTTGACAATGCAATGGAGATAGGAGTAATTTGAATGCTGAGTATGGTGGAAATAATACTATTGGTAGAAAGGAACAGAAACTCTCATCATAGAAATCGCATGGATGAATGGCTTAAGAAAGATATCAAATGCCAAGACGTGATTGGAAATTACTAGCGGCTTCTTCTATTAAAAAGAGGAATTAAGAGAACGTCGAATACAAACTCATTAGATTACTGTGAAGTAACAGATAGATTGAAGAGTGCAATTTAGAAAGGGATCAGAATTACAGCTGGGTCAGAATTGTTTATTCAAGAATCAACCACATGAGCAAAGGCAGCAAATGCAGCGTATTCATATAGATATGAAAAATAGAAACATATACAAAGATGTATACAAATAATCATACAAACATACAGAAACGTATGCAATATATACGTATATTAACCAGCATACAGATACGTATGCAACAAAGAATGGATATTATACAGCGTAGAAGGTTAAACACTAAACTATTGAATGTTCTATGACATTAGCACGTTTCTATGAATATAGCAGCTGTGAAAATAGTTTCCAGTTCATTGAGGATGATGCAGCGTCAAACCACATAATTGCCGTAAATGATATATATGCAACGACATGATATATACGTATATGCAGAGACATCGTACATGATATCAAAATGACATGATATATATGCAGCGATATTATATATACGTATATTCAGAGACAGTTATAGCAGAGACGAAGGATTAAATGTTTGAGTTAATGCAGCGATGGTCAAGTCAAAGATGTTACAGATATATCGAAGGATATCTTCATGTTATATTATATTGATATATAATATATATATATATAGATCGAAGGATTATTATGCAGTCAAAAGTTTTTATACAACAAAAGATACATACGATATTTTATTAACAAATATCAATTGATTCGATTATAAAGGGTTGCTTCTATTAAAAGGAAATTTGCAATTAATTAACAATAATAGTATTTTTAAAGAGACACCTTTTTCAATTTGAAAAGTCATAATGTTAAGAGACATATTGTTTCGGGCAAGATATGTATATATAAATATTAAATCCACAAAATTGAAAAATACAAGTCAGCATGTGGAGATAAAAAGAAGAGCAGCAGTAATATAAAGAAAAGAAAAAGGAGTTAAAAATTATATGTTCAGATTTTTGAATGTACACACTAAAATATGCACTTCTATGAACCATTACATGCAAGGTTGCTCAAGAGTGAGGCCTCACAAAGCGGCTCATAGCTCTCTATGCATGGAGTTGCAAGGGACTATGAGTTTTGCTCTTAGCTAGAGCTACAAGAAGGTGACCTTGCTAGTCAACCATACAATGAGAGATTCAAGTGAAGACAAGGGCAACAATGCCAATATCTCCAAGAATCTAAATGGAAATGAAATGTAAATGCAACTAGTATGAATGTGCAAGCTAAGCTAAATGATAACAATGCAATGCTTGAAAAGAAATCTAATCTATGAAAGGAAATAGCAATAGATTACAAATCCTTCCTATTTAGACTATGTGAGATTGCATAAAAGGAAATCTGCACTAAGAATGCCATGAATGCAACTATGAAAGCAAAACTATTATGAAATGCAACTAAAATGTCAAGGCTTCAAAGCTTGAGTGTCTTCAAAGAGAGCTCCAAAACCTGCAGCATAACAATAGCATAAAACAAGGATATCTATCTATATGAAGGAGAGAGCTCTCCTTTTATAAGAAATGAGGTGAAATGGACCATTGAGATTAAGAGGCAAAAAGTCTTAATCAGCGGTGGAGCTTGAAAGAGGAGCAATCCATGTGCACAAACATCCTCCAATGAGAGTGAAGTGTTGACTTTTGAGCTTCATGTGAGACAAAAAGTGCTTTTTCCCTTTTTATAAAATAGGAATAATGTTTTATTTGTGCAACTTAGGATAAGAGGAAAGTGGGGCTTTTTATTTAATTGAAAGGGGAGGCAATATTCCTTTTAATCAAATAAAGACTTAGGATAAATGGTTAGCCCATAGAATAAAAATCCAATATATGATCGAAATTAGGATTTGATCAAGAAATTGATATTGTTGAAAATATTGATTATTGATCAAAATGATTCAAGATTGATAAATCAAATAAATGGGGCCCAAAGTCTAGGCGACCATTTTAGGGTGCATACATTTTCCCCTCTTTGACTAATGTGTGATCGATCTGGAAACACATGTAGTCAAAGAATGAAGTTGAAATGTGAGATCGATCTGGGATCACAAAACAACTCAGATATGAGGTCGATTCGGGATCACATCTGGACAAACATAAACAAAAGCTTAGACCAACACCGTCACTGCTAGGTGCAAATCAAGATTTAGACAAAACCATCACCGTCGCTGCTAGGAAATAATCAAGTCTAAAAATGGGAGATAAGAATCTCAAATTTTGAGCAAAAGCTCACAAAAGATGTCTGAATCAAGAGAATCAAGGAAATCAGGGATGAGAATCCCACAAATACTGCCCCCTCGGAATCGAAATCGAAATCAGGTAGAGGAGAGACAGCAAATCGATAAAGATTTGATCAAATCAGAATGAAATCACAATCGAAGGTAAGGGTCAAATAGGTTAACCATTAGGCAATGAAACATGCCCCAGTGAGGAAGTAGAAGAATAGAAATAGAAGACTAGAAATAGAGTGAATGAAAGACTAGAAAATTTGAGAGACATGGAAGGAAGAAATTCCACCAAAGATTGAAGAATTATGCCTCAAAAGGTCAGTCAACTACATAGAAGAATGAGAAAATTTGGAAACGCGACTTAGATTTTGATTTCGAGTCCGAAAATGGATAGAAAATGATGTGATATGAAAGATCAGAAATGAAAGATATGATCAAGAAGAATTAGAAAATGAGCACAGTTGACCAACTAGTCCATAGATGATAAAAAGAAGAGCTCTCTCCATATGCAAGATGCAAAAAAACTAAACTATGATGAACCTAAGAATGCAAGCTACTATGAAAGTGGTTGACTTGCAAGGTCACAACGCTTATAGACATCTAATTATCATCATCGAGCGTTATTGGTAGCGTCGTAAGATCATACAATGCACACTAGCATAACTATGTGGATATGAATATGATCTTTATCAGATAGAGATGTGGAAATCTCACCTAGGCATCAAAGACATATAGGTCAAGATGACTAATGCAGTGAGATCACCTAAATTTGATATAGCGAGATTATGCTTGTATCAAGACACATGAAAGTCAGGATAACTAGAAGCATGCACTCGCATAACTGTCAAGGATAATACCTCGTCAACCCATAGTGTCAAGTAAGACTAGCATAAATGCTCATGACAGTTAGGATCAACAAAATATACCCACAAGCAGATAAAGAAAGAAAACATGGTCTTATTCCCTCAGTCTTCTAGCGATGCATCATCGAAAACTTCTCAGGGAGAGACCACTCATCAAAAGAAATCCTCATAGACAGCACACAAAGAAAAATAAAGTCATCATGTCGTTATCGAGTTGATTGTTTAAGTGCGTGTGTGTTGGTCATAGAGTCAAACTCTGAGTATCACATTTGCAAATGAGCAACGTCACATCATACTAGACTGTTGGGTAAGACATCTGATAAGTGTTAAGAAACACTCGACGCAAGGGTAGTGTTGAAAAACACTATTTGGAGGTGGTGTTGAAAAACACCTGTTATGAAATGCCCCTAGAGACAAACGCACCTAAAGGACCCATGCTAACAGTTATGCCCCCTGGACAAAGATAAAGACCAATTCCAGACCAAGTCAAATAAGGTCAAGGCATGATGGAGAAAGGCTCAGTGTCGAGGATGCATGCTAACAAATAGGAGTGCAAAGGCCACAAGTAGCGCCTGTTTCCAGGTTTTCACCACTTGGATTCTTTTTTCATTTTTTCCTTTTTTTTTGTATTTTTGCTACCAAGGCGCCTATTGCTAGGTTTTCACCAAGGCACTTTTTCTATTTTTTTTTTATTTTTTGAATATTTTGATTTTTTTGTATTTTTTCAGGACTTTTTATGCTTTTTAGGATTTTTTCAGCATCATATATCAATTTTTTTGGTATTTTTTCAGGATCAATAAAATATGTACAAAGGATGCCCCCAGACAGAAATAGGCATCAAAATCCCAAGAAAGATCACATTGTGTATTCCCAATGTCTAGGAAGGTGGAAAACAAGATGGATGGCATGCTGGTGGAAGAGATGGAGGAAAGGAGAATGAAGGCAAATGGAGGAAAGAAATCCTCAAGGTCAAACTCCTCAAGAGTACCCAAGCTAGGGAAAAATTGTCATGTAAAGCGCATTTGGACAAGCAATGAAAGGCTAGCATAAGATAAGTCACAAAAGCACATTGCAAAAGAAGGAAGGATGCAGTCCAAAGGAGTAGACATGTCAAGAGGCTTCATAGCATCATGTTTTACTTTTATTTTTATTTTTAGATCAAGACCAAGGGGGAAAAGGATAGCGAAATGCTAGAATGAATGAAGGAAAATACGAAGGTGAAACATGAAAGGAGTGAAAGCAAGATCATTGTAAGATAGCTCACAAAATAGCCAAATATTTAAGTATAGGTCAACATTGTCAAGATCAAAGAGAGAAGATGGAATGGATGAAATATGTAGAAGAACTACGCATGACGCCTGATTGCCAGGTTTTCATCATGGTACTTATCCAAGGCGCCACAAGGGAGTGGTTTTCACCATAGGACGAATTTATTTCTCTTTACTTTTGCTACCAAGGTGCCTGTTTCCAGGTTTTCACCATGGCACATTTTCAATTTTTTATTTTTTTATTTTTTTTATTTTTTTAATTTTATCTTTTTTGGAAGAAGGCAAGCTTTTTAGATAATGCTCCTTGAAAGGATAAACCATGATATGCCAAGGATTCAAAATGATATGCTCAAAGATGCTGATAGGGAAAGGAAAACGCATGAGGAATAGGCAAATGAGGAAAAAAATGATAGAAGGTAGAAGGATAATGAACGTGAAAAGGTAGATGGAAAGAAAGGTAAGATCAACGTCAATACACACCTTGAAGGGTGACGGGAAAAATGGAGGAAACGTAAACCATATTCTAGTCCAAATGTGAACCATATTCTGGTTCATTACTGCTATCTGACTCCTTAAAGAGAGGGTTGGTGTGCTTGTTATAATTCTCAAATGTGAATGGAGAAATACGAGAAGGAATATGGAAAATGTTTAGCAGAGGTTGTGGTTCAGGCGCATGAAATGAAAGAATGTTTTTGGAAAAAGATGAAGTGGAAGCCTTTGGAAGCTTGAATGTCAACTTCACTTTTTGTTCATTATGAGACTCTTTCAAGAGATATTTTGGAATCCATATAGCCTTAGGCTTTTCATTTCCTTTTGATAATTTAGAGAGAATATCTTCAATGATGGATTTTGGAACCCATACTTGTCTTGTAGTTTTCTTCTTAGATATCTCTTTTGACTTTATATATCCATGTCGATTAGAGGGGACATGGTGATCTTCTTTTTTTGATGGATTCTTGTATTGCTTCTTTTTCTTGTTTTGAACATTCAACTTACTTCCAAAAGACTTGGGACTTGTGGAAGAAGAAGGAGGATATGACCGGTTTAGATGGGTGGGTGGATGAAAGGGATTCAAGGGTATGCATCTATGTTGATCTTGAGGAAAGATATGAGATGGAGGGACGTAAGGACCCAAGATGGATGACAAATTAGGAGAATTAGGAGGGGAAAGTGAAGGGACATAAGGACCCAAAATGGAAGGAAGATGTGAAGCCCTTAGTATTGGTGGAGGAGGTCCAAGGATGGACATGGAAGATGCAAAAGGATAATCAATAAGTTCATCAGCGTCTATATGACAACCAAGGATATCAGCATCTTTCGAGTGAGCATTAGAGTTTTCAACAGGATCATGCACATCTTGAATAGGAGCAGTTTCTTTGATAGGATCATTCGTAGCTTGCAAAGATTTAGGAAGAGAAGAAAGCGGAAGTGAACATGGAGTGGTAGAATAGGAAGATGGAAGACTTTGATCTTGACAATGATTGTTGGGTAGCATAAGTGTATCAACTTTTTCTAGATTTTCAATAGGCTCAACATTGGAAGTAACAACACCATTTTTAATAACCTTAATGGAAGTATCATCTTTCGAAAGTGCAAGTGTAGTAAGGTTATTTTGATTATCAATAAGCTCAACTGTGTAAGTAGTAGCTTGATCTTGCTTAGAGGAAGAATTAAGACATGGTGGAATGAATGGGGAAGGGTGTAAAGGATCAAAAGAACCATGAAACGGATAAGAGACATCATGAAAAGAATTGGATGACATGGAGGGTTCTTGATCTTGATCTTTCTTTATATTCTCTTCTTTATCATTTTTAGAGTCCTCTTGACATGGAGCCACTTCTAAGGACAAGGAAGCAGGTTGGGATTGTATAGAAGACTTTGGAAGAGATGGTGAAGGACTAGCTGAAATAGGCATTATAGCGGATGAAGGCTTAGGCTCTTTAGGTTCGACATTATTGAAAGTATTTGCAGCCAAGTGAAGGTTATCTTGAGTATCTTTAAGAGGTGGCCCTTGAGGATAACTATACGGAACCGCATGGAAAGCATTAGGATCTTTGTTGGATGAAGGATTTGTGAAAGATTTGGATGACTCAGAAGCTTTAGGGAGTGTGTGGGTATTGGAGGAAGTGGCAGATGGAAGGGGACCATCACAAGACAAAGGTTCAACATTAATATGATCTTGCTGGAGAGTGTAATCTTTATTTTCAGCATGAGAGTTTTTAGACAAGACATGCTCATAGTATCTTCGTTTATAATCAGCACGGAAAGCTTTCTCTTCCTCAATAGAAGTAGATGTATCATATTGTTCACAACAAATATCATAATTTCTCTCAAAATCAGAATCATATGGGTCACCATCACAATCTATCCAATAGGATGACCCTTTAGTAAGCCTAAGCACACGACGAGGAGGACTCTTAGGAATAGAGGTGCCATAAGTATTGCTACATTGTCCATCATCATAGTCATCATAGTCATCATAGGTGGGTGTATCACTCTTTATGGAAGAGACATCACAAGGACTATCATGTTGCTCTTTATGGTATGTCTTCTGAAGAGAAGTAAGACTCTTAGGAGAAGTAGAAGAAGAATGAGATCGTAAAGAAGAGGAAATTGAAGACTTAGTGGAAGAAGAAGAAGGCTTGGATAATGAGGAATGTCTAGAAGAATAATAATGAGATTTAGAAGATGAAGAATGTGAATAATGTTTAGAAGAATCATGATAAGACTTAGAAGATGAAGAATGAGAATGATGTCTACAAGAGTCATGATAAGACTTGGAAGGTGAAGAAGAATGAGAAGATTTAGATGATGAAGAATGTTTGGAAGAAGAAGATCGTGATATGATCATGTTTATGATTCTAGCAAAGGCATCTGATTTAATCATCTTTTCTTTTATTTTTGCTATAAATTCATCACTCATGAGAATTTTGGAGGAACAACACTTTTCGAATATGTCAATGAGCTCAAGATCATCTATTCTTAATAAAGGTTCCAAAGCTAGATAGTCAAGATTCATGGTTGTAGAAGAGAAGGAATCAAGCATGGAAGAGATGAATAGAAGAGATGAATAGAAGAGTGTAGACTAGATAATAAGAGGAAAGAATCAAGAAGAAGAAGAAGAATTTCCCATGGGAGTAGAAGACTTTAGAAGAACATGGGAAATAGAGAAGAAAGAAGAAGACTAAGAGCCATCTTGTGCAATTGATACCATAACGTTCATTGAGATGTTGAGCAACATGACAACACCTAGGATCTAAGATTTGGACTGACCAAGGAAGACTGAAAATAGAAGACCCTTGGTAATAGGATGACCTCACAAAATGTCAACACCAAACTAGGATAATCAAAGTTCTCTATTGTCCAAAGAGAAATGAAAAGATGGAAGGGGCTTTACCAACACTGTCAAAGAGGTGCTTCAAATCAAAGGATGAATATCCTTGCACTTTTGAATCAGGAGGTTGGACTAGGCCAAAATATAATTGAAATTGAGATTAAATGAAAATTATTTGGACAATAAGAGTACGAGAATTTCCCAAGAATGTAGCTCACAATTCTAGAGACAAACTTTCTCACCAAGAACAACCTTCTAATGCAATATTTCTCTTTGGCTAATGTGATACTGATGTTGATCTTGACCAATTTGTGCAAAATTTTGAGTTTTAAGCTCTGATTTTGGATTTTCTGAATGTTAGGGTGAAAATGTCTGATGTCAATCACAAATTTAATAGCATTTGGACAGGTTTGCAAACAGTAGAGGATCAAACATGTCTTCAAACACTTGAAACAAGGGCAAAAGCAACCTTGCCAAGACAAGCACTTGTGATATCAAAATTGAAAAAACACCCTATGAATGCTACCGATTGTTTGTATGTCAAGAACATTTACACTGGTATCACACAATCGAAGACACTTCAAGCAAATCTACCTACAAGACAAGGCTCATTACTCATCAACTTAGCCCACAACTTGATGCCCCCTTGCCTCACACCAAGTGGTTGCCCACAAGAGATATTGGCTTTGTCATGGAAGTGTCAAACAACACAACCAAAGGGACACATATGGTGAGTATCTTAAGGTGATCCGGGTAAACCACTTGGATCAATCCTTGCACTAAGAAGATAAGCGGCTAAAAGAAGGTGGCTTCTATCTAATGGTTCTTAATAAGGATTTCCGTTCACAACACCCCTCTTGCTCCTCATAAAGGACTAGGACCTCGCGGCCTCAAGAGTACCTTAAGCATTCTTGTTCAATGTTTTCCTCATGGTCGCAATCCCATGAGCTACTCACATCAAACGAAGACAAGTGTTATGTCTATCAAGGTTTTGTGTCCTCGATAGCCTTGAGATTATAGTGAGTTGGAATCACTCGCCACCAAGGAAAATGATGACAAGGTTGTCCCCACTTGGGTCGTTCCTCTTGATTGCTCAAGAGCAGGCCCGCTAAAGGATTTCTATACTAAACAAAAAGTGGATTAACTCTTGAGGTTCAAGGTTTTTGGTTCACCACAAGGGTGAAGAGCATACTCCCCTATCTCAAGAATCTCTCCCAAACACACCAAGCAAAGAGATCAATTACCCCCTTGCTTCCAAAACCTTAAGATGGGTCAAGATTTTCTGATTCACCTAAAGGTGAAGAGCATACTTCTCCTACCACCTCAAGATCCCTTTCACAAGGTATTAAGATTCCTAATACAATTAGTGAATGCCACACTTGAAAGGAAAGCAAATAAACAAGCAAGAATTTTTTTTGTTTTTATGCTTGGGCAGCCCTACAAAAACCATTAGTAGCCCTCTTTGACATGCGTTCTTTTGACAAATTTCAAGTAATGAGAGCACCTACAACCACAACTTGTTAGACCAACAAGAGTTAGGAGAATCAAAATCCAAAATCTACCAATGATTAGTACATGAAAAATTAGATAATCTACAAAAATAACTGATCAAATGATAAAATCTGAAAATGAAACCATCATGGTTGGATTAGGCTCGGAAAGACCTTTCCAACGATATATCACACTTAAACTTTTGATACCATTTGCAAAATTTCAAAAAAAATGGGCACCCGTTTTCCAGTGTGGCACGGATTTGAAAACGCTAGAAATTTCAAAAAATTTCAAAAAGATAGCTAAGAACCCGAAACTTGCAAGATAGAAAATAGTTCACTGTTAGATCAGGCGATATACCTCAGACTTCACCAGTATCGCGCGATACTTCTTCCTATAGCCAGGTGATACTTCCCCAGTCGGGCGATACTTCGCACGATGCCAGGCGATACTTCGCCCTATGCCAGGCGATATACTTCAATATAGGCGTGCAATACTTTTCCTGAGCGAACTATCGCACCAAGACAGGAAGTATATCGCGCGATATTTCTGAGAAGTGTCGCGCGATAATCTAAGACAAAAACCAGAGACGCAAATTTTTTCGAAAATTAATCCAAAAATGACGAAAAATGCAAAATTAAAAGGGACAAAGCTAATCTACTCTGCCCCACGGTGGGCGCCAGAAATGTACACACTAAAATATGCACTTCTATGAACCATTACATGCAAGGTTGCTCAAGAGTGAGGCCTCACAAAGCGGCTCATAGCTCTCTATGCATGGAGTTGCAAGGGACTATGAGTTTTGCTCTCAGCTAGAGCTACAAGAAGGTGACCTTGCTAGTCAACCATACAATGAGAGATTCAAGTGAAGACAAGGGCAACAATGCCAATATCTCCAAGAATCTAAATGGAAATGAAATGTAAATGCAACTAGTATGAATGTGCAAGCTAAGCTAAATGATAACAATGCAATGCTTGAAAAGAAATCTAATCTATGAAAGGAAATAGCAATAGATTACAAATCCTTCCTATTTAGACTATGTGAGATTGCATAAAAGGAAATCTGCACTAAGAATGCCATGAATGCAACTATGAAAGCAAAACTATTATGAAATGCAACTAAAATGTCAAGGCTTCAAAGCTTGAGTGTCTTCAAAGAGAGCTCCAAAACCTGCAGCATAACAATAGCATAAAACAAGGATATCTATCTATATGAAGGAGAGAGCTCTCCTTTTATAAGAAATGAGGTGAAATGGACCATTGAGATTAAGAGGCAAAAAGTCTTAATCAGCGGTGGAGCTTGAAAGAGGAGCAATCCATGTGCACAAACATCCTCCAATGAGAGTGAAGTGTTGACTTTTGAGCCTCATGTGAGACAAAAAGTGCTTTTTCCCTTTTTATAAAATAGGAATAATGTTTTATTTGTGCAACTTAGGATAAGAGGAAAGTGGGGCTTTTTATTTAATTGAAAGGGGAGGCAATATTCCTTTTAATCAAATAAAGACTTAGGATAAATGGTTAGCCCATAGAATAAAAATCCAATATATGATCGAAATTAGGATTTGATCAAGAAATTGATATTGTTGAAAATATTGATTATTGATCAAAATGTTCAGGATTGATAAATCAAATAAATGGGGCCCAAAGTCTAGGCGACCATTTTAGGGTGCATACATTGAATATACCATTATGAGGATATATTTAATTAAAAATTAGAAGAAAATATTGGCTGACTTAAAGAGCAAATTGCATCCATCATCAGTTGAAGAAAGCAACAGGATAAAGGTGGAAGAAAGTTATTAAAATCAGTGAGTTGGTGCTCAGAATCCGGACAAGGGGAGTTGGTGCTTCCAGTAGGTCGGTGCCTGCGAAGTGTGGGAGTTGGTGCTTCCAGTGAGTCGGTGCTCATAAACATAAGGGTTGGAGCCTCTAGTAGGTTGGAGCCTACAAAACATTGTAAAAGAACAATATAATATATAAAAGCAAATTATTTTGTGGTTTTCTGTCATGACCCCTTATTGGATAGAACCTAGTAATAATAAATAACGATCATAGAAGTAAAATATTATAATATAAAATAATAAGTTAAAGAAAATAATCATAACTCAAATGTTAATAAAGTAATAATAGTAAATATACTATTAATAATATATTATTAAAATATTAATATAATATATAATAATATATTATTGAAATAATGATATTGATATTGTTAAATATTGTGAATATAGTAATATTACTCAAATAATATTAATTTCCCTTATTGATAATGTCTAAGTAATAATATTATTATATTAATCAATTAATAATCAACTATTAATTTAATCAATATAATAGTTAATAATACTAATCTACATATAATATTAATCTATGAATAATAATACCACCCGTAAAGAGTTTTATAATAATCAAATGTAAATTATTAATACTAATACTATATTTCAAAAGATGTGACTATTCATATTTATATATATATTGAGTGGGAAAAGACATTATATCACAGAGGGAAAAAAGAAGAAATATTAAGAAGGAATTTGGAAAACTTGGGAGAAAATAATAGAGGAGAAATTGAAGGAGAAAATATAGGAGAAAATGAAGGAGAAAAATAAGGAAGTAATCGGAGCATTCTAAAAGATATATAAAGAAAATGGAATAACAATCTCCATTTCTAAAATAAGAGATAATTCAGCAAAAGATTAAGGAAATAAGGAAAAGAGTAAGCCCACGTGGAAAGTAGGGCATTCAGTCAAATAAATTAGAATAGAGGAATCTTCCCTCTTATAAAGGTATGTAACTTTATTTTTGTTTATTTAAGCAATGATATATTTATTTATATTTTGAAATGTACTAATATTATTATGAAATTAATTCATATTAGATAGTTAAACAAATGTAACTTAAATATGTTAGTAAATAAGTAATTCTATATATATAATTGGTTATAAAATAAATATATGTAATTAATATATATCTGAGAATTATATTAATGTTAATTAATTAATAAGTAATTATAATAATGAAAATTATATAAAATTAGTTAAGACAATGATATATACTGATATATGAATCTTATATATATATGGAAATAATAATGATTTAGGAATATGATCTAGATTACTCTAATTATAGTACATAGGGATATATCTCGTCTCATACTACGATATCTTAGGATAGGGAGTTTGTGGAGGGAGAGGCGGAGTAATTTCGGGCACATGACAGATATCCTAAAAGGAGCCACTTGTAGTCTGTTTCACACGCCCTTTGGCACTGTAAGTCTTCCATCTTATGATGATCATAGTAAGGGAAGGAGAAAGATTCATGTGCCCTATATGAAGAGATCTTCTATATGACTGCGTTCATTAGCTTATCACTCAATAGTTTCCTCTAACTTTAATGATAGTGATGGTTATATGTTGTTAATTATTTGATGATTCCCTAATTGATGCCTAATTGATGGAATTTCGGTCTAGGGGTAAAAAGGGTTCATTACATTTTCTCCCATATTGGGTTTCCACGTAAAATTTGTGTTCATGTGCATAATTGTTTATTTGAGAATTTAAAGTTATCTTTGAATAAAATTTTTAAAAGTTAAAATTGTTATTATACTGATTCACCCCCCCTCTCAGTATAATCGTGTGCTCTTCAGGATTCTTTGGATATAATTAGATTAGTGTGACAGTGAATGATAAGCATAAAACAGCCTTCACCACACCCTAAGGAACTTTTGCTTACAACAGGATGCCCTTTGGCCTAATTAATGCTGGGGCAACGTTCCAAAGGGCAATGGACTCATCCTTTGCTGATATGAAGAATAAGATTATTGTTATATATCTGGATGATTTAACAGTCTACTCCCGCAGGCGTAAACATCACCTTAGAGATTTGAAATTAGTACTTCAAAGGTGTCGTGACCATGGTATCTCACTTAACCCTAAGAAGTCAATCTTTTGTGTTACCGAAGGAAAACTATTAGGTCATATCGTTTCTAAGGAAGGGATAAGAATAGACCCTGAAAGGGTAAAAGCCATTCAGTAGCTGAGTCTTCCGTCTACAAGAACTGGTGTAAAGTCATTTTTCGGGCAAATCAATTTCTTACGGGCTTTTGTGCCAGACTTCTCAGAGCTTACCCGACATATTGTAGGGATGATGAGTGAAAACCAACCTTTTAAATGGACAGAGGCCGGACAAAAAGCTTTTAAAGAAATTAAAGATGCTGTAGCTAGTGCTCCTTCTTTGGTATATCCGGATTACAAGAAAGATTTTGTCATTTATTGTTATGCCTCTGATCATTCACTTTCTACCATGCTCACTCAAAAGAATGATGGAGGAACTGAAGCGCCTATTGCATTCATGAGCACCCCCCTAAAAAAGCACGAACTAAAGTACTCACTCATTGAAAAATAAGCTTTTGCGGTTGTTAAAGCTATCAAACAATTCAGGTTTTATATCTTGCATTCACATTCTGAGGTGTTTGTTTTGGACACTGCTGTGAAGAGTCTACTCACACAACAAGAGATTGCAATGAATAAGAGAGCAGCATGGGTGACCAAGATTCAGGAGTATGACTTGACAATAAAACCGACCAAATTGGTCAGGGGAAGAGGATTGTGTAAATTCATAGCTGAAAACCCCAATCATGAAAGAGATTCAGAAGGTGAGCAGTCACATGCATTGTTGGTAAGCCTAACAGATCCTTGGTTCAGTAACATAGCTTATTACCTAACCTATGGGGAATGTCCTACTAGCCTGACACCAAAAGAGAGATGTAATCTCAGATTGCAAGCAGATAAATATGTGATTTGGCAAGGTGCGCTGTTCAAGAGAGGTGTGGATGGAACCTTCCTTAGGTGTGTGGACGAGGAACAACAGAAACAATTACTTAAAGCTTTTCATGAAGAAGCATGTGGAGGTCATTTTTCTTCGTCAGTCACTGCTTTTAAAATTTTACGTAATTGTTTTTATTGGCCGGGTATGTTTAAAGATGCTTATGCTTTTGTTAGAAGCTGTGAGAAATGCCAATTATTTACTGGGAAACCACAATTAGTAGCATTGCCTCTAAAACCAGTCATGATTGAAGAACCCTTTAAACAATGGGGACTCGATTTTATAGGTCCTGTTAATCCTTCTTCTAATGCTAGAGATATTTATATTTTGACAGCCACCGATTACTTCACTAAGTGGGTGGAGGCTATCCCAACTAAAAAAGCCAATTCCCAAGTGGTATGTGAATTTTTGAAGAACAATATTTTGGTCCGTTTTGGTGTACCACAGAAGATTGTAACGGATAATGCCACTTATTTTTCATCTCAAGAACTAATATTATTCTGTTATGATCATAGTATTTCCTTGGCTCATTCATCTGATTATTTCCCCCAAGGAAATGGGCAGGCTGAATCCAGTAACAAGAATTTGGTTGCCATCATGAAAAAGCTAGTAGATTTTAATGGGAGAAATTGGCATAAGAAACTATTTGAAGCCCTTTGGGCAGATAGGATCACACCCAAAAGGGCAATCGGTATGGCACCGTTTGAACTAGTGTATGGTATTGGAGCACAGGTTTCCCTTCCTCTGGAATTGTCAGCAATCAAACTCCAAGCTGCAATAGAAGATCAAACTTTTAAAGACTCTCTTGAAAAAAGAATAATGTTCTTGTAGAAGCTTGAAGCCAAAAGGGAAGCTCTAGTGGACAGAATTACAGAACATCAACTCAGGATTAAAAATATCTTCGACAGGAAGGCACGACCTAGAAAGTTTATGAAAGGGGATGAGGTGCTACTGTGAGATAAAAGGAAAGAACCAAAGGGAATACATGGCAAGTTTGAATCCTTGTGGAAAGGGCCCTTTATAATCAGAGAAGAATTGGGATCTAATGCTTTCAGGTTGGCTTATCCAGATGGTTCTGTCCTGCCATATTCCTATAATGGACAGGACATGAAGTTGGTAAAATTGTAAGGTCTGCAAGTTTTTCTGTCTGTACATATTAGGTTAGTTTCCTTCCCTATTTTTTTGTGTTGGTTACCCCTTTCATTTTTGTGAAACCAGAGATGCTGAGTTCTCTGCCTTTTGAGTCAAAAAGCAGTCCCCAGTCAGAGCTAATGTTAGTCTCAGTTTCTATCTTGATCCTTGGTTTTTTTTTCTTAAGCAAATGCATGTGCTCAGAATTGTCTCTATGTCAAAATATGCCTCTCACAGTCTTCCCTTTGATCTTTGTATTTAGTTCTTTTGTTGCTTTGGTCTTCTCGGTCACTTAACGTTTCATACTTAGAAAGGTCTTGAACACCCCTGAACACCGGCGAATAGTGTAGAACTGTGTTCCCTTAGGTTCAAAGACATTCACATTTTTTAACATTTTGACTAAGTTTGCACTTTTGCAGGTGATCGGTTGTTTTCTTTGAGAACACCAGAAAGGGGATAAAACATAAGGCAGTTTGAATTGTAAGAAGTTTCAACTTAATGATTCCGGGTATGGAATTTTGCCTAAAGTTTGCGGACAGTAAAAAGTCTTGAACAGAAAAGAACAGTTGAGAACTGTAGAGAACTTGGTTCATGTATGTTCAAGGGAGTTCAGTGACGTCAGCCAAAGCATGAGTATCTAAGCCAATGGTGTGTTGGGACCCACAACAAGGGGAATTAAATGCTAGCACGTAATGAACTTAATGAAGTACCTCCTTGGTTTGCGCAACCATAATTAGAAGTGATGGCCTCAGGACTTGTTTAAATAATGATTACGGTCTCTTGATTTAAATGTCAAATCAAATCCGTGGCATTAATGGCAAGTATTTGTAATAAATTCAGATACCCTAAAAGCTTACTTAAGCTTAATTCTGTGTTCATCTTATTACAAAAGCGTGAGTTTTCTTCAAGAGCTGGTGCACAGAGGTAGTCTTGGCAAAGCTTTGTACTCAAGGGTGTCTGCAATTCAGAGGTGAGTTGGCTATGGTCCTTGTTCTTTTTATAAAGATTTATGATCAGCTGTGAAGGGTTGGGGGATATTTTCAGCGAAAATGAAGTCAGTTTTTCATTTGTTTGGGAATTCTTCCAGTCTGGTGTGTGATGGTCCTACAATTACGGACATTGATTTAGAAGGGTATGACATTGAAAACCTGCCTTCCCGGCTCTTGAATTATTTAGATGACACACCAGCTCTAGAAATTCTACATAGTGATTTATGTTCTGCAGCCACATTTCCCCCCGCTATTGCCTGTCCTGAGCTCATTTTTAAGTGTATTGAATGTTATGATGTGAGGACTGAATCTATAAAGAAGAAAGACGGCTCCATTCTGATACCCATTAAGAGGGAGTTAGTTGCTCAAGCCCTACAAATACTAGAAAAAGATTTCTTTGCCTTCTCGTGAGCCCAATCTATTGTAAAATTTAATGAAAATAGAGATGCAAACCGCACCTCTATGGCTAGAAACTGGTTATTGAATCCTCAGAGGGGTGGTTCCCACCTCCCAAAGAATTTTAATAGGACCCAGATTCGTCCATACATCAATGACCTTATAGTCATGTTACACCGGGTCAGTGGTTCTCAAGTTGCCTTTTTATTTGCTGACTGGATGTACTTTTATGTCCAGACTATCTTGGATGGGACCCAAACTCTTGATTGGGCTGAGTTAATCGCAAGCTCTCTAAGGGAATAGCTTAACGCATCCAAGTTAATAGGGAGTGACTTCTTTATGTCCTCGTATCTCATTTACTGTCTTGCATGTAGTAGATCCTGGCTCGGTCTCCCTCATGAACCTTTGGTTGCAAATATGAGTGTGTATGAATTCTACCCCCTTTTGCAGAAAAATAAAGCTATTGAAGATAATAAAAAAGTCCATGATACCTTTCTGGGTAAACTATGTTATGAACTGGTTAGTACACCAGGTAAAAGAATCAGTCCTGAAGCTCAGACTTTGATAACCAAGTATGGGAGCTACTACATTCAATTCCCAAAATTTACCTATATCAGGGTTGGGGGTTTCGAAGATCAACCACTAAGGCTTCCTAGGTACACACTTGAATGTTTTGTATTGGCTGAAATTTGCCGGTAGTTATCAACAGTTTTGAAAAGATTTTTACCTGAAGATGAATGGACAAAAGTTTTTCCTATTTCTTTAGGAAGACTATCATGTAATACCATGGAAGATGTTGTTAGCATTGGGTGTGGTATCCATCATTTTGGCTTCAAATTTTATGCAGAACAGGTGGGGTTTGACAATAAGAATTATGCTAGTGGAGTCCTGGGCCTTAGGGCACATATGTTTCCCGTCCCTCACCTAGAAGATTTATGGGAGGATTGCAAAGATGAGTCACATGTAGAAGAAAGAGAACATAGTCATTTGTGTATTTCTCAGATTCAGTCCATGAGGTTACAGATAAATGTAGGGGAGTCACTAATGATGGGTCAGATATGTTCGATCCTAGTTACAAAAAATCTATTGAGAAAAATGAAGTGATTGTTGACTGGTCTAAAAATGAAGAAGATGACATTGAGGAGAGAACTTCACATGTGATTCGCTTAACCAATGAGTGGCTACAGAGAAGAAGGAAGAGCAAAGGAATTAGAGTAGAAAAAGAAGAAGTTGCATTTTCTCCTTTAGATCCTTCTGTTTCTATTTCTAATTCACCTACACATATTGGAACTGTAGGGGTTTCCGAGAAATCTCGAGTCAGGAACTCAAAGAAGAAGATTATAACTGATTCTCTCCCAATTGTTTTACCACAAAGAATAACAAGATCTAGAACCAAGTCAAGGACAAAGAAAGATATGGCTCAGACAAAACCTCTGATGGTAAACCTAGATGATGATAAAATGGAAGATATCAATTTCCATATATCAAAAAATGAACAAATAGGAAAGGACCTCTTCGACCTGGATGATGCTACATTGGAAGTGATATCCACACCAATGAAGACACCCGAACAGTCCTTGAGTTCTGGAGTTTCACTTCCCTGGCCGTTAACTACTGTAAATAAAAAGCGCAATTTAGTTCTTGCTTCAATTCCTGTTAAAGATATTGTAAGTAAATATGTTCAAAAGACCCGGAAGACAAAAAAGTTTAAGAGCACGGCTCGCATGTTTACTGATGAGAAAACTGGAAAATGGACCACTGAAGTTTCCACTTACAAACCAAAGGAAGGTAAGGAAGATGAACAGGAGGTTAAAGCTAAAGACTTTGAGATTACCAAAGTAGAGTTGGGAAACATGGACAGGGCTAGCAAAAATAATTTATTCAAAGAGACTGCACAACAAATGCTGAACTCTTCTTGGCAGGATGGAAAAGAAAAGAAGGAATTGAAACAAACTATAGTGACTCTGTCACAATTTATTAACACCTTCTGTAGTTTTGATGACATTCCTTTAGTTCAATCTCCCCAAGTCTTTGACCCAGAATCAGCCGAAAGCAAGAATTTTCTCACTCAGGTTCAAAAGGGATGTGCTCTAGCAGTTTCTGTGGAGTGGATTTGTAAAATCCTTAAGAGTAGTTCTAAGTACTTAAAAGAGGTGCATGAGGTTCTGCATGAGAAAAAAGTTTTGACAGGAGAACTACAATCTGAAAGGCAGGTATGGGAGAGGGATGAAGAAAAATGGTTCGCTGCCATGTCCAAGTTTCTTGAAATTGAAAAGTATGGCTATGTAAAGTTCTCCACAGATCAGGGTGTCAAAGTACAAGATGACTCTACTTTCTTTATTCTCAGGAAAAATATAAGTTGGCATTTGAGCACTGTCAGAAGTAGTATTTCTGAGAACAAGGATAGTGAGCATGAGATCAAGTAGTTACAAAAGGCTATGATCACTGAGCTTAAGGTGATAAAGTTTTCTCATACATATACAACTGCTATGGGAGAACAGGAATAGAAAATAGCCCTTGCTCTATTTGAACACACCATGAAGAAACTTAAGGACAAACTAAACCCTAAACCCTTAGACTTAACTCAGGTTGCCCAAGTTGAATCAATGCTCTATCTCGGTGTGGATCAATTTCCTTTAACTGTCGAAAAAGTCAGGAAAGTAAAGTGGACCAAAGAAGCCGCAATGTTTAGGATCATGAACTTGAGGGTACCGCACATGCCGCACGCCAAGGAACTACTGCAGGCACATAAGCAGCTGGAGATGACAAAGCAGACTGTAGCGGAAGGAGAGAATATCGCCGAAGAAGAGGAGCGCACCTCCGAGAAAGATGCAGAGATTGACATTTAATCTTTTCAGTTTCATGTTTTAAAACTCATGGGGCCAGGTGTCCTTTTAACTCTTTAAGCTATTTTAACTGTTTAACCGAGAGGTCGGGTTTTTCGGGAGACCTCTTGGCTTTGCTCAAACTTTAAATAGCTTAGTTTTTGTAGAAACATGGGTTAGAAAATTTGGAAGGTAGACTTAGTATTTTGGCTTTGAAGAAGTTTGCTTTGAAATAGTACTCTAAAATTTTTCGAGTAAGCTGTATAAGGATTTATTTTCTGTTGCATGTTTTGATCTATGTTATGGAAACAATAATTTGATTATATATATATACTTGTTCTGAATCTTTGCAGTTTGAATTGGATGAACATATGTCCCATGGTTGATTGATATGTTCATTTCTGGTATATAAAATCTTATCCAGCATTGTTGGGGGTTTTTGTTAATCAGTCATTAAATCATTATATTTTAGTTCTAGTTAATTATATGTTTTGGAAATAGGAAACTGTGATTTTCTATTTGATCAAATCTTTCTCATAAAGTAGTCATTTACATGTTGAACATCTGAAGAATGTTATAGCAGCCTTATAAGCTTTCAGGTCAAAAGCTAAAACCAGAATAATTATTGGAAAAGGAAAACTTGAATTGCAAATTCAATTAGGGAGCTGTACCTAAGAAAGAATTCAGAGGGAAGTGGAGAGTATCCAACACTTACCCAATTGTTAGTAAAAATTGGTCTTAAAACGGGTGATAGAGAAGAATTATCAATAGATAAAATTAAGACTAAATCTGTTTACTAACAAACACAAAAGATAACTTCTAACTAACTCGCACCATAAAGAAAGGAAAGTACAACGGTCCATGACAGAATAACATAAAGGTTGCATAACCGCTTAACATAATATTTATGACAGAGAAGATATAGCATAAACACATTCCTATATTTCCTGAAATGGTTCTTCCTTCAAATTGTCAAGCATGTCTCATGGTACATAATAAATCTCCATCATTGTGACTAAGTCTTCCTCGCTTTTCATCAATGCTCGTTGATCCATTCTTTAGTCGTTCCTCTTTCCCTGGCAAGTTAGTAGCATATACATATCTTCAAGCATTTAACCATTCAATTAATCCAAATATTAGAATACACATTCAAACAATTATATGAAATACTGCAATATATGTATAATATTTCGAAAAAGGTTATTTAGAGTATATCAACTATTATCTACCCATGTGTTTTGATGGTTTGACTGTACTTATAGCATATTCACAAGTTCAAATACTAAAAGGTATAACAAGTGTCTTAGAAATGTTTGAAACAGAGCATACAAATATCATAAAACAAGGACAAATTATAGACCCATCATTTTCCCCCTATGATCATAATGCTTATCCTTAAGCATTGCATTTCTTAGCTATTCCTCTAAATTATCCTACTTTTCTCTTTCCTCTTCTCTTGCTCTTGAAGGTATAATAAAATCCCCTGGTTTTCTCCTAGTAATCCACCCTGTAATCTTCTTGAAGTTGATCTATCTTCATGGCATTGACATCATACATGGGCCACATGAGCATTGGTGGCTGAAATGTTAGAGGACACCAGAGTTTGCATCATATCTGCCTCCCTAATTGCATATACTTGGGTGCCCTGTTTATGGTTGCTTGAAGGTTAAGGGGGTTGTGTGGCTCTGATTTATTGAAGGCTTCTGGTAATCTACTCCACCTATTTGTAGCACTCGCTAAAGCTCTCTATAAAGTGAAATAAGACATTCCTTGATATTCTTTGTAAACCTTTTCTCTAACAACACAAATTTTCTCATTGGTTTCTGCTTTTATTTTTCCATAAGTAAGGTTTAACCAGTCCCTTAATAAAACATCAAGCTTACTACTTTCAGCCCTTAAGGGTAATTTTTCTGCCCTCTCATGATCTCTATAAGCATCTAATTATCTGTCATAGTTAGTCTCATTATGCATCCATGACATTAGAGCTCTCAGGCGTATATCTCCAATATAGAGTAGAGGATTCCAATCGATTTCATCAGGGATAATAAAATTGTGGAGATAAAATTCACAAAGAAAATTTTGCTTCCAAGAAGGAAGGGATTAATGGTATAGTCCATAGAATTCTTTAGTCATTTTAACTTTTGACTCCTTATCCCTAATGGTCATCATTAGTTGAAACATAAGAAATTGTTCTTTTAAACATATAGTATAAACCCTGGGAGGAGGCCTACATGTAATAATCTGATCAACCAACTTTAAAGCATGTTTTATTTTCTATTTTTGCCTTTGCAATTTCTCTTTTAAACCCTCTATTTCCTCCCTTTGTTCATCAATTCATTTCTACATTTTCTTTCTTTCTTATTTCCAAAGAGTTCTTTTAAACACAAACTGGCTATACAAACAGAAAAGAATAGACTGAAGAGTAGGTGGGCCAAATTCTATGAGTTGAGGCTTCCTCTTATCCCTACAGGTCTGCTCTAGATAATCATTTAACCAAGTTTCTTTGAAGGGCACAATAGCATTCCTGGGAAAAGAGTGAGCTGAAGCTTGAGCCACTTGAGGTTCTTCTTGCATGTCTTCCTAGACTTTTTGATGCATTTCCTCAAGGTCATTCTGTTGTTGAAGTGGCTTTTAATGAGTACTTCTAGGCTGAATACTGAGTGAATCATTCAAATTTTGGGAATTATTTAGAATAGTTGTTTGTACTAGAGAATTATTAGAAATATGATCCATATGAGGTTCAAGGGTAGGTTGATCTAATGAGACAGATAGGCCATCTAGACGAATATTTGGCACTTGCCCTCTCATTCGGGAGCTCCTCCACAATGGAGTCTCCATAACCTCTATTGTTTTCTTCCTAATAGTTTTCTTCAATCTCTTTGCTACACAAATGGTTGCTGCAGGAACTCGCTTCTTTTTCTTATTTCTAGAAACTGTAGGGATTTGGGTTTGGTCTTCAACCTCAGGAACTGAAGTCCCTTCATAAATTTTTCTTTTCCCTTTTCTTTGGGCAGAGGTAGATGCATTTTCCATTAGAGTAGGGTGAGGTTCAATTTCCCTAAGATTTTTAGGCTCTGCTCCTTGGCTAGCTGTCTCAGCAGTTGGTTCAGAAGGAATATCACTCACATGGATAGGTTGTTCAACAGGGTCATTCTAGGGATGCAAAGTCTTGATTTGAACAAATTCATTCCAATTTAAGGGAGATAAATCCCTAAGTGACCTCTCAACAAGAAATTTAATCAAATCATAGTGAGTGACAAAGTTGGTTTTTCCTTTTTGGGTTTCTTTTGCACCAATACTTGTGTGTGTAAAAATTGTACTTGTTCAAAAGACACAACACTTCAGTAAAACATTACAGATTAATGATAAACAAATGAACAATCAATGAATATATCATCAATCAAGCAATTTATTGGCTTCTAGAAGACGTGAGTATGGTATTCTCATATTTGATCGAGATCAGTGACAATGGAACGCCTAAACGAAGGATTTAAATGCAAAACTATTGAAATGAATGCAAGATTAAGCTATGTTTTTGTGATTTTCAATGCAATAAAAATGATTAATCTAGATTAAATTGATCTAAAACTTGATGTCAATGAAAATGAAGCTAAGATATGAATGCTTTTACTAGAAAATAAATGATAGCAATTGATCTCAATGGATGCACAATCTTGCAAGAACTTGACAGTATAATTCTGTTGTTCTCAAATTGCACATGATTTGTGAAGAACCAAGGGTTGTTTAGATAGGAAATCCAAGTTTGAGAACTCATGGAAAAACCAAAAATCACTCCCTGATTAACTCGAATTGATTGGCAAGTTATCATGAAATTAGAAATAGTTATCTTATAAAATCATGCAAATCAGCTTTTTAACTCACAATCGGAAGTTGAGATCACTCCAATCTGCTTTTTAACTCACAGTCACATGTTGAGTTTAGAAACTTAACAAAATGAGTCTAAGAGTTGATTTTGAGTTTAACTGATCTTCTGATTTTGGCATTGATTTATTTAATTTCCATGTGTTTTATTCTCAACTTTTCTGATTTAATTTAACAATAACTGATTTATGGGTTAATCAATTATTTAACCAAACTTTATCCAAAATTATATTATTAAATTTGACTATTCAAATTAATTAATTAAATGAATATTCCATCAATTATTTTTAGAATTTGTGATTTATTGTCAAATAAATAATATTAATTAAGAATAATTTTAATTAAATCTAATTAAAATTATTAAGTGGCCAAATTAAGTTTAATTAATTAAATATTCAACATATTCAGTTAATTGCACTTAAAAATAATAAAATAATGTCATTTGTTTGATGAGATCCAGACTCAGTTATGTGATGGAGAAACTGATCCTGGTTTGATTAACCGATTCTGAGACAAAAATCGATTGAGAGGTTTGAAGATGTCGATTCAAGTCTTGATTGACTAAAGAATCATAGATGATGTCAACAATAGAAACTATAAACCCGTGATTATGAAGAAGTGATAACACACTTGATTTTGAACCTATGATTACGAGGAATCAAATATCCCGACTCTAGACCTATTTGTCCAAAGGAATCGAAAGGATACCAACTCTGAACCCTTCATTTATGAAAAATCAAGGAAATAACACATATGAACTGATGGTTATGAAGAGCTGATACAATTTACAAGATTAAGAGAATACCAAATTGATACGGATTTCAATGAATCTAATATGCCCCAAGCGATGAGGTCTTTGATGAAGTCAACAATTAGACCTAGTTGTTGTCTTGATTACAGAAGAAGATTTGATTAATGATGTGTAATACCATGCCCCCTTCGGGATTAAAATCAAAATCTGGCAAGAAAATTAGTTTGAATTGATATGAAGTAGTGTGATCGACTATAGAATTGGTGGTATACATCCATACATGTATTATGCATCGTTTAGAGGTCCTATTAACCAAGTTTGACTAGGTTTAACCATGGGTTGACCATGGTTGACCAAGGTGAAATTTTGTGAGTTTGATGTTAGATGATTAAATAGGCTGAGTTCTAGATTCTTGTGATGTTGTGAAGGTCGATTATGCAAGCAGTTGGCCATCTTGGGTCCAAAATTTTAAATCATGATTTTGCCAAATGAAATGATCTCAGATTTTTATTTTGATCCCGAAAATGGATTCAGGAAGTCGAAATTAGCTAAGGGTGTTGGTTTCACGCAAATCAAAGTACTTTAAAAAATTAGGTCAAAACTTATATAAGGCCAAAAGGGGTCATTTCAAATCATTTGTGCTAGTTGCCTTTTGAAACTTGTGGAGCCCTTCGAGAGAGAAAATGGTGGTCCCTGTGTCTTCACATCGATTCGAGCATTCTCGTCAGTTTTAGCGACCTAGACAGTATGGGAACTTGATAAGTGGACCTTTGAACATCTCTTAGTATTTAATTTGGCACATGTTTTATTGATTTTTAGGATTTTAGCCATGTTTTTACATTTTTAAATTTTTGCCACATGGATTGTCATATGACACTTGGTACACTATCGTACGACAATCCAATTTTAGGTAGAATGTCATTTGTGTTAGTGTAGAGTGTCATATGGGAGACACCCATCTCTCGTACAACATTTCTTTGTATCCCACAGTTGTCGTACAATGACATGTTTAATGTCCTTTCAAATCAATTGTCATATGGGTGCTTGTATAGTGTCGTACAACACTTGACACCAATTTTTAATTTTCTAAAATGTTGTATGAAAAACATCGAGTGTTTTTAGGGTACTTAATGATTTTAATGGCATTTAATGCACCTTTCAGAATGTTTATTTTATCAATTTTTGTGCATTTGACATTGATTTGGATCGAGTTACTGATGTCACTTTTTCTTTTGTGCTTGCAAATTAGGTATCCCAATATACATGTCTGAGTGTCACACCCAACCACACAGAGGTTGTGTATCTCACTTCTTGATCCCCTCAGAGTGCATCTGGCCACTTGTGGGTTTGAGCATTTGATAACATTGCCCGAGATCAAGGAAAACCATGGTTTGATTACAACACTCATAGAGAGATTCCACTCAGAGACACAAACCTTCCATCTTCTGACAAGGTAGATCATGATCACACCTGAGGATGCATACCATATCCTCTAGATCCCATTCCACAGTCTACGCCCTGACTACATTAGCTCAGGGAAACACAGGTATGTAGGCATTCTGCATGATATTTGTGGCAGATGAGCAGATCGCCCAACAGATTCCCTGGGAGGCACTGGTGCAGAGATACAGATAGATGAATCGATTATAGTGCATTATAACTGGGATGATAGGGGGAGTTATCATGTTAGACTGTCAGTAGAACAATTTCCTCATGGATTGGGCACCGATGGTGTAGAGATTGATGGTGCATCCTGCAGAGTTCGGGTGGGGACAGTGCCTACTAGCCCACATGTTTTCTGAGTTGCATGAGATAGTTTATCATGAGGGTAAGACCTTCACCTTTGGAGTCATAGTTTTATAGGTCTAGGTGTGGGAGAACATCCCGATCTGTAGGCCCATATGCGAAGATGAGAGGCAGCCACAACAACCTTTGATTTACAAGTATACTGGCTATGTTACTCAGGTTAGGATGGGACAAACTGAGTACTAGAGGAGAGTGCTTGATGACATGATAATGGTTGTTTGGCGACCATACTTATAGGTGGAGGCATGGCCCACTGCTAGGGCACAGTTTGGTTATTTTTGTTAGAGTCACATACTGACTGGTCGATCGACCAGTATTTTAGAGAGATTCTTGATTACCAGGGTATGGAGGTATGGCCTCGTATGGGATGTACCTTAGGAGTTTTCTTCATATGATCGATAGGTACAAGAGATGGGACTTGGCTGGGATCCACGACTGTCCTATGTTATATGCATGCAGGAGTATAGCAAGCTACAAAGGCATGATTGGGACTACATGGTATAGGTGGTTAACACTGGGGTTACTAATGCATACATGGCTCATCTAGCAGAGCACCCCTTCCAGCGATTCTCTGACTCTATAGAGTCGATCTTGACTATGGAGGAGGTTGAGGATGTGATTGGTGCACCCCGTGGTAGGGGTTAGAGGAGGAGAGCTGACATACAAATACTGATGGCATAGTAGGTTCCTCTGGTGCAGAAAGCAGCGGGTGCCCCAACACAGTAGGTACTAAATGTTAGACCCGTCCCTAGGCCATGAGCAGTTCCACTGGTGAGGCCTTCAGTTTTCCAGAGGAGATATACCAGGGGTGAGGGCGGGTTGCTAGGTTTCGTGGGTAGCACCATGGTAGTAGAGAAGGTGCTGGGAGCAGAGTAGGATGTCCCCATGGGTGAGGCTGAGGGAGCACCCGATTTGGATCTAGGGGCTGAGGTGAGACATCGTAAGGCGAGGGGAGAGGTGGTAGGAGGTGATGAGGCTATGGGAGGAGAGGAGGACGTAGCAGAGGAGGCTGACCTAGGGTTGAGACATACTCCAAAGGATGTGATGTGATGTCTTCACCACTAGATTAGGGATCTTAGAGGCTAGAGACTCTCTCTAGAGATTAGATTGGCGAAGTAGGACAAGCATCTACGAGAGTCCTAGGAAGAGATTTGTACCTTGAGAGCAGAGGTGGTCCACCAGACTAGTAGGGTAACATATTATGTGTCAGCATACTTTTCAGTTGTACCACCTGGCCAGATGGTCACTTCATACTCCCAATATATGCTAGGTTCGGAGGGAGTGAGGGCACCACAGATGGATCCACCACCTGATGTCCCAATCGGAGGAGGAGCGACACTTGACATTAAGGATCAGGTTGAAAGCTGATGTGATAGTGTTCTCCTCAATTTTGATCATTTTGTTGTACTGATAGCTCATTGTAGCTCATTCTTTGTATTGTATGCACATTGTGCTCTCACATGTACCATAGATTTTTGTGATACACCCCATGTACTATTTTGACATATATATGAAATATTTTGGTTAGACTTCATAGCACTTGTAATTTTGATTTATGATGTTCATCATGTAATGCAAATGTATGCCATGCTTAATTTTCTCTGTGAATGTATGTATGGTTATGTAATATGGAAATGCACTTCTTTATCATGGTTATGAATGCAAATGTTTGTATGCAATGTAATGTTAAATGATTATGAAAATGTAATGATGTTATATGTAAATGCAGCGATACACATGATGCTTTTGCAGGTAGATGAAGAGTTCAAGTGCTCAGTTGTTGTCAAAAAGGATGTTTAACTCAGGATGACAATTGCTTGCTTGTCAGATTGGAGAGACCTTCACATTACCCTCGGTCCTGGGATTTGTTAAGTGCAAATTTGAGAATCATTAAATGATATGCTGAATTCAAATCATGAAAGATATGCAACCAAACACAGTGCAAAACACAAATGAAATGCAATCCAAGGACTTAGTCACTGATCATTTGTCGGTCTTTTTCATCACTGAATATTTTAGGTAACACTGGATGTCGATACAATGTTCACTGGTTAGGCAACCATGAAAATATGAATATTGATGTTTAGTTAGTTTTGTCAAATTAGATATAAGCACCAAGGCACAAGAGCCAGGATGACCTGAATATCATGTCCATTTTAATTTAGCAATTTTTATAAGCATCGGAGCATAAACACATATGATGACCTAAATACGCCTTGCATACAAACACACCAAGTAGTGGGGAGTTCATCCTTGCTCTGATGTGAATCACCCGCAGTGACCCTTTATCGTTCACATCCTTGGGTAATGTCTTATTTCCCACTAGGGGTAAGAAATCACTTGAAATACAAAGTTAGATCCAATTTCTATAAAGTGTCTGGGTATTAAAGGTTGAGGTACACATGGTGATCCAATCGTGATGGAGGCACTTATAGTGGAAACCAATTCAATCCAAAGTTTTCAGAGCAATTAGATTTTCACTTAGACATAGAAAACAAATAAAAGATTATGCCCCTAGTCATCGCCTCTTGAAATCTTGTAAATGACATAATTAATTAGCTCAAGGGACATAATATGCACAAATCTTATGTGAAACAATCAACATACAAAAAGATTTCAGCAGATCTCATAGATTGGTTTGTTTATAGTGTTGTAGTTTGCTTGTGTTGGTGTCAGTTGCAAAAATCATTTTCTGGTAGGGAGACAGACAAACTGACTCGGATAAAGAATTGAAGGATACTGATTTGGATATGACTCACCTAATGTATTTGAGGACCATAAGATATGACTAGGATTGCCCCCAATTTGTAAACATTGATTAGGTTCTGACTCTTGTTGCTAGGTGCACAGACCGACTTTATTGGATTGCAAGATATATACAAACTAAAACAGGACAAAAAATTGGGAAATTACCAAGATTGCTTTGATAGATGAAGCATTTTGTACAAGTGACCCCCATTTGCCGAGTTTTCACCATCTTGGCAGAGATTCTATTTTTTCTACCAAGGTACCTGTTTACCAAGTTTTCACCAAGGCACTTTTTCTTTTTCTTCTTTTTTTGTATTTTTCACTTTTCAATTTTTTTGTATTTTCCATTTTTATTTTTATTTTTGGACAATCAATGCACATATTGCTAGGTTTTCACCAAGATGATCATTTTTTCAGGACTTTTTCTAATTTTTTGTTTGTTTTTCAGGACATTTTCCACATGTTGAATGTCTAGGCATAGAATTTCTTCAGATGAAGAACATTGATCAGTTCTTGGAGCTATTCTCCTTCAGTCGTTGAGAGTTGATAGGCTCCAGATCCAAAAGCAGTAGCAACAACAAAGGGACCCAGCCAATTGGGTTCAAACTTCCCCTTGCGTTCTCAATGGGATTGTTTTTTAGTGTTCTCTGTCAAGACTAATCACCGACCTAAAATTCTCTGTGCTTGAATTTCTTGTTGTAGCCTCTAAACATATGTTTCTAATATACTTTAAGATGATCATACACCACTTTCCTGCGCTCATCTAGTAGTTCAAACTCTTGCAACCAAGACACTCTGTAGTCATCATCAGTTACTAGACCATGCATTCTGATTCTGAGAGATGGGATTTCAACCTCTATAGGTAGTACCACTTTAGTCCCATATACTAAAGCGAAAGGAGTAGCCCCAGTGAGTGTTCTTATGCTAGTTCTGTAAGCCTAGAGAGCTGGATTTATCATCAGATGCCAATCTCTCCATGTTTTGTTGACTGCGCGGTGTAAGATTTTCAATAAGTTCTTATTGGATGCTTTAGCTTGTCCATTTCCCTGTGGATAGTAGACAAAGGACCAATGTTAGGTAATCTTGAATTTAGAACATAAGGAATCTAGGTCCTTGTTTTTGAATTCAGGATGAACACAAAAATATGTTTGTCGGTTGCTTGTGTCAAAGAAATGACTTCAACCCATTTTGTAAAGTAATCAGTTGCTGTGATTATATGGGTGTGACTATTTGATGAATGTGGATAAATGGCTCCTATGAGATCAAAGGCCCATTGGTGAAATGACCATTGTGTTGTAAATGGGATCAGATCTCTCCCTGGCTTGTGAATTAAGTTACCATGGACCTGACATTTCTTACAGTTCTTAGCATATTTCATGACCTCTTTCTCCATATCTGGCCAATAGAACCCTGCCCTAATGATCTTTTGAGCTAATGTCAAACAGTTGGAATGTAACCCACAAACACCTTCATGGACTTCCTCTAATGCACGTTGTGAATCTTCTCATTCTAAACATCTAAGGAGTGTACCATCCAAACTTCATTTGAATAAATCACTACCAATGATGACATACCGTGACGCGTTTCAGATAAGGTAATATTTTTCATGATGGTTAAGGGTATTGGGAATGACTTGGTCATGAAGGTAGGAATAGATGGTTTTGTAGCATGAGGAATCATGACCAACAACAGTGCAAATCATGCAGGTTTTTGGGCAATCATAGGCAGGGAATGACCGTGCTTCCACCAGGAACTCATAGCATAGCTCATGTTCTAGTTGTTGTAGTAAAGATGATAGTGTAGCCCTAGTGTTAGCTGCTTTGTTTTCCATTCTTGGTATATGTTCAAACATGATAGAAATGAAGTATTTCTTGAGATCATCTACCATCTGTTTGTATGGAATCAGCTTCTCATCTTTTGTTTGGTACACATCATTGACTTGGTGAGTGACCAGTTGAGAGTCTCCATGGATGTGTAATTATGTCACTCTCCATTCTATTTCCAATTTTATTCTATTTAACAAAGCTTCATATTCTACTATGTTATTGGTGCAAGGAAATTTGATTTTGAATGCCTTTGGAATGGAATATCCTTTTGGAGTGATGAACAAAATACTAGCTCCGGATCCATTTTGGGTGTAAGACTCGTCAAAGAATAAGTACCATGTTTTGGATGATAGGTGCATGATAGAAGAATCGGGAAATTCCACATGCATCAGTTGGTCATCAAACATTGTTGCTTTAACTAGTTGATCTGCGATAACTTGTCCTTTAATGGCTTTTCTTTCAACATACTCAATGTAGAATTCACTCAGTAGCATTACCCATTTCAGTAATCTACCCATTAGAGAAACTTTTCTTAACAAAGATTTCAGTGGATCGATCTTTGCCACCAGGTATGTGGTATGAGCTAGCATGTAGTGTCTTAGTTTCTATGATGCAAAGATCACAGCTACACATTCCTTCTCTATCATATAATATTTATTTATAAGCCACTAAGGTTGGACTGATGTAATAGATAGCTCTTTCCTGTTTATTTTCATCATGTTGTGCTAACAATGCCCCCAGTGATGTATATGTCACAGAAACATACAATATCAATGGCTTATCTTGAATAGGAGGCATGAGAATTGGTGGATTTTCCAAGTATTGTTTAATATGGTTGAAATTATTTTCACATTCTTCGCTCCATTTGTAGGTCACACCTTTATGCAATGTTTTAGTGAAAGGTTGTGATATATCAGCTAACTAAGAGATTAAGTGTCTAATGGATTGTACCCTTCCTTGTAGAGTACGCATTTGATTTATGTTCTTAGGAGGTTGCATCTCCATGATTGCTTTGACCTTTGTCATATCCACTTTTATACGTTTCTTTAAAACAATGTATCCTAGGAGCTTTTATGAAGTGATACCAAAGGCACATTTCTTAGGATTTAGCCAGAGACTAAATTTTTCCATTATGTCTAGTATTGTACCCAAGTCAGATAGGTGTTCAAATCTTTACATTGATTTAGCGAATATGTCATCTACATAGTCCTCCATGTTTTTATGCATCATATCATGAAAGATAGCTGCCATGGTTCTTTGATAAGTAGCACCAACATTCTTAAAACCAAATGGCATGAAATTCCAACAGAAAGTAATCCACACATAGGTGAAAGTTGTCTTCTCTTGATCTTCTGGAGCTATCTTTATTTGGTTATATAAAAAAAATCCATCCATTAAGGAGTACATTTCAAATCCCGCAGTCATATCCACTATCATATCGACGTTTGGTAGTGGAAAGTCATCCTTTGGGCATGCTTTGTTTACATCCCTGAAATCTATGCATACTCGTATAGACTTATCTAGTTTTGACACTGGAATGATGTTTGATATCCATTCATCATAGTCTATTACTCGGATAAATCTTGCCTTGAGTAATTTTTCTAATTCAACTTTGACAAGAAGTGCAATACGAGGATGCATTTTTCACAACTTCTATTTGATTGGTTTAACTCCTGGAGCTATAGAAAGATGATGCATAATCAGATTTGGATCTAATCCCGACATGTCTGAATATTTCTAGGCAAAGTTTATCTTTTTCTCCATTAAGAATTTGGTAAATGCATGTTTCTCCTCTTCTTACAGGGATTGTGCAACATGAATCAACTAAGGTTCCTCTATTGTGCCCAAATTAATAGACTGAGTTAGTTCTGTCAAAATTGGCGATCTATCCTATAAATGACTCAAAAGGACATCAAATATCTCATCCTTGGGTGCCTCGGAGAGGTTTTCACCTTTGGATACATTTTTTTTTACTATTTTTGGCTCTGAGACTACCACATAGTGGTTTTCACCCTTAGAGCTCTTTTTCTTTTTCTTTTTATTCTTTTGACTGAGATACTTGATATCTGACTCTATCATGTTGATGCTAGGTTCAGTGATGGAAGTTGTCATAGGTTCAACTATATTTAGATAGCATGCCAAGGTATAGTCTGTTCGGAAAGTATGGATATCTTGGCTTGGGTCTTGGGAAGTTTGGTTGATAAGCTAGGGATGTTGGATAGTAAGCTGAGGGAAGGATTATTTGATGGTGTTTACACACACATCATTGTCATCATTGGTTTTGATCTAACTCTCAAATTCGAAGGTGATATTACTAAAGATATTTAGTTCATTAAGCGTCTCAACGTCATCGTTGGATCCTGTGTTAGTAATAAGTGATCCAGTTTCACGAGGCTTGTCACATAGTTCTAGACTCACATCGGTTGTAGGTGTGTATTGGTGAATAACATCAATATGTTTGTCTATTATGAATTCCTCTTCTTCTAGTTCTGGAATGAATCCACATTCATAGTCATTAGATTCCTCATCGGGATCTTTGGGAAAATCAAGAACATGTGTGAAATTAGGATGAATCCCCCAAGTGAGGTTGCCTTCAGAGTCTGAACGAAATTAATATTCATGAGAATCTATCTTAGAATCACTAGAGTGTCCTAAATGTTCAACTATGGTGAGGGGTGTACCTTCTCCTTATGTCTTGTATGTCGAATCAGTCAGTTCTTGTGTTGCAACTGCCTCTTGTATACTCGTTTGTTCTTGTGTTGTAGTAGGTTCTTGCGTGTCTACCACATGGACTCTCTCCTTAGGTTTTGTTTCATCATTAAGAAGATCTAAGATGTGCCGAGGTATACGCTCATAGGGAAAGACATCTCTTATTTGAATCATCACTATCTGAATGATGTGCTTCCTCCTCTTCTTGAGTATCCATTCCTGGTTCTATTTGTTCTATGACATGAGAAGAGTTCCCACTAAGATGGAAAGGTTTCTTCTGATAACCTATGTCTGTTGTATCTTTGTTTTTCCTCCCATAGTGTTCAATGGGTTTTACGATACCTTTTCCTCTTGTCCCTAGAGGTCCTTTTCCAGTATATCCCATTTTGGAAATTAGCTTTTGTCTTGGTCCATATGATTTTGAAGGAACCTTAAGTGATTTGGATTCACATTTTTGAACTACTTGTGGTTGAGGTTCATCTTTGTATAGCCAAACTAGTACAACTTCTTCTTCATCTAATTTGTGTTTGGACACTTGTTCTATGATGAAACTCCCATTAAAGATAACCTATGGTTCTTTAGTTGTAGGCTTCATTTTCTCTGAATGCTATCCATAAAACTTTGGTGAGAGTGGGAGAGATGTAAGAGATAGAACCAATCCTATTGCGTATTCTCCCATATCTGTATCTTTGATTTTGATCTCCTTAGCTATGTCTTCCATTTTGGATGTGGAGGTTATATCACTTTGTTTTGTAGGAGACTATGTTGTGTGGAACAAGTTTATCAGCTCACTTTCCTTCAAAGCATTGCAAGATATTGATGTGTCCGCGGGTATTGTGACCTCCACTCCATCATAGGGAAACTTGACACATTGGTGGTATGTTGATGGAATAGCTTGCATTTCATGAATCAAGGGTCTTCCCAAAAGGATGTTATAGGGCAGCAGGAGATCCAATACTTGACAAGTGATGTCTCTGATGATAGGTCCTATTCTGATAGGTAGTTTGATGACTCCTTTGGAAGACCTTTCTTGCCATCATATGCTTTTATGGTTATTTTCTTTTTAGGATCAATAGCATCTTCTGAAAATCCTAGTTGTGTAACCAGTTTATATGAACAAATGTTTAGACCAGCTCCTCCATCTATCAAAACACACTTGACACGACGGTTTTCAATCAGGACATCAATATGTAATGGCTGGTTATGTGGATGACTCAGTGAATTGTCATCTTCCTCTGAAAAGGAAATGTATTGAGGAGAAGTTAAATGACCCACTATGGTCTAAAATTGATCAAGATCAAGATTTTTTGGAACATTAGAACTGATGAGAGCCTTGTCTAGAACCACTCAATGAGCAGGAGAAATTCGAAGCAACTCGAATATAGAGATCTTTGCATTAGTGTGTTGGAGTTGTTGGATAATGTTGTATCCTGAAGCTATTATTTTGGGCTCTTTAGAATTGGAAGATTTTGATGTCATCCTTTTTTTAATTGCAGATGCAAGATTGAAGGGTACTTTTGGGGCATTTGATGAACCTAAGTTTAGTCCTGGAAGAGTTACCTGAGTTTGAGATCAAGTGACTGTGTTAGCAAATCGGTTTTCTTTGTCCTTCTTTACAATGGTGATGACATTGCAATGCTGAGATGCGCATGGATCTACCATGTTGATGACATCATTGTTATCGGAGTATGTGTAATTGACCTTAGCACCCACATTTGGTTTGGAAGATGATGGTTCTCCCTGATTATGTTTCAGAAAAGGTTCCGTGAATGCCATAAGATCATTATTGGATTTATGGTTGTCAATCACAATTTCTCCAGTGTCAATTTTGTCTTGAATAAGATGTTTTAGGCGCATGCAATTATTGGTTTTATGACCCTTGTTTCAGTGGAAATCATAGAAATCGGTCTCCTTCCACCACTTAGGTTTGACTTTTGGGTCATATGGTTTTATCTTAGGTAATGTGATGATGTTATTTGCCAACAAAGTTCTCATGGCACATTCCAAGGACTCACCCAAAGGAGTGAACTCACGTTTTGGTTTTGTAACTGATGGTTTGTATTCATTCGACTTTTTAGGAAGCTCAGTTACCTACTTCTCGGAGGCCTTTATGGCTTGAGTGCCAATTGTGAGGTTAAATGTTGGTGCTTTGGGTGGAGCATTGATGTGATCAACAACACCATTTGTGACAACACCATCTTTATTGTGCGAATTGGAACTTGAATCATTCTTGTTTTCTTTGTAAAGCGTGATATCCCCTTTGTGAACAAGTATGTCCTCTATTTTCATGGCACTATCCACCATTTTTTCAAATGAAGTATGATTTTGCATCTGAAGATGATAATTGACTTCCAAGATCAGATTATTGATGAAGATTTCCAGTTTCCCATTTTCTGGAATTTGTCGAGGATAAAGCGAGAACTTCTTCCTCCAACGTTTGAGGAAAGTCAGGAATGGTTCTCCTACTCTCTGTTTCAAGTTACAGATGTCGATCATTGTGATCAGATGCTAGATGTTGTATGAGTATTGTTGATAGAACAATTTGATCAACTCCTCAAAAGTTTTAATTGTTGGGGGTATTTTGGAGAACCAGTTGATGGTTACCCCGCCCAAAGATCGTGGGAAGAGACATATTAAATATGTTGGTTCATGCATGAACTCCATGGATAGAGTGTAAAATTCTCTAACATGATCTTAAGGATATGAATTTCCATCATATTTGTCATATTTTGGTAGTTCCACCCCTTTAGGGAATGGTGGCATATACAAGCTTCGATCGAATGGAAATGGACACAAGGCATCCATTGAGAATTCTTTGGGTTCTTTCTCTTTTTCCAGCTTGTTAAGTTTGACTTGCATATCATGCATCTGTTTCATCATGGCTTTGATAGGGGTCTCTTACTCTTGTGTTACGATGTCTTCGACATTAAAATTGCGAGGAAGTTTAGCCCCATGCTAGGCCAATTCAAGGAAGAATGTCTATTTATCCTCTCGTAGGAAATGCTTCATGAGCTTCTTAAAGAGATCATCATCTTGGTATTGTGTAATTTCTAAAGGTGTGGAATCTTGATCCCTACCCTCATCAGAGTCATGGCCTTGTGAACCATGGCTAGCTGCTCTTTGAGACATAGCAACATGTTGATTGTCTTCTTGAGTTGATTTAGGAGGTGTTGTGTGACCTTTTAAGCGCAAATTGCCTAGTTCATCTTCTTTGTAAAGATCATGATCGTAGGGTTGATGAAAAGACTGAACAATGAGAGAAGACAAGGGTGATGTTTTTGGGTCTTCTCTTGGTTTTCTGTGTGAGGAAGCTCTTGTTTCCACCATTAACTTTTAGGTGAATCTTGGAGCAAGATAAGACAAATGAATGACAATCTGATTTAGGCAAATCAAGTGACGTAACCTTGTCAAGGGTTGTTTGATGCAAAGATGACCTAGACATGAGTGAAGAATACAGTATTTGAGATGTATGGGTAGATGCCCAAAAGATAGTGGTCACTAATACACAACGCTTAGCCTTTGAGAAAGGATGAAAAATTGAAAATGTTTTGACAAGGTTTTTGACATAAGATAAAACGTGTTCTAGATTAATCAACAAGATGACAAATCAAGCAAAATAGACAAATTTGGGAAAATGGAATTGGATTGTTGTTTCTTTGCTCTGTACCTAACACAGTGAATTTTCTAACTTAATTTTGACCAAAAATAGGGAGTTCACTGGTTTCTACTGCAATTATGACCTTTCTAACAATTTTTGAAAAATTGTCGTACAACAGTATGCAGGCTCGTATGACACATAATAGACCTTGGCATGACAATTTGACAATGCCCGCACGATAGTTGACACCAAGAAATTGTTTTGGCTTTAAACTATGACAATTCTTGTATGAAAATAACCTACTTCTCGCACAACAATCTGGGGGTTATGCTATGACACTTTAGCTTTCTTGACAATTATTGTATGATAATTAACAGGGTAAGATGACAACTAACACCATTAAAGGATTTTTTTGCTTCAAATTTCAAGATTTTGATGTTTTTGGTCTTCAGTTGGTTTTCAAATTTGCTTTCCAGTTTTCAGAATCTATGTTTTGGATTGTCTGAGGTTGTTTAACATAGCAATAGGTTTGCAATCACAAAAAACATGTGGGAACTAACTCAATGAATCAATCACACCTAGCTTAACCTAACTAGGAGAAGAGATGTATTACTTACTCGTTGACTTAGGAACACACTCAATGACTCCTCAGAATATGACAATCCAACAACATGCAATGGATGTTGGAGGCCATATTATCCGAGTAGTAACATCAAGGAGGGCTCGATATGATGAGTTTCTTGGGGTGATTACTATTCACCTCACACAAGCACTACCAATCCTTCGGAGTTAGATTGACGGAAAACTAGCTCAGGCTTTTAATCAAGGTATCCGTTCACAACTATCTCCCATAGTCCCGCAAGCAGGATTGAGGCTGTTAACCCTATGAGTACTTAAACCTGTGTAGTCTCGCAAGCAAGATTGAAGTGGCTCCGCTTTACACAAGATCCAAGCATGTTCACGGAATAAATCCAAGGAACAAGCGCAATTATGTCTTCTAAGACTTTAATCTCAAGGAAGCGTCAAATTTTATAGTGGGGTGGAAGACTCAGCTTAAGACTTGTCCCAACTTGGGTCATTCCCGAGAGATTTTTACCTCAGCCAACAGGCACTCTAAAGGTTTAAATGAAATGCGAGGTTGGGGACCACAGGATCTGGGTTTCTGATTCTCTGGAAAGAGAAGAGCATAATCCCCTAACCTTGTCCTTTTTCCTATCCAAGACACGCCAAACAAACTTAATCTAGAGACAGTATGCAGATTGCCAAGGGGGAGATACCATCTAGGTTTTTGATTCTCTGAAAAAAGAAGAGCATAATCCCCTCAATATCCACCACAATGTCAATATGACGCACATAATTAATTAACTATGTGCCTATGAAAAAAAGATTAACTAAACAAAATATTTGCTCGATGAAGATTTTGGCAACCTGCAAAACCACAAGTCAGAAATTTTTTGTTGATTGAGCTTTCTTTGACAAGTGATTTTTGAAAGGATTTCCTGCAAACAAGGACCTAGAAGACAAGACAAGAATAGGCCAAAAGGGTAAGTTTCAATGCTCAGGTCTTCGTCTCACATCCTACAAAAAGTGTTAGGTTGTCTAAAAACAATCACACACCAGAAAACAACAGGGGTTAGGATTAGTATCAATCAAATTTTATGGCAGAAAACCTTAAAATTGATCACAAAAACTCATACAACAATTGAAATACTGGTGTGGAATGTTGTACGAAAATATACTTCCACCCACACAACAAAGTTTCCCTGATACGAAAATGTGCATGAATCGGTACGACACTTCAAGAATGTTGTCTATCGTACGACATACAGTAGCTTCTGAAATGACAATCTACAAATTCTCGTACGATATTCCCTAGAAACTATACAGATTATTTCAAAAATCCAAAACTTGACAAAAAATGATTAGAGAAATGATGAAAAATGGAATGGAAACCCGATATCAGGCCCCACGGTGGGTGCTAGAAATGTGTGTGAAAATTGTACCTGTTCAAAAGACACAACACTTCAGTAAAACATTACAGATTAATGATAAACAAATGAACAATCAATAAATATATCATTAATCGGGCTATTTACTACCTTCTAGGAAATGTGAGTATGGTATTCTCAGATTTGACTGAGATCAGTGACAATGCAACGCCTAAACGAAGGATTTAAATGCAAAACTATTGAAATGAATGCAAGATTAAGCTATGTTTTTGTGATTTTCAATGCAATAACAATGATTAATCTAGATGAAATTGATCTAAAACTTGATGTCAATGAAAATGAAGCTAAGCTATGAATGCAAAAACTAGAAAATAAATGATAGCAATTGATCTCAATGGATGCACAATCTCACAAGAACTTGATAGTATAACTCTATTGTTCTCAAAATTGCACATGATTTGTGAAGAACTGAGGGTTGTTTATATAAGAAATCTAGGTTTGAGAACTCATGGAAAAACCAAAAATCACTCCCTGATTAACTCGAATTGACTGACAAGTTATCATATAATTAGAAATAGTTATCTTGTAAAATCATGCAAATCAACTTTTTAACTCACAATTGGAAGTTGAGATCACTCCAATCTACTTTTTAACTCACAATCACATGTTGAGTTTAGAAACTTAACAAAATGAGTCTAAGAGTTGATTTTGAGTTTAACTGATCTTCTGATTTTGGCATTGATTTATTTAATTTCCATATGTTTTATTCTCAAATTTTATGATTTAATTTAAAAATAACTGATTTATGGGTTAATCAAAGTAATATTCCCCAATGCAGATTTGTGATAGGATTGATTAGGGTTTCAATTACTTGATGTGCAGATGTGCCTTGGGTTAGGACTTTAGGATCGATTTTGATCAATTCATTGATGTAGGAGATTAATGGTACTGAAGCCCATTTTTGGGGTATTATAATACGCAATGTATTGTAGAGAAAATTTGGGACATTGACTAGAGAATTATGCCTAACATAACTAAGAAACTTGAAATGATGTGCATGTAAATGAGAAAAATGTCCTTCACAAGTGAGGTACCTTTTAATGTGCATTGCGAATTCATCAAATGGGGAAGACGGGGACACACACTTGTAGCATTCCGTATTTACCTCCAATGGAGGGTTTGTAGGTAGGGTAAACTGGGCCCGAGCTGACCTAGCATAATGCTCATTTAGATAATGCTCACCAACTATAGGCAACTCAATTACTTCTGCTATTCTTTCCTCTGTCACTGAAACTATAAGGCCCCACACATTTGCTTCTGCTTCAAAGGTATTCATAAATTGGGTAGCTACCTCCTCATCAAATTCAGTAAATTTTAGAAAATATCTGAGCCACCCACAAGCATGAAATCTCTTGACTGCTTCTACATTTGTAAGCAAGATGGTATGAACCACTGGTTCATGGCGCATTAATTGTTCATCCATTGTTCCAATTCTTCCTCAATTCACTCTGTAATTCATCAATTATAATTTTCTCTGTCCCTTCTGGAATTCCCAAATTCCTCTAATCACCTATGTAATACCCTAAAATTCAGCTTCGTAAAACTCCTAACTACACTTTTAATTATAAATTCCCTTGTAATCTCTATGTTACATTTTGAAAATGATAATAATGGCACTTAAGGAAAGGGAATTATAGTTTTAAATGCAATTAATTTTCACACAATTTGATTATGACATTTTAGGGTTACATCAAGTCAAAGATCGAAGATAATTCATAAATTGGAGTACACACTTGTGTGAAACATAAAGGACATAAATAAACAAAATATAACTACAAATTTGAAAAGATAGGGCAATCTCTTAAGGAATTATGAGTATGACAATAGTGACTTGGAAAATTAATACAATTCCCTGCCCCCTATGTAATGAAGACAAGTGTCCACACTTGTCATACTAGGCATGAGGTAGGAAACTGGCATAATGCCACATTATAAATAAATACAGTATTAAATATAATAGTTGAAATGTACGAACTAAAAGTGGAAGGCATCAAATTATTGTCCCTATTATTATGATTCAACATGCATGAGGGGGTGACAAAAATTGAAAACTTCATCAAAAGAACTGGTGCTGAAGATGACTGTTACCCAAAATTTCCTATCATGCAGTTTTGGCATGTTTTCACTTGCAAAGTAGATACATAAGGTTTTATGGTTTGTGACCTTGGCCCCATGTTCCTCAATGTGCCATCATGCTCCAGTTCAGATCGCATGTGCTAATTCATAAAACCCAGGAAGATATTCAAGTTTCAAGGTCTGCAAGGAATACTTATGTCGCAGGGTTCTAAAAAATTGTCTAAGCATAAAACCCTCAGTGTTTTCTACTTTCTTCGGTCAGGGTTATAAACCCAGGTTTTTTTCGACCTTTCATGCCCCACATTTCTTCTTTGGTGTCATCTTTTCCTATGTGTGTTGTTACGACCAAAGTGGGTCCCAGGTCTTCAAGGATGCAGTCGCTTGATCTCCAATTTTTTTGGCGGTCAAGCCTTTATTTCAGCGATTAGGCGACTGTGTGGTCACTTGATCTCTTGTTTCTGGAGGTTAAGTGCTTTTCATTCAACAACCCAACATTTTCACAGTCGCATGTTCGTGCAACCCTAGCAGGCAGTTAATGTTATGTCTGGCAGTCTCCGTTCTCAAGCGGTTGAAGTGTAAAAGGATCTATGGTGGTCGCATGATCATAAGGAGTATTCTTCCCCTTTGCGATCTTGCGACAACCGTTCGATGGAAGGGTGATCTGGCAGGTGGGCCCGAGGCTTTTAGTGGGGTGACAGTGCGAATATGATCTACGGTTGTCGCATGATCATAAGGAGTATTCTTCCCTTTTGCGATCATGTGACCACCATCCGATTTAAAACCGATAGTTATCTGTGGACCCACTGGTCGTTGTGCTGAGGTGCTTGATTTTCATTGGTCGCTGAAGTGGTGATGTGGCCAAAAATTTATTGGGGGACTTGCGACTGTTATAAGGGATGATCTAGGTCGTCTGATCTGCCGCGAAGAATGTGATCGACGATCGTGTTTTAAACTTGGACCTGGCAGTCATTGGAGCCCAAATTTGAATCTTCTGTGAGGTTTTCGCTAGTGTTTGATCCAATGGGCCATATGCGAAGAGTGGGGGTAACTCAGAGTTAATGTCCTCAGGACGATTGCAATTGGGAGGATGATGAAGATCTGGGCAGCCATTGTGTATGATTTCTCAGGTACCATGTCGGTGTTCTTGCGTCGAAGAAGCATCAAAGGGTTGGCGCCACCTGTGGCCATTTAAAGTTTTAAATTCAAATATCTGAGGGTATCAGATTTTAAGCATTCATGGCAAGTCTGATTTATAGAGGGGTAGATAGATTAAGGTGACTTGTCTACAGGCAGATGTAGTGATGAAATGGACATGCAGGTACATATATCTGATCGGTTGAAATATTTTAGTGATGCAATTATGATCAGACATGACATAGTTAGGGTTTCTGATTATTATATGAAAATCATATGTAACCCTAATTAGGTTTTAACTCCTGCTTGCGTGCAAAGGGAGATGTATATAATGTTTTTGGAGCTTTTTAGAGCTAAGAGTTGGCAATTGTAAAAGAGAATTTTCTCTCTAAGGAGTTATCCGTGGCATTCTTTCTGCCCTCTGACTTTCTGCAATTTGTAACTTTCATTGAAAATTTAGATATTGCAAAGGTATTTTGTGACATTCTTTCTGTCCCTATGCCTTCTTGTCTAAATTTTCTCTTGTTGAGTTTAGTATAAGCATGTTTTCAATGATATCTTAGGGTTCCTGAACCCTCTTTCTTTCTGAAATTCTTGTGTATTCTTGTGGGTGATTTGATTCGAATGACCTTGTGGGTATACTTCAACCCCCTAACAATCTGTCTCATTCCTATACCTATTTGCAGAAGTGGATGTTCGTTTGCAGGTTATAGATTGTGTTCAATTCTTAGGAATGCTATTGTTTGTGAAATTCTCTCTTTCCTTGAATAGCCTCTTTTCTATTGTAGACCCTTCTATGAAATATTGATGCAAGCCTATTTAGTAAGTTGTGATCTCCTAGACCTGAGTTTGTGCACTGATTTCATCCTCCATACTGTAACTCAAACCATCATTGTGGTGTATCACCTAGTAGGATAGTTTGCTTTCAGTTATTTTCCCTTTCATGCACTCCTTCTATCCCTTTTCCCCTCAAAGAATTTACTTTCCTGTCAAAGAAGCAAAATTAAGGTGATTATCCAAGAGGAACTAGCCTAGAACCTAGAGGCCTCATCTCAGTTAGCATAGGTCCCACAACTTGGAGATGATTCCCATGTTATACTAGGTTATCAAGACTAAGAGAGCTTGAAACAAGGGTGCAAACTTAGTGTATAACATTTCTGGCACGCCCGGTGGGACTAAAAGTTTAGATTTATGTTCAAAGGTGTTGGACAAAGATCGAATCCAAATTCAAAAGACACCCCACCTTGGGCGTAACATTTTTGGCACACCTGGTGAGACTCGAACCAAAAGAAGTTTATCTTTGAAAGATTATGATATCTCTGATATACTAATTGCATAATACAGACTTTTAGAAGTTTTTCTATCAAGTATATCTAGTGACTCCACTGATTTCACAGATTCAGGCTAACTTGTTCAAAGTTTATGAGAAAGATTGAGACTAGGAGCTCAAAGCCTACTGTATTTTTAGAGTTGCCCCTAAAAAGAGGCTACAAAGGTAGATCAACCCAGAAAACATCTCCTGCAAGAAGAGTATAGTCTACACCACCCGAGACTTCAGAAATGAGACTTTTACCCTTTCATCTCAGAAGAAGAGGAAGATCTCTAACTAGAGATCTAGAAGAAGATTCAAATCCAACACCAAATACAACTCACACAGTTGCTACTTAGCATGTTTCAGCTCCTACAATGGCTAGACAGTTTTCTTTTGCACCTTTCAACCAGGGGAGCCCATTGAACTTTTCTCAACATAATGATGTGCCCTTGATGGCACTAAAGAGTCTACCTGATTTCACAGGTGAAGGAAAAACTATAGCTTTTGAGCATATAAGAGATGTGACCACTATCTGTAGCATACATAATATAACTCAAGAGGATATGGCCACCAAGTTATTAGCAGCCTCTCTCAAAGGTAAGGCTCTTGACTGGTTTAGAACTTTAACTGTTGGTTCCATTACTTCATGGGATGAATTAGGGGATGCATTGAGTAAGCATTTTGAGGATAAATCAGACAACTTGTCTCTGGTTGAGCAGTTGACAACCATTAAAAGAGACCCTTAAGAACAAATGACAGATTATAACAATAGATTCCTCAAGACATGGAATAGAATTCCAGTCTCGGTAAGGCCATCAGTTGACCATACTTTCTTATACTTCTTGCAAAGTCTGAATGGGCAAATCTCTGTCATGATCCAATCTATGGGTGGTACCTCTCTACCCCATGCTTTTGACACGGTTGTCAGAGCTGAAAATTATTTAATCCAAGCAGGTATGATAGCTAGAAGGCCACCCATGCCCATCTTTCCTAGCCTTCAGCTTGTTGCACCTGCACAAGTACCCCCATTTACTCCCATTCCCACCATATTAGCACCTCAGGCTAGTACTAGCAATCAGGAGCTAAAAACAAATTTCTCTCAAGAGCTGCAAGAGATGAAGAATAGTCAACAAACTAGTCAGCAAGAGATGACAAATTTGCTGCAAACTTTGACTAAAGAGGTCACAAACCTAAAGAGACAAGGGCAAGGAATCAAACCACCCTTTCAACCACAAGGCCAAGGTCCTAATCAACAATATCAGAATTAGGGACAGCCTTATCAACAAAATAGGCCACCATACCAAGGAGGTTATCAAGGACAAAGACAAAATTTTAATCAAAGACCATTCCAACCATACAACCCTACACCTCTCAATTCTGTAAATCCAGTTAGGGACATGGTCCCTAGTCAAAATAATATGGTTATGGACAATGAATGGTGTTTCCCTTGTAATCAGCCTCATAATCAGGCTACCGGTTCAAATGGATGGATGAATCAAGCAGTAATGGTTCAAAATGCCTCACAAGCTCAATCAGAGGCTTCTTCCAGTGGATCAGTTCCTCAACAAGAACCATAAGAGAACAAGACTGCTCTTTTCAATTGGGAGCAGCAAGACTTCAATGGAGTCATTGGTGAACCTTCCATTGCTGCAAACACAAGGTCAAAGAGAAGAGCTCAAGATATGGAGCAAGCAGATTCTGGGACTAGGGCCACTACTTCTGTAGAGCCAATGCAGCCAGCTACTCCCATCATATTTAAGAAGGCTCCTGTCATTACAAGCAAAGAAGGTCAGACTCTAAAAGAGGTGGAGCCTATTATAGTAAAAGCACAAGAAAGAGTACACACTGTGACACCTTTCAATATTGTAGACAACATGAAGAAGGTGAACATTACCATGTCTATGTGGGACTCTTTGGCTATTCTAGGACAACCTGAGATTTTGAAGAAAGCTATGACTGAAATGATTACTCCTCAGCCTACAAAAGAAGCTGCAAAGTCAATATTGGTCAACATTGATCAAGAAAAGGAGGTTCCAGGTTGCAACTGCAAGGCCAATACCATGCAAGGTAGGAACTCAAAACCACCTCCATTTTATGTATCCTTAATTATTGGAAAATCCTTAGTACATAATTGTATGGTAGACAGTGGAGCTACTAGTACTGTAATGCCCAAAAAGGTGGCTGACCAGTTAGGACTTAAATATGAACCCCTCCAAAAGAAGGTTACACAACTTGGTGGATCCTCAGTTAACACTATAGGTGTGGCTAAGGATACCAGTCTATTCCTTCATGCTAGTCCTAATTTCTCCATCCTACTTGATATTTATATCATAGATCTCCCTGCTTTATTTGCCATATGTTTGTCAAGGGAGTTTACAACCAAAATAGGAGGCTACCTTTCTTCTGACTGGTCCCACATGCTTTTTCACACAAGATATGGTACCAAGGTCACCATTAAATCTGAATCATTGGCAGCACACCATATAGAGCCATATGTGTCCAATACCATCAATACAAATTGCCCTATATTTGATGACAGTGATTTCCCAATTATTAGAGAAGCAAACACTAAGACGGAAAGTATCCCTAATATTTTCCTTGATGAACTAGAATCAGAAAAGGCTTTTGAAGCCCAAGAAAATGTTGTTTGGGAAGTTATTTAATACAAGAAAGTGGATCAGTAGAGCCAAACCTTCTCAAAGAGAACATTGATTCAGAGGATCAGGGCAATCTGGTTTGGGAATTGTTTTTTGATGGAGCTAGGAGTAGACATGGCTCTGGTGGTGGTGCTATGCTAGTGTCCCCAAAAGGAGAAAGATACTATACAGCTTTCAGATTCAGTTTCTCCTACACTAGCAACACTGCAGAATATGAAAGCCTTGTAAATGGACTAGAGAGGGCTAGAAAAAGAGGGCTTAAAGCCTTAAAAGTCTATGGTGACAGTGAGTTAGTAGTTAGCCAAGTGAGAGGGATAAGTGCAACCAAAAATGACACCTTGAGAGCATACAAACATAGAGTTTGGGATGCAATTGAAGACTTTTGTGCTTTCAACATTGTTGCTATCCCTAGAAAGCTAAATCAAAATGCAGATAGATTAGCTGCTGTTGGATCTCAGTATGACATTCCTAATAGTATTTCAAAGGAGGAAACCCAACAACATATCAAAGTAATTTTCAAACCTTCTATCCCTAATAATAATACTAATTGGCAAGTGTTTGACAATGATGAGCAAATTCTGCAATTCTTGTTTGAAGAGGACATTTTCTCAAAACATAACCAAGATAGATTATTGCAAAACTATGGTGACCAAGTGATACGACTTAAGTCTAATAAAATGCCTAGAGGTCTTGTCACCTTAGAGACCGTCTTCAACAAGGATGATCAAGTTAAGAAGAATAAAGTTGGTCAGGTAGTTCAACAAGAACATTGTGTTGAACTAGAGTTGGAACTAGGTAAAAGTTTACAATCTAGAAAAGTAAACACTGATTTAGAAAAGCAGACTTACACCCAATTATGCAAGGGATTCAGTGATTTTTTTGCATGGCAATATGAAGACCTCAAAGGTTTTAATCCAGCCCTTGCTCAACACACTATTGAACTAGAGCCTAATGCCAAACCAGTGAGACAAAAACAAAGGCCTGTTAATGCCAAGCTCGAGCCACTTATGCATAAAGAAGTGCTCAAATTGATAGAAAGTGGTATCATCTACCCCATCAAACATACTAGTTGGGTTTCCAACCTTGTGCCTGTAAGGAAGAAGAATGGAGAATTCAGGTTATGTGTTGACTTCAGGGATCTTAATAGGGCGTCTCTAAAAGACCGCCATCCATTACCCTCTATGGAACAAATCTTACAATGTGTCTCTGGATCCGAGAGATTTTCATTATTGGATGGCTATTCAGGATACAATCAGATCTTAGTCAATGAAGAGGATCAATACAAGACTGCATTTACAATCAAGTGGGGAACCATGGCTTATCAAAAGATTCCCTTTGGTTTGTCAAATGTGGGTGCTACTTTTTAAAAGGCAATGGATATGGCCTTTAAAAGCCTCATGTACAAATTTGTACTAGTCTACTTAGATGACATAATTGTCTACTCTAAACATGCAGCAGATCATATCAAACACTTGAGGAAAATCTTTGAAAGATGTAGAGAGTTTGGGATATCTCTTAATCCCAAGAAATGTGTGTTTGCAGTCCATGAAGGAAAATTGTTAGGATATATAGTATCCAAGAAAGGAATTACAGTAGACCCTGAGAGAATTGTAGCCATTCTAGAGCTACCATTGCCACATCATAAGAAAAGCCTCTAATCTTTCATAGGAAAGATTAATTTTGTTAGGCGTTTCTTGCCTAATATTGCAAATTTATTGAAGCCTTTGACAACCACGTTAAAGAAGAGCTCAACTTTCAGCTAGACTAAAGAAGGAAAAGCCAATTTCTAGGCTATCAAAGAGGCCTTGACAGAAGCTCCTGCTCTTTTAAACCCAAATTTTAGTAAGGATTTTATCCTTTATGCTTATGGAGGTCGTGATGTTATATCTGCTATGTTGACTCAAGAAAATTCAGAAGGGTTGGAGTAGCCTATTGCTTTCTTCAGCAAAGGTTTAGAAGAGTATGAACAAAAGTACTCTTTTGTGGAAAAACATGTACTTGCTGTGGTAAAGAGCCTTAAAAATTTTAGATATTTATTAACCCATAAAAAGGTACACTTGAAGGTTACTCATCCAAGTGTCAAAATTTTTTTGCTTTCCAAGGACCTAAATGAGAAAAGAGCTGGTTGGATTACCAAAGTAATGGAATATGACATTGATATCCAAACCACCAAGCTGGTTAGAGGAAGAGGTCTTTGTGAACGTTTGGCAGAGGATGAAAGTGCAAAGAAAATAGAGCAAACAGATGCATCTCTGGTTGTGCATTCTAAAAAAGAACATGCCAAGGCATCAGGTTGGTTGCCTAACATGATTCATTACTTGAAGACAGGACAATGTCCTGCAGGGCTAGATTCAACAAAAAGAAGATATTATAGGTTACAATCTGTTCCTTTTGTGTTGATAGATGAGTTTCTTTTTAGAAAGGATCACAATGGTGTCCTTTTAAGATGTATTGATTCATAAAAGATAGCTGATGTCCTATTTGAATTTCATGATGGACCTTCTAGAGGTCACTTTTCTCCTAGGACTACTGCTTTTAAAATCATGAGGGTTGGATATTATTGGCCATCTATCTTCAAGGATGGTCATGATTATGTGAGAAAATGCATCAAATGTGCTATGTTTGCAGGAAAAGAAAGACTTGTAGCTCTGCCCCTTCAGCCAATCAGAACAGAGCAACCATTCATGAGATGGGGCATAGACTTTATTGGTATGATTAATCCTCCATTTAGCACATGACACAAGTGGATAATCACTACTACAGATTATTTCACTAGATGGACAGAGGCAGTTGCCTTAAAAGAATCAAATGAGAGTGTTGTCTTAAGTTTTTATGATGATATAATTCATAGATTTGGCACTCCAGACTCCATAATATCAGATAATGCATTGGCATTCACAGGCCTTAAAGTCTCATAATGGGCAATTAGAAATGGTATCTATTTGAATACAAGTTCAAATTACTACCCTCAAGGAAATGGTCTTGCTGAATCAAATAATAAGAACTTGATTAGGATAATCAGGAAAATTCTATAAGACAACCAAAGAGATTGGCATACTAAGTTGAAATCTGCATTATGGTTAGACAGGATCACTCCAAAGAATATCATTGGGAATTCTCCTTATGTATTAGTATACGGAAGAGAGGCTAAGTTGTCCATTTCAACTGAATTGCAAGCTTTGGACTTGGCCACTCAATATGTCCTATTTGAAGAAGGAGATCCCTTACAAATCAGGTATGCTTAGCTAATGGAGTTAGAAGAACTCAGAGATAAATCCATGAAAGATATGGAGTTCCATCAGATTCAGACAAAGAAAAGTTTTGATAAAAGAGCAAGGGCTAGAGACTTCAAAGTTGGGGATATAGTCCTCAAGTGGGATGAATTCAGATCAAAACCTGGCAGACATACAAAGTTTGATTCCTTCTGGGGTGGACCATTTGTTATTACAGAATGCAAGGGGCCTAATGCTTTTCAGCTATCAACTCTTGAAGGAGATGTCTTGCCCATATCAGTTAATGGATTCCACTTAAAGCCTTGCTTTGAGGTCAATCCTTCCTTGTAAATCTCTATAAATATGTTTCCTTTCCTTCTGTCCCTGCTTTCTAGGTTAGTTTTCCCTGTTTTCCAAGAAGTGCCCGTGCACAGTTTTGTCCCTCTAATTCCAGGTCCCTCTCTATCAAGAAAGTTTTATATATTTGGGATGACTCCTGTGCCCAATGGATCATTTTAAGGCCACTGGTCTAATGTCTAGCAGGCTGACATCCCGTAGAAATTGCCAAAATATTACCCAGAATTTCCTATCATGTGGTTTTGGCATGTTTTTGCTTGCGAAGTAGATACACAAGGTTTTATGGTTTGTGACCTTGGCCCCATGTTCCTCAATGTGCCACCATGCTCTAGTTCAGATCGCATGTGCTAATTCATAAAACCCAGGAAGATATTCAAGTTTCAAGGTCTATAAGGAATACTTACGTCGTAGGGTTCTAAAAAATTGTCTAAGCATAAAACCCTCAATGTTTTCTACTTTCTTCGGTCAGGCTTATAAACCCGGGTTGTTTTCGACCTTTCGCGCACCGCATTTCTTCTTCGGTGTCATCTTTTCCTATGTGCGTTGTTGCGACCAAAGTGGGTCCCAGGTCTTCAAGGATGCAGTCGCTTGATCTCCAATTTTTCTGGCGGTCAAGCCTTTATTTCAACGATTAGGTGACTGTGCGGTCGCTTGATCTCTTGTTTCTGACAGTTAAGTGCTTTTCATTCAGTGATCCATCATTTTCATAGTCACGTATTTGCGCAACCCTAGTAGGTAGTTAATGTTATGTCTGGCGGTCTCCGTTCTGAGGCGGTTGAAGTGTAAAAAGATCTATGGTGGTCGCATGATCATAAGGAGTATTCTTCCCCTTTACGATCTTGCGACAACCATTCGATGGAAGGGCAATCTGGCAGGTGGGCCCGAGGCTTTCAGTGGGGTGACAGTGTGAATATGATCTACAGTTGTCGCATGATCGTAAGGAGTATTCTTCCCCTTTGCGATCATGCGACCACCGTCCGATTTAAAACCAATAGTTATCCGTGGACCCATTGGTCGTTGTGTTGAGGTGCCTGATTTTCATTGGTCGCCAAAGTGGTGATGTGGCTAACAATTTCTCGGGGGACTTGCGACTATTATAAGGGATGATCTAGGTCGTCCAATCTGTCGGGAAGAATGTGATCGACGGTCGTGTTTTAAACTTGGACCTGGCAGTCGTTGGAGCCCAAATTTGAATCTTCTGTGAGGTTTTCGCCAGTGTTTGATCCAATGGTTCGTATGCGAAGAGTGGGGGTAGCTCAGAGTTAATGTCCTTAGGACGGTTGCAGTTGGGAGGACAATGAAGATCTGGGCAGCCGTCGCGTATGATTTCTCAAGTACCATGTCGGTGTTCTTGCGTCGAAGAAGCATCAAAGGGTTGGCGCCACCTGTGGCCATTTAAAGTTTTAAATTCAAATATCTGAGGGTATCAAATTTTAAGCATTCATGGCAAGTCTAATTTGCAGAGGGGTAGATAGATCAATGCAGCTTGTTTGCAAGCAAATGTAGTGATGAAATAGACATGCAGGTACAGATATTTGATCAGTTGAGATATTTCAACGATGCAATTATGATCAGACATGACATAGTTAGGGTTTCTGATTATTATATGAAAATCATATATAACCCTAATTAGGTTTTGACTCCTGCCTGCGTGCAAAGGGAGATGTATATAATGTTTCTGGAGCTTTTTAGAGCTAAGAGTTGGCAATTGTAAAAGAGAATTTTCTCTCTAAAGAGTTATTCGCGGCATTCTTTCTGCCCTCTGACTTTCTGCAGTTTGTAACTTTCATTGAAAATTTAGATATTGCAAAGGTATTTTGTGACATTCTTTCTGTCCCTATGCCTTCTTGTCTGAATTTTCTCTTGTTGAGTTTAGTATAAGCATGTTTTCAGTGATATCTTAGGGTTCCTGATCCCTCTTTCTTTCTGCAATTCTTGTGTATTCTTGTGGGTGATTTGATTCGAATGACCTTGTGGATATACTTCAACCCCCTGACAATCTGTCTCATTCCTATACCTATTTGCAGAAGTCGATGTTTGTTTGCAGGTTATAGATTGTGTTCAATTCTTAGGAATGCTATTGTTTGTGAAATTCTCTCTTTCCCTGAATAGCCTCTTTTCTATTGCAGACCCTTCTATGAAATATTGATGCAAGCCTATTTAGTAAGTTGTGATCTCCTAGACCTGAGTTTGTGCACTCATTTCATCCTCCATACTGTAACTCAAACCATCATTATGGTGTATCACCTAGTAGGATAGTTTGCTTTCAGTTATTTTCCCTTTCATGCACTCCTATCCCTTTTCCCCTCAAAAAATTTACTTTCCTGTCAAAGAAGCAAAATTAAGGTGATTATCCAAGAGGAACTAGCCTAGAACTTGGAGGCTCATCTCAGTTAGCATAGGTCCCACAACCTGGAGATGATTCTCATGTTATACTAGGTTATCAAGACCAAGAGAGCTTGAAACAAGGGTGCAAACTTAGTGTATAACAATGACCACATCAGCTGGCGTGGCAATTATTGAAAGCAAATAATATAGAAATGTTATGACGTGGATAATGTGTGGATGGGAGGTAGAGAAATGGAGTGGAATGGCAAGAAGAATGTAGAAAATGAATGGAGAAAGAAACTTCATAAAAAATGAAGTGTTTATTATGATCATTCCCAATGGAATTTAGGGTGAAGCTACAGGAAGAAGGTTGGCACCTTTTGTTGTAGGAAGTACTACCTTTTGTGAGTCTGAAGTATTAGCATGGAATTGCTGCAGGAAATGATCTTTTGTCTGTGGCTGATGGTATAGACTATGTCCATGACCATTTACCAATAACTTGAAATGAACATGATCAATGGTGGATAATTGGACTGCTCCATTATTGAAGACATGATCAATTTCATAGGGTCCTAGCCACTGTGTTTGTAACTTGCGTAATATTTCTTGGAAACGTGAATCAAATATCAATGCCCAATCACCTACTGAGAAGCGTTTGTTCTTGATGTGTGAATCATGCCACTTCTTTCTCTATTTTTGGACTATCTATGTTCTCTTCAAGGTGTATTTCCTCATTTCATCCAAAGGGTTGAGGTGAAGAAGGCAGTCTCGATGTGTTGCAAGAAGATCGATGTTGGGCTTCAGGGTAGTTCACAATGTTTTATGTTCAAATTCAATGGGAAACATTGTGGTTTTTCCATAGAGCATTTCAAAAGGAGTGAATCTTGTTGTTGTCTTCCATGTTCTTCGGTAAGTCCAGATTGCTTCTGGAAGATGACTACTCCAATCTCGGTGATGTAGTTGAACTGTTTTGGTAAGAACAGCTTCAATTTCTCTATTTGTAACTTATGTTTGACCGTTTTCTTGAGGATTGTAGGGACTGGACTTTCTGTGTCTAATATTGTACTCATTCATAAGTGTTGTGATTAGGGTTGATGTGAATTGTGCTCCTTGATCTGTAACTATCTCTTTGGGCACACCATATCGGTAAATATTTCTTCATATAGGAATTCAACCACTTTGTTGTCGCGTGCATGCTTCATTGCTTTGACTTTGACCCATTTGGTGACATAGTCAGTGCAAGCTAGAATGTAAGATTTTCCATTAGATGGTGGGTCAATATGACCAATAAAATCCATGCCCCATTTATCAAATGGGGTGACCACTACTTGTGGAAATAGAGGCATTTCATCTGACTTTGTAAGGAGACCCATCCGTCGACATTTATCACATTTCCTGGTATAGTTGGTTGTATCCTTATGAAGTGTAGGCTAGTAATAACCAGTTGTCAATATTTTCATAGTTGTCCTTTTAGTTGCAAAGTGTTCACCATAGGGCTCATCATGACAAGCGTGAAGGATGTCATAAGTTTCATCTTCACGTACACATATTCTCATGACTTGGTCGAGACCAGTATAAAACAATATATTATCAATCCAAGCAAATTGAAAACTTTTCTCAACGAGTAGTTTTCTTTCCTTGGGAGAAAAATGTGTAGATATCTTGTCAACTGCAAGATAGTTATCTATATCAGCATACCACAAGCTTTTGCATCAAGGAATGCATCATTAATCACATAAGTGTCAGTGTTATCATTTTGGAGCCTTGATAAATAATCAGCCACAACATTAGGTCTACCGGGCTTGTCAATGATAGTTATATCAGATTCCTATAGCAGCAAAAGCCATCTTGCTAACCTGCCTGAGATGGCAGGTTTGTTCATAAGATATTTTATGGCTGCATGGTGAGTATGAACAAAGATTGGGTATCCTATAACATAATGGCATAACTTATTCAAAGCATAGACAACAACCAACAACTATTTTTCAGTGACTATGTAATTGAGCTCCAATGCATGTAAAATTTTGTTGATATAGTAAATGGCATGTTCAAGGCTATTGGCTTTCTGACCTAGAATTTCTCCTATTGCATAATTAGAGGCATCGGTATGAATATGAAAAGGCACAAACCGATAAGGTCCTCTAAGCACTAGTGTTGTAGTAAGAAGGGATTTGAGTTGCAGGAAAAATTCCTCACAGGCTGGTGTCCATGTGAACTCAAATTCTTTTGTAAGCAATGTGTATGATGGACTGACTATTTGACTTAAATTTTTAATGAAACGCCTATAATAACCAGCATGTCCTAAAAAGGATCTAACATCATTTTGCTTTGTAGGTGTAGGAAATGTAAGAATTACCTCAATTTTTGTAGGGTCCACTTATATTCTAGCTTCTTAGATCAAGTGTCCTAGCACAATTCCTTCTTACATCATCATAAAACATTTTTTGCTATTCAGGGATAGAAAATACTATTTACATTTGATCAACATTTTTTCTAAGTTCACCAAGGCTTCATCAAAAGTAACACCAAATGTGATGAAATCATCCATGTATATTTCCATGCAATCATGTGAGATATCAACAAAGATGTTGATAACAACCCTTTGAAATGTAGCTGGAGCATTACATAAACCAAAAAGTAACACATAATAGGCATATGTTCCCCAAGGACATGTAAATGTGGTCTTTTCTTGATCCTCTGGAGCAATGTTGATCTGGTTATAACCACTATACTCATCAAGAAAAGAAAAGTACTTTTTATGAGCTAAGGTATCCATAACTTGATCAAAGAATGGCAAGGGAAAATGATCTTTCTTTGTAGCATTATTCAGTTCTTTGTAGTCCACACATATTCTCCATTTACCTCCCTTTTTAGAGACAATTACCAAAGGAGAAACCCATTGGTTGTCTGAAATTGGATAAATAAAACCAACATTCAACAATTTTTGCAACTCAGTCTTTACAATTTCTCTCAAGGCTAGGTTAATTCTTCTTTGAGGTTGGCGGAGTGGTAAACTGCCTTTGTTGATATAGATTTTGTGTGTATAGAGATTTGGACTTAATCCTTTCGTATCTCCATAATCCCAAGAAATTTTTTTCTCATGTTTACAAAGGAGTTGAGTTAACATGGATAATTGTGGTAATGAGAGTTTATTGTTGACATGCAGGTTATGACCAGGTGAGAGCTATGCCTTAGTTGTTAGTTCAAGCATTGATACTTCGGGTATAGAAGGTGTGGATATCTCATAGGGTAGTATTTGATGGATAATATCAGGTTCAACAGGAAGAACATAGTTCTCATAGGTAGATAAATGCAAAATAGAACTATTAGAGATATCTTTTACTGCAACATAATCATTGGTTAAAATACTTTGAATCACATCATCTTCTTCTTGAAGTTGCAGGAAAGATTTTATGTGTAACATCATAAGTTGAGAAACATAGTTAAGCTCTTCCACCTCATCTCCTAAATCAGTGACACTTGTTTGTCAAGTTTTCATCATGGTACTTGCCCAAAGCGCCTATTTGTCAAGTTTTCACTATTGGACGAAATTATTTCTCTTTATTTTATTTTTTTAATGTCGCCAAGATGCCTATTTGTCAGGTTTTCATCAAGGCAACCATTTTTTGTTTTATCTCTTTTTTTTGCTTTCTTCTTCTTCTTTTTTTTGACTTTTTTAAACTTTTTTTTCAATTTTTTTGTATTTTTGACATTTTGGAAGATGATGGACGCATAACATGATATGGATGAAGGACTCAAGCGTCTTTGTTCTCTGCGAGATGCAATAATGGACCATGACTATGAGAGTATGCTCAAAGAGGTTGGTAGGGTAATGACAAAGGGATACGACATGGATGGTTCGATAGGATAGGATAAGGAATATGCAAAGGATTGGATATGTTGGATGAAAGGTTGGAAAATAGGTGTTGGATAATGGATGGATTGTAAGAAGGCTTGTTGTTGAATGGATGGAAATGTGGGCAAGAACAACATTAGAACACACCTTGAGGGGTGATGGAGTGAAGGAGGAAAAATAGATTTTGGTTTTGATGGAGGAATGGCTATTAATTTTGGGACATAAGGACCCAAAATGAATTTGGATGATGGAAGGATTTTAGATGGAGGGATAGCAATTTTGGATGCCACCTCTGATTTCTCTTCAGGACTTTGTGCTTCAAGAAACTTCTTGGGAATCCACCTGCATTTTGATTTTTCATTCTTTTGTGGGTTCTTGGAATGCATTACTTTCACAAGGGATTTAGGAACCCATATTGATTTTAAATTTTCTTTTTGATTGATGGGCCTTCGTGGCCTTTTGGACGTATCTTTTTCTTCTTCTTTTGGATCATATTTTTCTTTTTTTTCACTTGTTGATTAGACTGGACATGTTGATCCTTGACTGAATGTGGGTTGCTTGGGTTATGGACTTCATGTTTGACATCCAAATTGCTTGGAAAATGAATGGGATTCACGGATGGATAGGAGTTTAATGGAGGCCTTTTGGATGGTTGGAAGGTTATCAAAGATGTGTTCCTTTGCGAACTTGCATGTGGGAAAGGGTAAGTGGATTGCTAGCTAGTGGATGGAGGAATATATGGACCTAAGATGGATGGAAAGGGTGAAGGAGGAGGGATACTTTTGGATTTAGGTTTTGAAGGGATACCAACATCTTGAGAAGGGGCTTTGTTATAGAGGCCATGACCATCAAAACTTTCTTTGATATGAAATGGTTTTAATATACCTTGTTCATGGATGTTGAACCCTTTAACTTGATAATGCTTTTGCGCAACGAGACACTTGTTGCTAGACACGAGTCTATTTTTTTATGGATATGATATGGAAGGACTGATAGGATCATGAAGTGGATCGTACTGAATAAAAGTGGAGGAACCTGTTAGACATGTATGGGGTTGATGAACAACTTGCATAAGTGTGTTTAAATCATGAGGGGGGTCAGGAGGAATAATGGAATTCTACAATGGAAGAGGAGCAATGACAAGATCATCCAGCAAGATAAGATCTTGTGGGAGATATGAAGGATTAGGACAAGGAAATGAAGGGATGGGGGGATTTTGAATAGGATTCAAAAGGATAAACGAATCTCGTAATAGGTATGAGGATGAAGGGATACTTTGATCTTGACTTGGAAGGGGATCATTGGATTCCATTTTAAAAGTGTGATGCTCTTGACTTTGGATGGAATCATTGAAAAAATGGAAGGGGAATCATGATCTTGCTTAGGAAGTGGAAGGTCAATGGGACTAGGAATGATACTTTGTTCATGAGGTGAAAAGGTATCATCTTGGATAGGAAAGCTAGGGATAATGGGGTCATCATGAGGCTCAATGGAAATGAGATCTTGGTCAACAATTGGAGGGGATTTCTCATTGTTGGGATCTTGATCTTGATCTATTTTAGGACTCATTTCTTCGCACTTTGGATCATCCTCTTGACATGGGGTGTGAATTGGAATATGCACGGAGGATTCTAAAATGGGGTCAATATTTTGACATGGAGAAGATGGACTTTGTATGGGGTATGTTGGAAAGGGGTCAATGTTTTGGCATGAAGGAGATGAATTTTGGATGGGACTCACTTGAATGGGTTTGCTTGAAGATGGAGGACATGGTGGCATTGGCTCTAGCATTTTGAAAGCATGGAAGGGACTTGGATCATGAATAGTACTAGCCTGAAATTCTTCAATGGATAGCCCTTGGGGGGTTCCATCATTGGAAGTGCAACTTGAGGGTGATGGAGGAAATTTCTCTTGTGAAACTTTGGGGGATGAAGGAGTGGAGGGAAACATGGATGTTTCTTGAAGGTCAATGTCTTGAGGGGAAATAGGCGTTTCATCCATGTGATTATTTTGGGATGAGTCATTGCTAGACATAGGTGAATTATTTTCTTCATCCTCTTCATATATACAATCCAATATTTGAAACAAACTCTTTGAAATTTTAGGTTTGAATTTTTGTTGCTTGGTTAATCTTATTGGTGATACCACAACAGTATTTACAAGTTGTACAGATTTTTTGGGTTGAACATGCTCCACAAAAGGTTTCTCATTGATCATGTTTGGTTGATGTCCCAAAGATGTCATGTTTGAATTTGTCTTTGTTGGAGAAAAATTGTTTGTGAATTTGAGGACATAAAAGGTTGCTCATTAACATGCAATGTTCTTGAAGGTAAAAAATTTTGTGACCTTGGTTTTGATTGACTTGTTTGAGGGACACTTGATTGCATTGGAATGAAGATTAGTTTATAATTAGGTGGTGGTCATAGTTGAATTATGCCACGCTTTGGTTGAAACTTTTGGTTTTGAACTTGGTTAAATGATTGTTTTGGGACTTGGTTAAATGAAGATTGCTTTGAAATTTGATTAAATTGAGCATGGTTTGGAACTTGGTTGAAAAATGTTTGTTCTTGAACATGATTGTTAAAGTTTTGTAGCTTCAGTCAGATAAACACTATGAGTAAATACTAGTAAAGATATGTATATATAAAGTATATATGAGATGTATATATATACTTAAATATATATTATTATGTAAATATTAGAGAAATTAATATAATACTCAAGATATATCTATACATATACATATAGATATAGTTACACACAAACACACACACAGATATATATATATATATATATATATATATATATATATATATATATATATATATATATATATATATATATATATATATATATATATATATATATATATATATATATATATATATATATATATATATATATATATATATATATATATATATATATATAATCATAATTGTAATTATATTAATTACATAGTAATGAATAGACATATCCCATGAAGGGACATGTCTCTTCTTGGCTCATTCTAAATATAAATCCAAGAGACTATTGCATTTGGAAAACACATACAATCAGATAGTGCTATTACATTTGCAATGATCCTAAAACCTTAACATGGTATCAGAACCAAGTTGCAAATGTAAGAGAGTAGTTTGTTGATGGTGAATGTGTGATTGTCTCAGAAAACACAGTCTCCGTATGAGGACCATATCTCACAAATGCACCGTTGGATTTTGCTGAATTTTGGATATGTTGGTGATAAACAAATTTAAAAGAATCTCACTATGGCGATTGGAGAGAAAATGTCAAGTTCAAAAGTTATGGCCGATTGTGTACAGGTCTATGCAAAAAAAATTTAAAAAGTGAGGTTCATTCTTTAAAAGCCTAACGGCTTAAAGGAAGATCCGATCATATTGAAGGTTGTCATAGTGTACAGAACCTTTGGATATTAAAGATAGGTCATGTGAAGAATTATGGTAATGTTCAAGAACGACAACATCATTTTGTGAATTTGAATGATATTTTCTATATCGACTCACCTTACAAGACGAAATACTTTAATTTTATAAAAGATAAGTATTTCATGTTTTATTAATGCACATAATTTTTGAGTTTGTAATTCATGATATACTATTGGTTGGTAAAATCTTGTATGCTTCTATCATTGATATTTCCGGTCGAGATAGTTTAGTGAGCTATTTGTGATCTCTCTCTGACATACCTTTAGGACATAAGCACAAGATAATTGCATTCAAGGGAAAAAGAACTTGATGCTTGCAAATGAATTGACGATTGAGACTAGATGAAAAGGGAGTCTGACATTTCAAAAGAGGTCAAGAAGTTGATAAACTTGAGCTTCAGAGGGAGAAGATGGTTCAATCAACTTGTGACAATCTTAAACATATTGTTTGAGAGGGAGTTCACTATTGAAGGTGAAACACTTCTGAGGTAAACTCGATATAATTGATTATTATACTAATGAATCATGAATGTTTTTAATGGGCCTACCCCCTGTGTAAATCATGAGAAAGTGACGACTTCCAAATGATTATCACTTGTATTTGTAAAAGTTATTGGAAGGTGACGATCTTATAATAACTTGACCTTCTATTGTGAGACATCTTGTGATGGCTGAAATAGATCATAATAGATAGAACTTGGGGATAGAATCGCCGATTGAGGCAATCCACATTAAAGCTCGAGAGTTTGTGGATAGAATCGTCAATGGAGGCAATCCACAAGAGAGCTTATGGTTAGAATCGTCAATGGAGGCAATCCACCTGAGAGCCTTTGGATAGAATCATCGATGGAGGCAATCCACTTGAGAACTTGTGGATAGAATCACCAATGGAGGCAATCCACCTGAGAACTTGTGGATAGAATCATCGATGGAGGCAATCCACCTAAGGAATTGTGGATATAATCGTCGATGGAGGCAACCCACATATAGAGACTATGTTTCTATTGATTACATCTTGAGGATGATGCTTTTATTGCTTACATCATATGATTGATGTTGTCAAGTGTCTTCAGTGTTGACATTGAATTGATTTATCCTCCTTGGCTAAGAGGGAGTGTTAATGTTTTGTAGCTTCAGTCGGATAAACACTGAGTCAATACTAGTGAAGATATGTATATATATATATATATATATAGTATATATGAGATGTATATATACTTAAATATATATTATTATGTAAATATTAGAGAAATTAATATAATACTCAATATATATATATATATATATATATATATATATATATATATATATATATATATATATATATCATAATTGTTATTATATTAATTACATAGTAATGAATAGACATGTCCCATGAAGGGACATGTCTCTTCTTGGCTCATTCTAAATATAAATGCAAGAGATTGTTGCATTTGGAAAACGCATGCAATCAAATAGTGCTATTACATTTGCAATGATCCTAAAACCTTAACAATTATATTGGGCTTGGTTGAAGTTTTCATTTGCCTCATTTAGTTGTGAAATAAGTTTTGTAATGTTTGATTTTTCAATGAGAGATTGTATATCAATTTCACCAAAACGTTCATTTGGACGTCTAAGGAGTTTGGTTATCTCCCTTCTATTCTTTATCATCTTTTCTACTCTCTCTTCCAAGGTTTTCTTTTCTTTATCCAATTTCGCTTGCAATTTTTGGATCAAGTATGTGTGGGATTGATGTGACTGATCGTTTGATTGTGTTAATGTCATTTGTCTTGGTTCAAAATATGTTTGGGTTACTTCGTTTTAGGTGTACATCATGTTTGGGTCAAAACATTGTTGTTGAAAAGGTATACCTTCATAGGGTGTTTGTGTTCTCATTTGAAAGGTATGTCATGTTTGGATCAAAATCTTGTGTTTGAAAAGGTTCACCTTGTCTTGGGTCAAAGTGGGCTCGCATATTCTCACTTCAAATGTACATGGGTTGATAGGAACCTTGTCTTTGGGACCTTGTTACAACTGGCATGATGTCTAAATGCAACCAAGGATATGAAGGGTATATGCAAAAGGGGACTTTGTTTTTTTGAATTTTGGATTTTGGAATGATATGCGACTAAGGATATGCAAAGATGCAACTTGGAATATGACCATGTTCTTGTAATGATTATGCAAAAGTGCAAGTCTTTTTGGATTTTGGGGTTTTGGAATGAGTATGCAATGCAATCTAAGGCTTACGCAATTGTGCTTTTGGGATTTTTTGCTTTGAAAAATCTTTGGAAAATGTAAACCTAAAAGTATAACCTTAGGAAATTGAATAGGGACCTTGACTTAAAAGGATCAAAGGAGAAAGGATAATTGGATAAAAGGGACTAAGTCAAATCTACCATGAAAAAGATGGAATTTGACCAAATAATAGAGGGACAATTAGGATAAAAGGACAAAGGGACCAAGTCAAGATCCTATTTTCAATAACACAAGGGAAGACTCTAGGATTTGGATATTTGTGGGATTTTGTAAAGTTTTGAAAGGTTATATATGCAAGGGAGATAAGCAATGCCAACCTTTTGAGGATTCTAAGAGGTTGATAATGAGGATGCTAAAAGGCAATATGACAAAGGGATTACACAATATGCACAAGGCAAATGATTGAATTTGAAAGCTAAATGCAATGGGTAAAATGCAAATGCTAACTTGTGACTGCAACAAGGCTTCAAGGCAAGATATTTTAAAACTCCATGTTTTGCAAAGTCTATGACAAGGTTTTGAAATGTTTTTAAATGTCTTGGAATGTTTTTGACAAGGTTTGGAATGTTTTGAAGTTTGAACACTCATGCAAGACACATTAGACAAAATGGTTGTTGTAAAAAAGTAAACAATCACACCACAACCTAGGCTGGCAAGGACAATATTCACTGAATTCCCACTTGAACAAAGTTTAGCTGCACCTACTCAAGGCGAACAGTCTAGAAGCTTGGAAGCACAAACTCCTCCTTACAGTGCACTCACTTCTCAAGCACACCAAGCTTCGAATCCCAAGGGACCGTTGTCTCTACCAAGAGTCCCAAAAGTGTGAGAGTCTTCGGGGTTTCCCCCTACATCAATGAATAGATGAGTTTTATTTAGCCACTGCGACAAGAGGTGTTTAGTCAGGGCATCTGTGCAAAAATATCTTGTGTTAATCATACAAGGCAACGTGGTCGCACAAGTGTGATTGAGACCTATAGCCCCACAAATACCAGGCACAAGATACGCTTGACCTCTAAGACTTTAATCTCAAAAACGTATTATTTATAGTGGGCAAAAGAGCTTGGCTTTAGCTTGTTCCCACTTGGGTCGTTCCCTCTCACCTGATCTACTAAAGCAAGTCTCAGGAGGCAGGCCCTCTAAAAGAACTATATGAATTTATCTTCACCCAAGATCCATGAAGGTGAGGGGAGAGGATACATTCATCCAAATCTTAGGATAAAAATCTAAAAAACACTCAAACACATAAGCAAAGTTGTTCTTTGTAAAGCACTAAACCGAAGTGTTTTCTAACTACTAAAAGCAGACATGAAAAGTTTAGGAAGACACATGGTATTCGTCAAGTGTCCTGCATCAAACACATTAGTAGTTTATCATTCATTCTTTATCCCATGATCACCAAGGTGTTGCACATATCATCAGTAACACAAAAATCCCCTATTCTAAGCCCAAAATAAAAGTATGAATGCAAATTTGTAAAAATGAGCAACAAAACCCTAAAAATTGCCAATTGTGCATAACTTGTGACCAAGTGTGCATAAGTATTGACCAAGAGCCCATAAGTATTGACCAAGTGTGCATAAACACTTACCAAGTGCACAAGACCTGAAACAAAGGCTATAACAACTAAGAAAGTTACTAGGGCAATTATATTGACCAAATATGTATTTTTAAGCATGTTTATTGCCATGATTAGGGTTCGTTCATCCATTAACAACTTGATTTGAAAATATTCTGATACATTTTGAATCCCTAATTAAGCTAGATGCATATTTGAATTGACTAGGAAACACCTTAACTAAGCATATTAGCAATGAACCCTAAACTAGGTAAATGGTCATTTTAGGCTCCCAAATCAAATGTGAATGTTCATTTTAAGCTCCTTTTCCACTTAATCAACTTGATTTGACATATTTGAATCAATTAGGACCCCTAATTAGGCTAGATTGTGAACTTGAACTGAATCGAAAAGAAAGTAGATTAACTAGCCTCTATATTGAACCCTAAACTAGGTGAAGTTCATTTTAAGCCTCCAAAACAAAATATGAGATTCATTTTAAGTTCATTGAGCCTTACTAGGGTTCATTTAGCCTTTAGAATGGCTACATAGCAAGCAAAGATGCATAGAAGGTAAAAGAAACCCTAAACCCTAGGAACAAGGCCTTAATGACCAACTGCCCAAACTATTGACCAATTGTGCAACAACTATGACCAAGTACGCAACTCTGGATACCAAGTGCACAGAAACATCAACCAAGTGCACAAAGACATCAACCAAGCGTGTAGAAACCCTAACCAAGTGTGCAAGACTTCACCAAGACCTTCAAACACCACAAAAAAAAAAAGGTTGGTTAGATGCATGATTTCACATCTGGTTCACCAAATGAAGGATGGGAAAATGAGGAAAATATTCACACAAGAGGAACCATCAAACTCTAAAGTATGCACAATCAACCTATCCAAACACAAAAGAAATTGAGACAAAGAAATGCAAGGTATAAACAAAACCCCCTTGATTTGACAATTGTGTCATTTCTTGCTTCTCCAAATATTGATATGTTGCTCCCATATTGACACTATGCACTTAACATATGAAAGAAAAATTGACTATAGTGATGGTGAGAAGATTAAAAAATGATAGTTGACAAATTAGAGCAAAATAGGCTCAATTTATAGAGTTTGAGTGCCAAAATATAAATTTGGCAACTTGAATGTGCAAAAGGAAGATTGTCATAATTATGACATGATTGATTGCACAAATGGAATTGAGAAATCAAATGCACAAAGTAAGGGCATTTGGAAGAGAAGGATGGAGGAAAATTAATAGGAATTTGGAAGCCAAATTAGTGAAGAAATGGATAGGGAAAGTGGTGGCTAGGAAATAGGATATGAAGGCTAATTAGCAGGGATTGAATCCCATGTGGAAAAATAAGGGAATTTTGAATTTTGAAAATTCTTTTGACCCTAAAAATGATAAACTATGAGTCATTTACCCATAAAGGACAAATTAGTTTATTGTTGACTGAAATGATGATGTTATGCAAAGTTAAACCAATTTTGATGATTTTGATGTAGGTTCGGATTGATTTTGATGGTTTTGAAAAGGTTTAGGAACGACATTGATGAACTTGGACAATGTGATAGGTTGATCTATAATGACATCGATAACTTTGACAATGCCTTAAATCGATTTGAAATTGATTTGAGTTGTCTTGATAAAATATCAAATGATTGAATTGATGAAATGATGATGAGGCATTGATGAACTTTGACAATGCCTTGGATTGACTTGATAGGACTAACATGATTTGAAAGGGTTGAGGCATCGATGAACTTTGACAATGCCTTTGGATAGATTTGAGATTGATTGAATGGGTTCGAAATGATCTTAGACTGATTTAAAAAGGATTAGGAATTATTGGGAATGATTTAGGAAGATTCGACATGGTTTAGGATTGATTTTGAAGACACTAAAATGGTTTAGGAACGCTTAGGCAAGTTCAAATGATGATTAATTCGGCCAAAGAGATCGAGGTTACGAGAGGAATGTTAGTAACTGATTGAATGAGGAATGACACAAGATAGAAGACATGTTAAAAAGGGGGCACATAGGTGTGAACCATTTTTAGGTGTCTACACCCATTTGTTAAGACCGTGATACTCTAGCTTAGTGTGTTTTGTTACCACAGACTTTCAAAACTCTCATTTTGATTGGCATTGCCTCCAATAAATCACTATTGCAAGAATTGTATGTGAAGAAGCACATATTTTATGTTCCTGTTCAATATGCCTTCTTGGATCCCGTTAGTCTTTTAACACTACCACTATAATTTTTCTCGATAGTTTCAATCAATTCATAGCATTTCATTTAAATTTAGTTTTGATTATACTTTCAGTATTACTCAAACTTTTAAAAATGGAAATGGATGCTTCTTCATAATAGACACATTGTTTGTTTTGCACTTCTCATTTATTTTGAAGCTCTGTATAAAGGCGTCAAAACAACTGGAAAAAAACAAAAACACTAGAAATCCATCACAAAAACTTGGACATAGATGTAGGCTCTCGCACACATCACTCAGCCCATGCAAAATCTAGTTGAAGTCTTGGGCTTAAAACATTCTGATACAACTCGGACTCAAATAGATATTAATCAGGGATTAGGCAACGTGGTGCTCACGTCAACTTCCACCTCTCCTCTCATCATAAGCCAATCAAAAGCTCTTGGAAAGCAAGGGTTGCAGAAGGTAAACAATTGTCTAGAGTGATCATTGAGGAAAGGCGATGATACCAACCTCCTCGCAGTCGTCTTGATCTTCAATTAGTTGATCTAAGTTTTTAGGCAGTAGACTTGCTTCTGGCTGCCTTTTGTAGCTTCCTCCAGCAGAATGCTGCAGATTTGCTACATACACAGTCCAATATGGATATTAAATTCAGTTTCCTCTCTAATCAAATCCAATTCAAAAGAGAATCAAAATAATCAAAGCAAAGCTGACTGTGTTCTAATAAAATCAGCCCAATTTTTACACCCTATTGAGATAAAGTCCTCAATATTCCCCCAATCTCTGATAGATGCTCAATTTATACTGATGTGGGAGCTATCCAAATTTCAAAAGAGTAGAAGACCATCTACAGATTAAACAGTATTTTAACTTAAATTAATCCAGAGATAGTGCTGGCAATGTTTCTTTGCATAATTAATCAGAGATAGTGCTGGCAATGTTCCTTGCATATAAATTAAGACATGTTAGTGTGTGCTTTTTATGTGCACGACAGCAAAAATAAACTGGAGTGTTAAGATCCTTAAACAGCAACCACTATTATGTATGAGGGAAACTGGGAACCCTGCGGGTTTGCAGGGTCAAAATTAGACAAACTTGAGCAACTTAGTGAACTATAAGATAATGGTTGCTTAGATAAAAGTAACCCTCCAAAACCATTATACCTAACTTGCCTTACATGTATTAAAAGGTAAGATAATTGTTTAAGGCACAATATAAAGTAGCAAGTAGCAGCAATTGTTGATCTAGTTTCATCAATTGTGTGCACTCCTTTATTTTTGGACAGTCTTGCTAGAAGTGTGCAATGGGGACTTGATAAATTTTGATCAACAAAGCATGAGCATTGTTCAAAAAACAAAGCAATTTAATAAGGATAAGCTAGCATTAACCCTCACCGTCAGATGAAGACAAATCAACATAATCAGATGTCTTCCTTGGTTCTAAATATCCTTCAAAATAGTGTCAAGAGTGTGATTGGTCAACAAAAAGGTAATGTGGGCCAATAGGATATTGAATACAAAATATGACTCAAGAGTGACAAGTCAAGATACAGAGTAGCCACATAGTTCAAGTTAATACGGCACGTGATTGATGGTCCACCACTCTTGGAGGTTTGTCAAAAAGTATCAATAACGATTGAACAGTAGTCACCAGTTACATTAAGAGCTCCATCAATCAAAGGCATACGATCCACAACCATAATAAGAAAAGGAAAGTGACAATCAGGGTTATCAGTTTTCCACAATCCATTAAATTAACATAGGGTAGCTTCTGGTTTAAATTGTGTGTGTTTTTTAACATCAACGTTTTGGATCACACTCTGATCCATCATCAGGATGCATGTAAGCAAGAGATGCACAACAGAAAATAAAAGATGATGGATCTTTTATTTTCTGTTGTGCATCTCTTGCTTACATGCATCCTGATGATGGATCACACAGTGTGATCCAAAACGTTGATGTTAAAAAACACACACACAATCTAAACCAGAAGCTACCATATATTAAAGGAAAGTGATAGTCAATTAGGATCAGACAACCACGAACATCACGAAATTGGTGGGAATTTGACATGCAAAACTTCCATAACGTGAAGTTGAGCAATATAGTGCATTAAGAGATGCAATTCTACATGCACAGCACTCCACTGCAGTCCAAAGTCCATGTGAATCCACACTTCAATGGAAAAGTTGTTTGGGGGTAATCCAAAACGTGCCAAACAGAGAGGAAGAAGAATTCTAATGCTTCTCACGCGGTGGCTGCCATTCCCATGTTAGATTTTAGTTTCATTATTATAAATAGAAGCATGACACTCATAGCCTAAAACTTGATTTGTAAATTATGCTATCAAAGTCTTATATGATTTCTCAAGACATTTCATTTACAAGTTATACAATAGTTGGTTTATGTTTAACGATATTCAACAAGTCCTTTATCATATGTAATCATGTGAACTCCTGAAATACTCAATATAGCTGTTATGGTTATCCATCTTTCATGTCAGCCTTTGTTTATTGTACCTTACACTGTTTTCATTCTCCTAAAATTGGTTCTGTGATCTAATAGATTATGTGCAAAATTTCTGAGGTGTAGGTAGAAAGGTTGATCTATTCTGGCACACTGCACCAATTTCCCTTGGTTCATTTTAATTTCAGCGCTCTCTCCCTTTTCTCAGTCTAGTTAGGTTTGGCTAAAAAGCCTATTCCAAAGGTTAGTTGAGAGTGTCTCATATCAGTAAACATTTCCCCTGTTGCAAAGAATTGTGTCCATAAAAGGAGGTTGGCAAGCAATTCACGATCAGACAATTTCATTGAACAACAGGGACAAAGGAGATGGGTTAGGTGATTGGTTAAGTCTTAGGAGTTGAGCCAAATAGAGGAGTGGCAACAGTGACCATTCACTAGTCATCAGCATAGATTCTAAATAAAAACAAAACGGGCGCTCTAGTTTTGAGAAAGTTGACAGTAATTAGTTAGTTACATATATCATATATATCAAAGGCTTGAAAACTCTTGCATCTCTATCATATAACTCATATTGCATCGTTGTTATGCATGGCTTCAGATGTCAAAAGGGTATATCACTAGTTTACAGGAATTGCATGATGACAGGGGCCTTCAGATGTCAATGCACTGAATTTGTATGGATTTATAGTTTGACCCAACAGTAGCACTAAGAAATTCATTTTGAAAGACAAAATAAATAACCATGCAATGAGAGTGCATCACAAATATCAACTGCAAACTACCCCTCAACTGTATGGCAATGATAAACTGAAGCTAGCTCCAGTAATGACCGTTCCACATATCCATCTTCAAATAGCGTGCTCATAGACTACAAGCAGTAGAATTATACAGAGCATAAACACATAAATCTTTTTGACTTTAGATATCAGACTGTCAAAACAAAAGAACATAAATGATTGATCCCATTCATACAAAGATAAAACAACCAAGCAACACAAGCAGAATTACCATCCATTCATTGACCATGTAGTGTGCACTGAAGATAAAAGATCAACGTAGCCTGTCTTAAACAAGGCTAAATCTTGTTGTGAAGAAAAACAATTTCCTTTTGATTCATCAAATTCTGGTATCAGATGTGAAATATGACTTCCCATCTCAACACTTTGACTAGCAAATTATGCAATGAACAATGAGGCAGAGTTGCGTATTAAATGCATGAAAAATATTGCTTTGACATTGGTATGCTAAAATTTCAAATCATGATGGAAAGGCAAACAGATACTCCTTGGTCAAATGCACACAATTGAATAGATAGCATCATATAAACAGTATCTGGGCCAATTACTCACAATGTTCACCTGAGCTTCAACACTTCATTCACGATAACACAAGCTCATTTCCGCATAAACTATTTAAAGAAGTGAACACTACAAGCCTTAAAAGAATCACCAACATTAGAAATCAATGATCAAGCTTTTCTCCACAATGAAAAATATAACTGCAGCAAATAGCTACTTTCTTAGTTATAAAATTAAAAAATATATCAAATTACAGTTTTCTTTTCTGAAGTTAGACCATTTTCAACAAAAGGCTCTCCTCGTGTGATCTCTTGCCCATTAATTCCACAATATGGAGCCTCGTACATGGGCTTTGGGAGGGGCTGGCCACCAAAGTCCTCAGGGAAACAATCAAATACTGGTCCAAAATTAAACTGCACTATACAGGGGGGTTTATTTGGAAGTGTATACATAGATGCTGCAGGGTAATACCTGCCAGCAAATATATTCATGAAAGCAGTTCCTTGACATTTACCATTTTTAAAGAACAAAATCTCACTTCCTGCACAAAAAATCAGGTGGTGAGATTAGTAGCCGCAAGAATTGAACATAAGTTTTGAGTAAACTTGTCAGATTGACAAGACCCATAAACAAATTAATAAAAAATGTTTAAAAGAAAGAAGAGTGACTTGTAGCATAGGTTCACTCAACAATTAACACAGTTAATTCCAAATATATTTTTCCAACAATACACTGCAGAAATATAATATTGTTCAAGCTTAGCAAAAACCAGGACTAAATACAAGTAACTTCCCTTCTACCAAAATCTATATATAAACTGTCCACTTCAATTATTTGGATTCCAGACACAACAAGAGGAAGAAGTTAATTAAAGGAACAAATTCTAAGAAACAAAATCACAGAGATGGAGAATATCTGAAAGTTATTATGAAGTTTTTTCTCCAGACAACAGCCACCCAGAATTTCTAGCTTTCTAATCTATAAACAATGTTAACCAAAACTGCATGCATTATTGAGATCGATAACAATAATAAAATATGGATAAACTTTAGCATTAAAATGAAAACTAAAAAAGAAAAGCATTTTTTAAAAAACTCATTGATTCTGAAGTGGTGTAGGGGCGCAACCAAGAATGGTCGGGCTACCATTGGATGATTCAATTCAGGCAGAGAGTGATAGTGACACAGATGGCTCTGAATCTTTGAATATCAGCAGACCAAATGAGGCTTCGTCTCATAGATTGTTGTATTTTGATGTTTGAGACTTCGAGTTACTTTCAACAGTTCATTTTAATTTCAAAATTTACGTTGAACAACAAAATACTTTAATAGTTAATACAGCTGTTATCTATCTCATGATTAATTTTATTGTTGTTTTATAGTTTATACTGCTGCTATACTATTCTTAGACTGCTGTTATACTACTTTATTTGAAGTTTACTTTGCTGTTATGATTTATTTACATATGGACATTGTTGTTACTGACATCTCTCTCTTTCTTTCTCTTTATATAATATATTTTGAAAAATTCATATATATATATATATATATATATATATATATAGGACCTTCAACTAATATACCTCCCCTTTAGAATAGTAGGGGGGAATTCCCTGGGCTCCTATTCTGTGGCGAGCCTCCCACCCGCTCCCGCATTCCTAGTGGACCTTATGTTCCCTAATTAAGTGGGAGGATCCCTACCATTCTTAGCCACGGGCCGATATATATATATATATATATTCTTGCAAAAATCAGCTCAGTATCACTATACAAGGTTCCAATTTTGCCAGTAAAGAGGATGGTACAATGAGAAACATGGATCAATGAAATTGAGAAGAGCATCTTTATGGACCTGGAAAATATAGCCTCTTCAATACTAAAGACAATTATCAAGGGAGATCTGATCATCTTGCGGTATGGACAAAATTTATGTCAATGGATTCGTCAATTCCTCTGAGAAGCCAGGGGAAAAGTTACTGATTCAAAAATTCCTCTGAGAGGCAAGGACAAAAGGCAAAACATACCAAAATGCACCCAGCAAAAGCTCATGCCTGATTATCTTATAGACTCGAGAAGGGGCTCGCAGATATAAAGCTCTGATACCATCTTATAGACTCGAGAAGGGGCTGGCAGATATAATGGACTCAAGTCTCCAAGATCACCAGCAAAACCAAAAGATGCCTCCCACACTAAAGCAGCAAGAGCAAAATAATGCTTGATTAGGGGCACAATGGATTTTATTGAATGAATAATGTACATATGATGTCTTGCTTATATAGGAAAGGTTGAGAGATAGCATTAAACAAGACCATGACATATGTCTTAATCCTATAACATGAGACAACTAACATGACAAATATTAAACCTAGGACACAAGAAGTAAACCAAAAGAGATAAGATCTCATCAAAACAACTAAGACTTATAGAAAGACTCTGAGGACCTAAGTAAACTTGTTACTTAACATGTGAATAGGACCTACTAGTGAACTAGTTAGGCAAAACAACTTATTAACACCAACATCTTAGACGATATTCATAAAAAAGTTAATGTAAAATTAAATAATAAAACAATATAATGTTGAAGTTAATAAATATTAATATATTATTAATTTTTTAAAATTAAATAACATTGTGCATTAAAATACCATTTTCAGTATTAATACATTGACAGTTTCACATAGATATGTTAACATGTTAATATATTCATTCCATCTGGTATTCATTTTTGTATTAATATATTAACACTACCTTACACACATATTAACATGAAAGTCTCCTAAACATTACATATTAAATTGATAAATACAACAACATTACATATTTATATATAAAAGCATTTTGTTGAAGCTTGACCTTTGTTGCCCTATCAGCCTTGGACGAAAATAAATATCTTCTGGTGGTTCTGTTCATTCCCTCGCTTTAGCAAGGGATGAATCTCATCCTCACTTTGCAGCTACTTCAGCCTCCTCCAACCATATGTAGGTATTTATAGATTGGAAACAAAAAGTTACAAAAATTGTCAAAAATGTGCAGGTTTTCTACCAAAATCAGTTAAGTTTAGACTAGGTGTGCCTAGGTTTGTCTGGCAGAATAAACCCAAAATCTGAACTAAGAGTGGGTTGCACCTAAATCCAGGGGGTCTAAGCTAAGAACCTATAACGTGAGATTCTTAATGTTTCTCTTCAACAGCCCTATCTTTCCCACCAGCATGCAACCTGTAAGTTAACAGATTTGTCATTTTAAAACAGTAAACAAATTGACTCTCTTTGCCCAAACATGAAGAAAAACGGCCAACAAACAGTTGGAGAGATCACCATTACATGCATGATCTTCCTCTGACATGGATACGATTACGAATTTATAACAAAAGGGGGAAACAGAGATAAATGACGCTAAGTTCACTCACTCGGCACCCACAACAAATGATTAAGAAAATGACAGCAACTCCCTTTAGATCATGTGAATATTCAAGACTCAAAGTTCATAAAATAAACAAACATGATCTGATGTAGCAGGCAAAAACATCCAAGAATGGTTGCAATTCACAAAAGGAAAATAAGTTATAACAATAAAAAGGGAATACAAATGAGCGCAAAATTTCAGAACATCTCCTTTATTTCCTTGACAAAATCAGAGAGTTCAAAGGCTCCCCTCCCTATACAACATAAAATGTCCAAAGAAAAGTCACTGCTTTTTCCCTTTAAAATGTCTCCAATTAAATGGCCTTATTCTGATTGGGATGTCAAAACCTCCAGGCTTCAAAATTTGGATCCCTTTTCTATTGATTTATTGAATATTCCATATTTAAAGAAACTTCCCAATGAATCCTTTCAGTTTCTGAGAACTGCTTCTTTTACATTTTGGGAGTTTTATGTAAGAATCAGTTACAAAATGGTTTCCATGACCTTTCAGTTTCTTGGATCAACCTCTTTTAAAATCAATTATAAAATAGAATGTGTTCTATTACTTTCCCATAATGTTTTATAATAATGCATCTTGGGACTGATTATACCACAAACCTTTTCACTTCTCATTATGATCACCAATAGAAGAAGATCTAATTACTGGAATCTCCCCTGATGTTTGAGCACAGCATATCCTCAATCTAAAAGGGACAATATTTGGCCTAACTCATTTATGTCTTTTAAAAGTAGTTCGACATGTTAGAGCTGTATAATGCAGCATTCTTTATCTTCATTATGCCACTCCATCTTCCCGAACATCACACCCAAGAGTTCTTTATACCAGCATGCATGAGGATTCATTCCTTCAGTGCAAATCACAAGTGTCACAACCATTTCCTTTATAGATCACCAAGATTGCTCATGTACAAAGCTGCTCAACACGCTTATGGAGTGCATGAGACTTGCTAGTTCTTGCATCACGGCCAGCTAAAACAATGTGTTCCAAACTACCATCAAGCTCAGGAGAAGAACCCGTAATGTAACCTGAATTGAACATAATCCTAATAGTGCTAATAAGCCATTCTTCTGTATTCTGGAACACCAATGGCAAAGCAACAATGTAGGAGACATCAAGTTTGGCTAAAGCTTGTACAACATGAGGATGATCCTGTCTAGCAGATCCACCTACCATTGTTAATCCAGTCAAGGAAACCACAGCATGTACAATAGATTTCTTTGTGAAAGGATCATATAAGAAACGCTCCACAGGAGTAGAGAAGTCTAATCCACCTGAAAAAATTGGGATAACTCTTGCTCCTCTGGCGTTCAGTACTGGTAACAATGTGGGTTCTTTGCATGGCAATACCAATCGTAGGCGCCTTTGGACCAATTAGATTTCCATTTGCATCTTTTCTGTTGTCATATCAATTCAAATACTCTTTGACATCATCAAACATACAATGAGCCAAACGGTGCCATATTCCAGTGTTCAAACTTCAAATAGAGGACTGGATCAGCAAAATTCAGTTTTGTACTTCTCAAAGAAGGTACATAAGACCCGGCAATCATTTTAAATAAGTTCTCAAGATTATCTGCAGATCTGCCCAACCAAAATTGCAAGCTCCTTATATAAGCTCTAGCATCCCGAGCCGTCTCACTAAGCAAATACTTGAAGACTCTGGGTAAAGTCCTAACAAACTTAAGCATGCTTTCCTCAAAGCCTGCTGACTTCTTTCTCTTGATCATCTGGAAGGAAGCTTTTAGATTGTCCTAAATGGGACATACTAAAAGTGCCCAGTTTGTTCAATCTCATCACCGCCGGCATCGAAGGGAAAACCAACACTACATCCAATCGTTCCCTCTCAGCCTCTAATGCAGCCTTGACTTTTTGAGCAAGTTCCTCAATAAATATAAGAGATCCTATGAATATATTAGCATCTGAGAAACCATAACGTAAATTGGTCTCTTAACTCTTCTAAAAGCCCAACAACCTCAAATGAAGCATCTTTTCTTCTCTGGTTAAGATTATGAACTAATGCACATACAGAGGCTTGATATTGAGCTTCAAGTACTACATAGACTGTTTTAACAGTAGGCAGTCCCTGATTTCTTTCACAACTGATTCGTCTCATTTCTGGGTTTCCCTGTGTGAACAGATTGTTCCCAGAAATTGCAGAGATCACTTTTGGATCTCCATTGCCAGCTTTTGGGCTGTAGGCTGAAAATGTAGATGCACGACAATGACCATGATACTCCTAGTTTTCAATGAATTTGAGTATGTGGGCATCACATATCATGAAATCTGTGACTTGAATAGGACTAGCAATAGTATCGAATAACCCTGCCTCTTTATACGTTTCAAGAATAAATACAACACATGTAGCTGACTTTCCATCACTATAAACCCAGTGATCCTGATCAGCAATTGATCAAAGCCTATGCCATGCTTTCCTCTTTCAATCACAACTTCATTCAGATCCAGGCCTTTGGTGCCAAACCGCTTATTCAGTGTTTCGTTCCACATGTTAGCGGTCACAGAAAATGCAGTGGTGCTTTCGAAATCTCTGTGAATGCGGGTTGATAAAAGAAATGGAACTGATCAACAGTACACAGTTTAAATGCTTTGCAAATTCTCAAAGGTGATCTCTGACATGGCGATGTGGACTCGAATTCAACCATATTATGCTAAATTGCTAATAGTCCTCCTTTGTTTCAAGATTTCTTTTGTTCCCTGCTATCATCCTCAATTAGGGCCATATTTATTCTTTTCAATTCACTCTTCACGAGTGTCATTTCAAACCATTTTTATGCCCGATATAAATACAAAAGTATTGGCACTTCGAACAGTTGGGTTCATTTGGTGGTTCACAAACTACGTCGGGGAAATGGAGGGGTTCAGAACCTCCTGTCGGGCCCCACACAGGTTCATAAACCATTATAATTGACCAACACCTACTTTCAAAAAATTGACTTTGATAAAGTTGTCAGGTCCGTGCTGGACTTAAGAACTTTTAAAACAAGTCGAGAATTCCTGTGGTTCATGAACCATGCAAATCTCGGACTCTCTCTGACTCTAAAGCCTCTTTAACAAATCAGTAACTGCTTTCTTACATTTAGGAGTTCCGTAAGCAATTCTCTTGATGCATCATCTATTTCAATTATAGTTCCATTTGCTAATTTGTTGAAAAGAACATCTCTCTAAAACATTTTCCAGAGACTGTTCTGTCCAGAAAAATTCTTAACAATCATGCCCAGGTTTGATCAAACTTTAATGAAGCCAATTTGCTATCAACTGATCACAATAAATTAATTTTATCGTGCCATTCTCAATAGCATAGTTGTGCTGACCCTCAATTGTTGCCCTTGATGAAAAAGCCACACAAAGCCATCACAGGTTACCAATTTATTAGGTCATCTCAGCTCAACAAGTTATTATGCATGATAAATTCATCAAAATGGATGGTGAAATTGGGTTAAATAGTCTGTGACTCGATTAGCTTCAAAAAGGCAATATTCAACAAAAAAAGAAAATTAATAGGGAAACCTGGGGACACATCCCTAACATTTTTGGGGTGTCTCTATTTCAAAAACGTTACTAGGACATGGGGACGCCTAAAGGACATCCTTGAGCCATCACCAAATTTGAAAAAAAAAATGCAAGGGACATCCAAGAAACTTGAGGACGCCCTAGAAAATGTAAGGGGTGGCCTACTGTTTATTGGATGGGCGGGGATGTCTGTGGCATAATGCAAGCATCCAGAGGATAGTCAGCCATTATAATGATTTTGAAGAAACTAACTTCACATGCCAACAACCCCCATACCCCAACTTTAAATCAATGTCAGATAAATATCGGACTTCATAAGCCAATGGCCCCCAGACCCCAACTTGCCCTACATGAGGAGGCAATAAAATGAAACTTTATTTGTTTTTGTATTTTCATATTTTACCTGAAAGTGGAACTTGTAGCCTTTGGGCATTTTTTTGTGACTTCGACAATGAGTTATGAAGGTAAATAAGTTTAGACATTTGCTAATTTGGGTAATTCTCATGTAATTCTCAATTCAACACAAATGTATTAACGATCTATTATTCGATGTTATCAAATAAATACTTGAAACTTTCCTATATATTTTAAATTTTCCCTATAATTTATATAGTCAACCCCTTCACCATCCCATGTTGTGCACAAAAATGACCAAAAAAAGCCATTCCCAAAACTTGTTCCCCCATCCCCTGCCATCTTTGTCTTGGAGACTTGGGGTAACATTGAAAATTAACAAAAACAATGAAGGCCAAGCTCTTCGAAAAATATCATCTGTTTTCCAACTGCTAGAGCTTTTGTTTCTTATGACATTGACAATAACCATATATCACCTTCAATCACGATACATGAAATGCCATAGTTGCTGACATTGATCATAACCGTGTATCACCTTCAATCAAGGAGCAAAGCTTTCCCCTGCCTCATTATTTGTACCATCCATCATTTTCTTCAATGTTGCACAAAACCAAAGCCCTTGAATGGTCTCTAACAATGCATCAGTACACCATCAAAATTTAATTTGATGCTCCCAAGAGGGAGACAAGTCCTTTTAACATTTTTCCTTGTGTCAACCTCAAACTTTACTCTAACAGCCCATGAACAAGGGAATACTGAACTATATATATATATATATATATATATATATATATAAGTTCATTACTATTTTTTATCATTCACATTTTCAAATATTATATTTTACAAATTATATATGCCACTATCTCCAAATTTCGGAACATAATCCCCCCCATTTAGAAAATCCATGTAACACTAAATAAATATGACTCTAACCTAATGCCCTATGAAGGAACAATTTGAATTTAACAATGACCATAGCATGCTAGTAGTTGAGAACAAGAGACCTCTTCCTCCTACTAGCTAATCGAATTGCCAATAAATAACATCCCCTTCAAATTTAGTTGATTGAATGAATGAATGAAAGATTTTAATAACGTCCATGAGTCCAAAGCAGCCTATGGGACCCCCTAAAATAGCATGCACCCTAAAATAGGGTGTCGGAACTTTAGACCATTTGAAACTTCTTCTTTAAGTCTGCTCTTCGACAGTGAATTTTGATCACTAAGTTTGCTGTCCTATCTAGCTGTGTTTCTTTAAATAAAATACCTACATTGTCCACTTCTAAAATATCCTCATAGCTGGAGTGGATGTCGTTGTACGTTGGGTACTCCATGATAAAATGTTGTTGTCTCTCTACCACTCCCATGTTGCAAAATAGACATATTCTCTCCTCCCATTCTTCCTTAGGTATCATCCATCTTGTAATGTCCCCTACTAGGGATTGCCTATTTAACATGTTTAATTATATATTACTATGCAATTCTATACTTCAGTTAGATTAAGAGATAGTTAATTTACCCCTAATACAAATTGTAAATGCTATATTGAACCTAGCCCTTACTTATTTACTAATCCCTAATAGACACGGAGATTTAACATGGCTCACCGCAAAAGGGCTACATCCACAAGAGAAAAAGTCGTCCACTTATTTTTATTATCCAACATAGAGGATGGGTATTTACTTCTTGTGTTTTTTGTCATTGACTCTTAGCTGCTCATATCCTATTCATCCTCTCACACCTGGCGCAGCAACTTGTAAGTGTTTACCATGCGCAGGTCTCTGTGTCTCTGTTCTTTTTGGGACACTTGTCTTTTTTGTGTCGTCGATGGAAGGCATAGCAGTGGCATCTTGACTGCAGTATCTTGCAGAGATATTTTCATTTCAAAGAGCAGTTACTTTTCGAATACAGTACCTTGCAGCGAAATCATTACTTGTCAGCATACATGGGTATGACTGTTAAACACAGCACGGGTATGATTCAAAAATGGTAAGTATATATGGGACGTGTGTCAAATAACGGCAGTGTAACGCCTGGGATGATACACAAGGAGTGCGTATTGAATTTAAAATTACGGTGACTGCGTATTTCAATATATATCAAAATGACCACACTACAACTGAGTCTGAATGCGTTTGAAGTGTATGAAGTGAAGTCGGGTGACTGGGACAGTGCATCGTGACAAATACACGGCAGGAGTTTGTTTTTTACGGCACTGTTCTCTCTATCTCATGGCGCTGTGAAGTCAAAACTGAAGGAGTAGGTGTGTAACAGGTGTGTGAGCAGATGCGGTGATCATAAGAGGAAAAAAATACACTGCTCGGGATGATTAAAAATCTTGTCTTTTCCCATGAATACAAAGAACGTTCATTATCTATGAAGTGCAGAGGTGAAAAATAGTAGTGACCTGTCAAAACTGATGCAAAGAAGCTGCAGGGAGAATCTGGAGTTTGCAGCTGCAAATACGTTCATTTTGAAAAAGCGGAAGAGTTTTTTAAATATACCGGTGACTGGTTTTAAGAAATACGGGTGTGTGTGGTGGCGTGAAGTGTACAGGTTTTGGCAAACGGGAGTAGAACGAGGTGTAAAGATTAAGTGCATTGTCAGGGCTCTCGATTCCCTGCTGGATGTGCAGATTTAGAAAGCAATAAGAACACTGCTCTGTGGCATAGCGCATACAAGCTGCAGAGATTTCGGTTTTTAAAAAATGAACACACAGGCAGGCAGTATTTTTCAGAACTGAATACACAGCGTAGATGTATACGATGCAACGGAGAACAGTTTAGAATATAGCAGGCATTGAGCGTAAGGTTGAAAATATGTACACAGCAGTTGTAAGCTGTATTAAAATATAAAAAACAGGGATGAATCTAGTGTATGTGTATGCTGCCGTTTTGTGTGAAGAGAAGTGTGACTGTAGCTGTGCAGTATAGCAGCTGTTGAATTTTCATTGCATACATGGAGGTGATGAGTTAAAAATCTGGCAGGAGACAAGTTTTCTTCGTTATGACTGTGGGAGTGTGCTTGAATTTTTGATGTCTTAAAAGTATACAGCAAAGGCAGTGTGGTGAAGTTCAGGAAAGAGGAGCTTCCAGGAAGTGTAAGTGTTTCTAGAACAGAGACAGTGCAAAAATATTCTGCAGTGTTTGTTTAAAAAGGTGACTTGAGAGACAGTGGTGATTCGAAGAGGAGCAGAGAAGATTGCAACAGAGATCAATTAGGAAATCTGAAGGAGTGTGTCCTTATCAGTGGAAGTTCTTGTGGGTATAAGTGCTGAAGGAAATTTTGAACTGCAGCATTTCAGGGAGATTGAGATTAATCAGATTTGAATTCATTTACTGTTCCAGGGTCTTCATGCTGTTGTGAAGACATTGTAAAATCTTTGGTCTAAATTGTAATCCTCTATATTGAAGGTTGAAGCTTTCAAGGTAGGGTTGTAGCCTGATTAGTCAAGTGATAAGGAGAGTTGGAGCTCTCAGATGTAAATGGGTAGTTGCCCAAGTGATTAGAGAAACCGTGGTTTTTTTAACCCTGTTGGGTTTTCCACATGATAAAATTCCAAGTGTCTCTTTCCTTTTTGCGTACATGTGTCTCTGCTTTAATTGTTTTGATTTAAAGTTTAAAATGCTGATTCACCCCCTCCCCCTCTCAGCATTTCTCCGTTTTTCATTACTGTCATAGGACACCTGAAACCACCTAAGCTATTAAGCCCAAGGGTTTCATGAACATCTATCGATACCACCACTTGGCTCAAGGGTTTCATGAACGCACGTCAATACCACCTCTTGGGAGTCACCTAATTTGGGATGGATTTACTCGCCTATCCCTATACAAACCAAGCTATCCTTCCAAATGTATTAATGAAAGATTTAAGATTAGGTCAACATAGTTTTTCATTATATTATAAATGTATATATTTGATATAAATATATTTAGTGTCTTGTATGTATGTGTGTGTGTGTATATGTGTGTGTGCATATGTGTATATATCATAGATACAAAACTCTGCGAGTCCTGAGCCAAACCAGGCCTCCAAAGTCTTTTTGCCGTTGTACTCGAACTCGGCTGAGTCTGGGCTGACTTGTTAAGTCAACCAGACTCCGCTAACTCGCCGAGTCCTATGGTCTGGGCTCTGTTGAATCAGAGATTGGTTATAAATATCACTTAGGAATCCATGAGAATTCTGCTGAATCAGATTCATCAATGGGGATGAAAATTTATATACTGCACTATGTAGTTCATCATTCTCAGCTGAAGATGTAGTGTAAGACAATGAGTTGATGTTAGGTTTTGTTTCTCCAAATAACATGTAAAAAAAGACCATTTCTCGGATTGGTGAGCTCATGTGGGCAAGGATTTCGCCCTTCCAATTCGCCATTGCAGTGATATTCAAACAAAGAGTTGAAATTGTTAGGCTGAGCCAAACCAGGCCTCCAGAGTCGTTTTGCCGTTGTACTCAAACTTGGCCGAGTCTGGGCTGATTTGTCAAGTCAACCAGATTCCACTAACTCGCCGAGTCCTATGGTCTGGGTTCTGTTGAATCAGAGATTGGTTATAAATATCACTTAGGAATCCATGAGAATTCTGCTGAATCAGATTCGTCAATGGGGATGAAAATTTATATACTGCACTATGTAGTTCATCATTCTCAGCTGAAGATGTAGTGTAAGACAATGAGTTGATGTTAGGTTTTGTTTCTCCAAATAACATGTAAAAAAAGACCATTTCTCGGATTGGTGAGCTTATGTGGGCAAGGATTTCGCCCTTCCAATTCGCCATTGCAGTGATATTCAAACAAGAGTTGAGATTGTTAGGCTGCAGATTGGTAAAGCAGCTCTCACTGCCAAAGATGTAATTGGAGTCAAGACCAGGAACAAAACAAAACCCAAATGAGTCTGAATGTGAATGATATTGGTTAGAGGTTGTCAATCCCTGCATGGAGGTAGAAATATCAGTGAGTAGTCCATGATTCTGCTGAACTAGAGTTGTTATTGGGGATGAAATCCTATAAACTGCACAATATAATTCATCATTGTCAGTGTAAGACATTGTGTTGAAATTGGACTTTGATGGTGCAAACTGCAATGACATGTTGTAAAAGAAGACCATTTCTCAGCTTCGTGGACTCATGATTGCAGCCAGATTTCTTGCTCAGATATAGGCTACTCTGAGCCTTAGTCTTCTAGGCTCTAGCTTTTATTTCGATATATGTTTTGACCTTTTGATTCCATGGATTTCATATTCCATGAATATTGTAGACATTTGACAGTGACACTGTATATTTCTAATGTGTTATTTAGTTTAACTTATTTCCTTCAGAAATTCACATTTATACTTATGTGATCAATGTAAACTTGTGTATATGTGCAAAGCCGCTTCTATTTATGTCAATTATTGTGTCTTTGATGTTAATTGATTAAATGATGCATGAAAAAAGTTGTAGATCTTTAAAAATCTTTGGATTTCTTGGGTTTTTCAATTTGCCGCGTCAAAAATCAGCTTGCCAAGTCCGAGGTGAGTCTGAATCTTGTAACTATGGTATATATGTATATGTATATGTGTGTGTGAGAGAGAGAGAGATTAGGTCAACATAGTTTTTCATTATATTATAAATGTATATATTTGATATGTATATATATAGTGTCTTATGTAATATATATATATATATATATATAATTCTAAATATATTAAATATATTTACCAGACATATATATCTCTTAATATATATTATTAAACACCCCCATAATTATATTTATTATTATATCATAATCTCTTGTTCCATTCTTATTCCTCCCCATGAAGAGTATCCAAATATATAATCTTCTCCTATTCCATGTCTTTGCGAATGATTTAAATCCTTATTAAATATCCTTAGTATTGAATAATTGCATCTTATTGGGAAGAGACACATCCTTTTGTCAATAATTAATTAATCTTTCTTTATATGCCACTCTCTCTCTTGATGTATGTGTTTTTTCTTCGATTTTTCTCCCACCTTCCAAATGAAATCTTATTCTCCCTTTTACATCTCATGTTTGAGGGATGTCACATCTTTTCATTTCAAGCCTTTTGACCATTCATAAACTTAATTATATTTTAATTTATTTCTTTTAGATTTAATTATATTTTAGAATTTAATTCTTTTATATTTTAATTTAGATTTTATTTATAATTCTTTTTTTTTACATTTTAATTTAATTCTTTAATATTTTAATTTAGATTTTATTTATATTTCTTTTATATTTTAATTTAATTCTTTAATATTTTAATTTAGATTTTATTTATATTCTTTTTATATTTTAATTACAATTTATTATTAAATCCTATTTTAGAAAGGGGATGTACTTTTTTACAATTTTGTCTCTTGTAATTTATTTATTTATTTTTATATTTTAGTATTATTTATTAAATTCTCTTTTAGAAAGGGGACATCACACATCTACCCGTTTCACATCTCAAATGATGAGAACTTGTTCTAAGCTGCACTATAAACATTTTAACTCTCCATTTAATATTTGCTCCTATGTATGCTTTCTCTTCATGATCTCCCGTGGGGTTAAATTCTTTGATATAGTGGTCTTTGATGCCAATAAAATTTTAAAGCGAGCAAACTAAGATCTTGTCAACAGGGTTCTGAACCTCTGAACAATCTGTCTATACGACAGACCTGTCAAAGATACTAAATACCTGTGGGAAGAGTTGGTCTCACAGGGCCCCACGGGGAATTTCAGTTTCAATCGTATGATATTCAGTTGTTTGCTAAACAAGTATTTGTTCGTTATATGCCTGTTGCTATTAGGTTTTGGACTCTAGTATGAGAGAAATAATTTGTAATTGTAACTCAAAAGAATTCTCCCATTTCATGCATAGTTTGTTGGTCAGGAAGCCCATAAAGTGAACCCATTTAAAATATCTAAATTAAAATTTATCAAAAAAAAATTGCAAACAGGAAGGAAAAAACCTATAACTATGAGCAAACAAAGATGGAACTTACCAGGAATCATCTTTGACAGTTCATCTATATTGCAATAGTAACACAGCTGTTTCTTGGACTGATATTATCTATGCAGAAAATATATAATTTTCAAGTCCTGAAGATTTAAGAGATTTCTACTTGTAGAAGTATATAATTTATAAATGATTTTACAATGTTATTTGATTAAGCTAATCGACATTGATTGCATTAAAAACATTAGGAAGGCTGTGGAAAAAAAGGCATGCAACTCTTACTGATAAAGATAACTATATGGGTGGATAGCAGGCATGTGACTTCCACCAATCTAAGAGAACTATTACAGCCCGCTAAAATAACCAAAGCTCTTTAATCATTGTGAGCATAGTTAAATAATTGGCCAGAAACCCCATAGAGACTAGAACACCTAACAAAAGAGCAAATAACTCAGTAAATTCTGTGTATCGTGTTATCTATTTTGTTTTGTGCTGTGTAGTTCATTTCTGGCATAAAATCAACAAAAGCAGGTGCCAGAATGGATTTTATAATGATGTCAAATGAGTTACATACAGATAAACAGAATGTGAAAAATATAGAAATTTAAATCTACAGAGGAAAATATAGTCGCACAGAGTGCTGATGAACTGAGATTCCTGCAACAGAAAAACAGGCCTACTTTTTTATTAGAGGTCTATAAATAGAAGAACATGCAATGGGAAGCCCTTGAGATAAGAGAACTTGAGCATCAATCAACAAAGTTTCAAACAAAAAAGGAAAGGTGCGGTATCCAACTGTAGGGATGTGACACAGACAAGCTATATAAAGAATCACTTTTTACTAATGTTTTATTGGAATAGTGGCTGAAAAACTGCCCTCATGTAACACAAAACACTGAGAGAAATGGATTGTAATTATGTCCAATATATTGTAAATATCTTAACTGATTCTTAATGAATACAGTATATAGAGGCTAGAAATAAATGATTTTGGAGCATTATATAACAAATTTGAAGTTTGTTGGGGTTCACCACTTAGTGTGTTGGTTAAAAGGTGGTGGTGTTGTTGTCCCCACCCAGGTTCAAAACCTCCGCTGGGCCCACTGTGATCACGGTCTTATGCCTTCAGCGATCCAATATGCTCACGGCCTCCGCTGTGTAATAAGGGAATGAGGTCCCCCATTTATGGCCTCACTGATTCATAGCTCCAGGTCAAAAGCGTTTCGCATGGAGCTGGAGGGCATGTTGTGCCAGCATCACCGGTCACATTAAAAAGTTTACCAAGCACTTTAAATAAAAACAAACAAATTTGAAATTTGTTAAAAGGGCAGCTAGCATTTATGAAGCAAACATACAAAAAATCCCTAGCGCATGAATATCCATGTCAGGAAAGCAAAAATTAAAAGACCATAAAGCAACACCAGTTATCTTTTTTCCCAGTGGCTTCAGCATCAGCTACAGACCAAAGATGAAGTTGATGAACATGGATCACCAGCAACAATAGCAGCAGCTCTTAATCTCTTCACTTGACTACATTCTCGAGCTTCATTTCCATCATACATAGATCACTTTAACCAGATTTTGATGCTTCCACACAAACAGTAAAATAGCAGCAGAAGAATTTCTTACCTCAGATTCTTATGGGTTCATCATGCGCAGATAATATCCTATGACCACACACAGGATGTTAAACAACCTATGCCCCACTTATGTGAATACAAAATTGCAACACCATATGCCTTAACCTCAAGTTTCAATGGTTGGCAATCTTCTGCACCTGATAAACCAGCAAGCCTATTATTGAAGAGTGATCTCTTGCCGTGGCCATTCCCTGCCTTTCTATAACCTTAGATCACTAGGATAGCTTGCTAAGATGTTTAGTCTCTGGGTTCAGTTTTGTTTCTGTTAATTAAAGCATTATGTATTGGGTTACTAAAGTAGCAGTTGATCACATAAGTCTTTTGAAGTTCGAACTGACTATGGACAGATCATAAGTTGGTCAGAGATCAATTTGCTGCATGTATACTTGTTTCTAATGATTTCATAAACGGCCGCAGCTCCAGTGGATGACCTGTTATTTAACAAACTTAAAAAAGGGGAAAGCAAAACCCCAATATCAGCTATACACTACACTGCCAGAATAATCAGATTTTTCACAACTGCTGACCACATCCAAACCATTCCAAGTACGGTTCGGATGACAGATTTTATTCGCCTTGGAAGCATAATGGGTTCTTTCGAATCATAGACTCCACAAAAATGTCATGTGGCAGAAATTCCGGGACTAACCCAAAGCAGACTTGGGTAATAGTTTAAGATAAACAAAAACAAAACATGAACAAAGAATGAACCTGACCTAAACTAACCCAGCCTATATGTAACCCCCCAACCCCAAAACCAACCCAGCAACTTCTAAAACTCTATTAAATTTTGTATTATTTTAATTCTGACTATGCATATAACATTGATATAAAGGTTTGAAATGATGAGGAGCAATGTGCATATGCGCCCGGGCTAGGGGAAACCCTAGCCACCCTTTTTCCTGCATCTGGTCTGAGACTTTGGGCATTCGTGTGCTGAGTAGGTGTGTTTGGGGGGGTGTGTGTGCAGGTATTGCAGAGAGCCGTGGGGAGGCTCTGCTTTGTTTTTGTGGCTGTTTTCCCTTTTCTCTGCCCTGGGTTTGGAGTGGAGCATCAGCACCTTTATTTGGGAGTGTGTCTTTGTTTTCTATCTCTGTTTCAGCTGAGGTGTGACATTTCTTTGGTGCTGTGTTTTCTGTCTGTGGCATTGCGGGAATAGGTGCTGCCCCATTTTCAATGAACTCGACTATGATGGGTTTTGTACCCTCTTCTTCCAGGCATGCAACTAAGATCTTGGGGGAGGAGTCTGCAAATGCTAATAGCTCTTCCTGCATCAAGAAGGTGAAAGGATACTTGGCTAGGAGCCAAGATCGCCCTGTTTTAGTTATACAGCCAAAGACTGTTTCGGATGATATTTCGTATTGGTCAAATCATGCTTTAATCTGTAAAATCATGGGGCTTAGGCTTTCTTTACCAGTTTTGGAAATGCGGGTGCAGCATGTTTGGAATCTTGAAGGGAATATGGAGATCCTACTGGCGGCTGATAATTATTTTATAGTTGTCTTCTCATGCATGTTGGATGGACATAAGGCTTTCAAGGGAGGTCATTATTTCTTTAACAAGATTGGGTTATTTGTCAAACCCAGGCATGCAGGGTTCAATTCAGAAAAGGAGTTTCCTTCTAGAGTTCCAATTTGGGTTCATCTTCCCAAGCTTCCGCTTGAATTCTAGAAGAACATTATTCTACATTCTATTGCTCTCTTGCTCGGTAAACCAGTTGGAACAGCTACGCAAACTCAAGACAAAAAGGTAATTTCTTTTGCTTGAATGTTGAAGTTGATTTGAATAACCCTTTACCAGACTCTGTGGAAATCTGTCTGGGAACCTCCTCTTGGATCCAATAGCTGGACTATGAGACGCTCCCTTTCAGATGCCATATATGCCATGAGTATGGACATTTGCAAAGGAAATGTCCCCGGTTCGTTTCTACCACCCCAAATTTGGAAACTCCCTCTGGTTCTACTCCTAGGAAGGATAAGGGGAAGGCATCTATGGTTGAAGAGACTGCAGATAAGGAAGGATTTATTCTTGTGGAGCCACGTAATAAGGGGAGAGGGAAGAAAAGGACTTGGAGGAATAGATGAAATGATGATACATTTAACAGATTTGAGGCTCTAGAGGGTTTTATTCGGGAAGAAGACATTCCAGTTGATCTTTCCCTAGGTGATGGGACAAAGGAGGCGACACAGCTAGATGATGGAGGACAGGAAAATGTAAATATGCCTATGGAGGATGAACAAGGAAGGCAAATGGACACGGATGTTCTTGCTCAGATTCCAGATGGTCATGACTCAAGTGATACTTGTGTATAGATGGATAGTAGTGTTGTGATAGAATCTATTTCTCATCCAACAAAGGAGGCTTTGAACCATGGCAAGGGCTGTAGTGCTTCAAAAACTTTGGGATTACTTCAAAAAACCCTTAAGACAAACCCTCCAGAGAAATCCTCAAAGGCAGGGAGAAAGACACATCAGGTGAAAGTGAAGTTAATTGGTGAGACTTTGGTGGAATTTGGTTCTCTTAAGACCATTGATTCTCATTTCTCCCAACCCTATAAATGATTGTCATCTCTTGGAATGTGAGGGGTATGAATAGCATCCCTAGACAAAAAGCTATTCACAGATTAATTGAATCTCATTCTCCTGATATAGTTTGTATTCAAGAAACCAAGCTGACAGTGGATGGTTTGTTCAGTAGTGCTCCTTGTGTCTAGCCCCATGGCCACTGGTAAGAAGTAGGTACTCATGGTAGTTCAAGAGGGGTTGTTTGCTTCTGCAACCTGAAGAAGATTGCCCCTTTGTGGTGGATTTCTAGCCGCTCTTCCATTTATATGGTTGCTTCTAGCCTTGAGACGAGAATTAAACCTCCTCTCTAATATTTATGCCCCCACTGATCTTCAAGGCAAGTCTCAACTTTGGTCTCAAATCTATTTTGTTTGATCCCTGGTTCCTTTTCTCCCTTGGATTGTGGCTGGTGATTTTAATGTTGTTACTAGTTTAGAAGAAAAACAAGGTGGGTTAGTCAAGTTGGACCCTTCTTCAAATTTGCTCAGAGATAATATTGACCTCTTGAACTTGATTGATGTGAAACTGATTAGTGATATCTTCACATGGAATAATAGAAGTGGTGTAGAGGCTATTTCGGAGAGGTTTGATAGATTTATGTCTCCTGCTATTGGGTGAGTGGCAGGTGGTCTACTGGCTCTGAAATTCTTGATTGGAGGGATTTTGATCACTGCCCTATCAAGTTCTCAGCTATTTCATATAGAATTTCCAAAAACTCTTCTTTCAAATTTCAATTGATGTGGTTGCAGGATCTGCCTCTCCAGGATCTTATGATTAACTGGTTGTGTGAAGGGAAACTTGCTCATGGTAGGGCCATGTATACATTTGGGAAAAGGCTCCAACATGTGAAATACAGGCTCAAGAGGTGAAATAAACAATGTTTTGATAATCTGCACTCTCAGAAGATGGCAGCACAATCTAAGTTGGATAATGTTACACATCAGATTCGAGATCAAGGAATGAAATCCGATCTTAGTAGAGCAGAGTCCCTAGCCCTTAAGGATTTGGAAGAGTGGGAGTTGCATGAGGAGATTTTCTGGAAGCAGAAGTCTCGAGTTGATTGGCTTCAAGGAGATAGGAACACAACTTTTTTTCATAATTTGTTAAGGCCAAAAACTCTTCTTTCAAATTTCAATTGATGTGGTTGCAGGATCTACCTCTCCAGGATCTTATGATTAACTGGTTGTGTGAAGGGAAGCTTGCTCATGGTAGGGCCATGTATACATTTGGGAAAAGGCTCCAACATATGAAATACAGGCTCAAGAAGTGGAATAAACAATGTTTTGATAATCTGCACTCTCAGAAGATGGCAGCACAATCTAAGTTGGATAATGTTACACGTCAGATTCGAGATCAAGGAATGAAATCCGATCTTAGTAGAGCAGAGTCCCTAGCCCTTAAGATTTGGAAGAGTGGGAGTTGCACGAGGAGATTTTCTGTAAGCAGAAGTCTCAAATTGATTGGCTTCAAGGAGATAGGAACACAACTTTTTCCATAATTTGTTAAGGCCAAAGGTATGGCGATTCTATTACTTCTCTCATCTCTTCGAAAGGGGCTTAGCTTTCCTCAAGAGGAGAAATTTCTAGGGAAGCAGTCAGTTATTTCTTGAATTTGTTCATTGAGGATGCTCCCACAGTTGCGTGCTAAAGTTTATGAGCTCTACATTTTTGGCTCCTATTCCTAAAAAGGATGGGGCTAATATTCTGGATCAATTTAGCCCTATTGCTTTGTGTAATGTGATCTACAAGATTATTACTAAACCGATTGTTGAAAGACTCAAGCCATTTCTTAGTGCTTTGATCTCGGAAGAGCAAGGTGGTTTTGTTGAAGGGAGACTGAATTTGAATGGAGTTGTGATTGCGATGGAGGCTATTCATTCTATGGCAACCTCTAAGGAGAAGGCTATGTTTATTAAACTTGACATGGCTAAAGCTTATGATCGGGTGAACTGGGAGTTCTCACAGAAAATTATCTTGGCCTTTGGTTTTGGAGAGGAGTGGGTTAATTGGGTTCTCAATTGTGTGACTTCTACTTCCTTTTCAGTTCTTATCAATGGGGAGTCACTACTCATGAAACATGGATCAATGAGTTTGACTCAAAAACTACACAATTGAATCATGATAGCAATATCACAATTGACTTGCTGTGGAAAATATCTCCTACTTATCAATTGATGAGCTTAAGGGGCTTTCTAATAAATAATTCATAAGGCACAACACTTGTTGAAGGTTTTGCAAATGGGGTTGCAAGCAAATTGGGCTTAACCATGGAGGAAACTCCGTAGTTAAGCGAGCTTGAGCTAGAGTAGTACTGGGATGGGTGACCTCCCGAGAAGTCTCAGTGCTTCACCTCTGTGAGCATCACCTAGATGTAATGAGTGCTAAGTGTTCCATTCATTCTCATGAGAGATGGTTTCTTGTGAACCACTACTCATGAAACATGGGTCAATGAGTTTGACTCAAAAACTATACAGATGAATCCTGATAGCAATATCACAATTTGACTTGTTGTGGAAAATATCTCCTACTTATCAATGGAGAACCTTCTAAGTTGTTCAAAGCCTCTCAGGGCCTTCGGCAAAGGGATCCTTTATCCCCCTATTTATTCATTACCATGGCTGAGGGACTTGGCAGATTTGTTAAATTTCAGGTGAAGCAAGGTCTAAATCAAGGCTGGAATTGGAATAGTGCCCTGCCTCCCTATTGTCATCTTCAGTTTGTGGATGACACTGCTTTGATGGGCATGGCCAGAATCAATGAGGCAGCAAATTTTAGAAGAGCCCTGGACATCTACTTGAAAGCCTCAGGTCAAAGAATTAATGAAGCTAAATCTTCTATCTATTTCTTTAATACTCCTCGGCTTATTCAGAGCGGGATTGCTACGATCCTCAAATTTCAGATTGGGTTTCACCCTCGAATGTACCTTGGGATTCCTTTGGCTTTGGGATCTCAACATAGAGAATTTTGGCAGGGCATATAGGACAAGTTTCGGAGTAAGGTTAGTCATTGAGAATATAGATGGATTTTTTCTGCTGGGAGAGTGATTCTCCTCAAGACTGTGGTGCACGCTCTCCCTATATATAGGTGTTTTGTGAAGGTTCTTCCCTCTCACTTTGTGAGGGATTTTGATGCTCTTTCCCGCCAATTTTTATGGTTTGGCAGTCTTCTTTCCTCTAAGTGGAGCTTAGTCAAATGGGAATCCATCTGTAGACCAAAGCATGCTGGGGGCCTTGGGCTTCGACATGTTGGTCTAGTCCGCAAGGCCTTGGCAGCCAAGCTGTATTGGAGCTGGTGCACCTGTCAGGATCGGGACTGGGCCAAGATTTTAACCCACAAGTACTTTCCAAGTGCAGAAAGCCATGATGTGCCTTGTCTTCATTTGACGGATAGGGGATCTTGTATTTGGGACACTCTTAGGAGCATATCTTATTAAGGAGGGCCTATTCTGGATTTGTAATAAGGGCTCTGAAGCTCTTTTTTGGCAGGAATCTTGGGATGGATACCCTCCTATTATTTCTAGTTTCCTCAACATCAATCCCTTTGCAATATTTTTACTAATGTTGGGGGGTTAAGGTGGAGAATTTTAAAATGATTAAGTGTAGAGGTTAAATAGAGATGACTTGTTGGAAGGATCCACAAGAGTGGCCCTTGGATGGCTCAGTTGAGGATCGTATTGAGCTGGCTAAAATCTTGGAGGGAAGGTGATTCAATTCCCTTAAAGAGAGACTTTTTGGCTTGGGGTCCCAACCCAAAAGGAAAACTCACGGTAGCAACAGGTTCTTGCAGATGTGCCCTGGTGGAAGAAGGTATGGAATTGCTCTCCTTAGCCTAAGTGTAATCTTTTCTTAGGGTTGGTTGCTCAAAGGAAATGCCTTACATGGGAGAACCTTCGCAGAAGAAGGTTTCAAGGACCCTCCATTTGTGTTCTTTGTTTAAGCAGTTAAGAATGCAGTTCTCACTTGTTTTTTCAATGCCCGTTCTCTAGCGAGATCTGGCATAGGTGGTGGGAGGTATGGCAGTGTGCCTGTATTCATGCTACCTCCCTGATTGAATTTGGGAAAGTATGGGTAGACCTCCAACGAAGACATCTTTTCATCAAGTGGCTTGGGCTATTGGGTCTGCTTTTATTATCTGGAATCTTTGGTTGGAAAGAAACCGTAGTGTTTTCTATGACTCCAAACTAGGGAGTTTTCAGTTGTGGCAAAAGATAGTTAGCAGGCTTCAGGAGAGTATTTCTGCAAAGTGTGATATGTCTAAAAATGTAGATCCTGGTGATTATGCTATTGTGAGGAATCTGAACTTGGGGGACAGTAGATTGGGCTGTACTGCTGGCAAAAGATCCCGACATGTTAAGCAGAGGATTTGTAGAGATGGAAGGTGGATACCTCCTCCTGTTGGTGTCTTGAAGATTAATACAGATGGATCCTCTCGTAGGAACCCAAGACATGCCAGTATTGGTGGTATTGGTAGAGGTAATGATGGAGTTGCTGTTTTTTTCTTCTTTGTTTATAAAGGACAGCCCTCTAATAATTTGGTGGAGGCTCTTGCTATTAAGATTGCAGTTGAGAGAGAAGATATTCTCTAGGATGGAGGAGGATTATCTGTGAGTCAGATTCTCAGATTGTAGTGGACATGTTGAACAAGCAGAAATTGGATGATGTTAGATGACAATTAGCCTCTGCGGTTAGACAGATTTTAAGCCTGTGTAGTTCCTTGGATTTTGTTTCCTTTTGTCATATCCCCAAAGAGTTGAACAGAGTAGCTGACTGTTTGACGAAGTGGGCTTCGGAGAATATAGATGGTTGGGATATTGGAGGGAGGGATGGTTTACCTTCTGATTATCTTAGACCTTAGAGAGGTTATGTTGGAGGACAGGAATATGTAGTATTGTTGCTGGTGGTTTCTATTGGGAACCTTTTTTTATGTGGCGTTTGTCTTGGTGGGCCTGAGGCTTTTGCTTTGTATCTCTGTTTTTGACTGAATAAATCTTTAACCCTTTTTTTCAACAAAAAAAAAATTGATATAATGGTTTAAAGTTTCTTTATATTTTTTATATTTTATTTCAAGTACGGACAAACTGCCCATTTCTGCCAAATCAAAAACTGTAGAAGGCTATAAAACTGGGTAAGTTAAAAAAATCTCACTTATATCATACGGAATATGATCCCAAATGCAGCGATATTCTAGGTTATTATAGATCAGTCAGAGAAATCAGCAAAGGATGGTGCTTGTTTGCTATTTTTAATGAGGTTTAGAGACATACAAATGACGGCATGATAAATAATACAAGAATGTGTCTTTAATCATATTCAAATGTATATTGTCTTGACTTTAATGTCACATGCACCTCCATAGAATTGGACATCTGGACCCTGGTAGCCACTAGAACAAGCTCAGTAATTCAAAACTTTTCAGAACCATATGCGGAGATTTTACAAACCTTGTTCTGAAACGAAAGTCCCTTCAAACAAAAATGGAAGTCAAAGTTTCAGTTATAGGCTGTTTAATTGTTTCGTATACGTGTATCTTTCAATATGTATATTGTAGTGTGGACGCTCCCAGGTGTTGGAATTTGGCTTAAACTAAGAGAAGAATGCTCCATTACAATGTTGGAAAGCTTTTGGAAAAAAAAGTGTCAATTTTTTGAATCGGAATTTAAGACAAATTTTGGACTGCAATACTCAACGTGTTGTACATTTCTGCATAGTGCACAGAAGTCCTTCTTATACATACCAATAAAAAAAGAAAATCTATCTCGCAAACTGGAGAGGAAGAAAAATAATAAAGAAACGAACAAATAATATTAGCAAATACAGATATAACATACCAGGAACAATCTTCGGCGTTTCCTCTGGATTGTTACAGTAATAAAGCTGGCTTTTATGCCAGGCGAGCGGAGGAGGTTTGGGGGCATATTCACTTCCATTGGGTAAATTAATGTAAAATCCAATAACATCCCCCTCCCCATAAGCATCCCCATAAGGCTCTCTAACTGCCTTATGAACCTTACTACCCTCCAAATCCCTATAGGAATAGCTGTTTGCATCATAACCAACAGGAGCTTGAACATCTCCTTTCTCAGTAGACCAGCCCAACCTGGTATGCCCTGTTTCCCCAAGGCGCACAACCTTAATCTCGAAATACCATGCCCCTTCCACAACGCCCCTAGTAGCCCTCACCATCCTGTACCCCTTAGCGCTAGAAGCGCTTAACCTATCATCACTCAGCTCAACTTTCTCTGCCTTGTGTGTTTTGGAAAGGCAAATTCTATTTTCCGGTGCATCATCAAGTTTATCAGGAACCCTGGCAACAGGGGTTATGTTGACTATATCTTCCGCTGCAACTGTACCATTGCCAGCCCTGTTCTTCTTGCCCCCTTTCCTTGAAGAAGATTTGGCCCACACATTGGTGTTTTTCTTCTTGCTTTTTTTGCTTGCAGAGGCAGAAGACTCCCCATATGCACCCATGGAAGCCAATGACTTCCTCTTCTGCGACCCACCTTTTACTGGGCCCTTGGGGGTAATGGGCACCATTTTTTCTACATCATTGTCCTTATCCAGGACTTCATCCTCCAGTCCATTTTCATTATACCCACTTTCATCATCTCCTGTCTTGACCATTTCCTCGGTTGGGTATTCAAATTCATCCTCAAGCCCAACATCCGCTTGCTCACTGAGCCTCTGTGCATACATGCTACCCCCATTCTCCGTGTAATAATGTCTTCCATCTTCTCCAGAGGAAGTGGTCTCAGTCTGAGAAGAGCCATTGTGCAGAGATTGGTGAGTATGATGACCCTGCTGCTGTTGTAATTGCTGGTGGGGAATCCCATCATAATCCTCCATGTCATCCTCATCTTCATCATCCCCGTTATTTTCTTCTTCTTCTTCATACTCATCTGCAAATCCCTCTTCGTCTTCATCCTCCTCTGCATTGTTAGGACCTCTTAAACCATCATCTTCACTGCTCTGATCATCACTCGACCAGCCATCTGCCTCATTCCATTGATGATGGGGATCCATAGTTTTATGGGCCTACGAATACAAACCAGGGAAGCAGCCTAATATATCCTTTATTTCACTCGGTCCTCTTGAGATTTCTCCTCTTTTTTTCAACTTCCTATTTTTCGTGTTTATAGATATTCTCCTCTTTTTTTCAACTTCCTATTTTAAGTTGCTCACACTTCTAGTTGCTCTTTGAAGGTTAAATCTTATAAAAAAATTCTATCATAGAATTGTTCTTGGCAGCCTAATATGGAAAAAAAATAAAATTGTTTTTTGTGCTTAGTCGCCGCTGCCTAATATATCCTTCATTTCATTCGGTCCTTTAAATAAGGGACTCTCTGATTTTAATGATCATGTTTATATGTTCTTTTTTTTTTTTCCTAACTTCTTAATTTAAGTTGCTCTCATCTATAGTTGTTCTATGAAAGTTAAATCTTATCTTAAATTTATATTATAAAATTGTTCTTTGCATGTTAAGATATATCTTATTTTTTATTTTTTATTTTAAGTTATCTTAATTTTTTGTTGGAGGTTGTTTGCATGTTAAGATATATCTTATTTGTAATTTATTTTTTAAATTATCTAAGTTTTTTTTGTTGGAGGTTGAGAACTTCATTCTCTATCATCTTTGTAAGTTAAATCTTAATTTAAAATTCTATCATAGAATTGTTCTTTGCATGTTTGTTTGATCTATGGTCGACTCCTTTGGACCAATTCAACTTCACCAATAGACCAAGGACCCATTGACCTTACCTTGTTCTTTGATTGTCAACATACATCGAATTTTAAAATTCTAGGTTCTTTGAATGTTAAGATATCTTATTTTAAAATACTTATTATATATTTAAGTATAGATTTATATATTATGATCTTTTTAATTTTTTGTTTGTATTTTATAGTTACAAAAATTTAAATAGAGTCATATGATCAATAAATTTAGATTATTTTGTAAGGAAATATATATTTTTTAAAGAAAAGTGAAAAGAAGTGTAATGGTGATGATTATATTTTCATATTATTTATCTTTTGTTAATTCAATTAAAGTTAATATCTAGCACTTCCACCAAAGAGAGGTGCAATGGTTATGCCAATATTGAGATATACTTGAACTTTCATCAAAGAGAGGTGCAATGGTTATGCCAATAGTGAGATATACTTATGTAATATTTTGGAGGGGAGAAGAACCACTACAAATGGAAACCATCATTGTTAGGAGTTATTTCTTACAATGTAAGTGAGTTGATTCTAGAATATTTAAAATAAAATAAAAACTAAATATAAATGAATGCAATTTAATTTTAACTAGTAAATTGTGTAAATGTTTCACTATAAAATAAAAAGTAAGTCTATTATTGGACAAGGTTTTTGTTGCAAACTTATGGATATGATCATCTACAATGGTAATTATTTATTTTTCCAAGAAATTTGCAGTATGTGCACAACAAAAGATGATCTTTGTCCAACAGATTGGCCAAAGAAGTGGGATTAACTTGATTAATTATTTTGCATTTTCTTTAGTGGTCACATTACACCAATATGTCCATATACCTACCAAATGTAGTTTTAAGTATGTTCTTTGAGAAGTTTAGTTTGTTGAACATGATTGTCCAACCATAGTAATATGGATCATAAGTGAGAGTTGTTGATCTCTATTTTGGGCAATTGTGTTACATAGCATTCTACATATACCAATAATTGAATTAGGATATTATTAAATGAGATAATTTGGATAATAGATAAGAAAGATAGACAAATAAAAATGCAAATTTTGTTACCTTTTATGTTGAGGTTATGTGACGAATGTCATTTTTCTTCAAGATACAGGATTTCCCTACACACTATAGTCCCTAGATCTAGTCATGGTTTATGCCAAAAACTATAACAAAGATAAAAGAAGGATATATGGAAAACTAGGTGAGTTGATCCTTGACATATCCCTAATAACATTGAACACATCTTTGTCACACTCATGCATGATCATAATGTGAAAGTGATAGTTATCTATGGGGGAAGGTACTATGAAAATGATGGAGACCTAATGGACTATATTAATGAGGAATTGCTCAAAAAGCTAAGGAAGGGGTGGCTAGAGAAGATGAAAGTAGTACACATGGCATTTTTGCATGTAGATGCAAATGATTATGTTACTTTACTAAATAGGGTGGTGGGTCTATCACAAGACAAATAGTTGCATCCATGGATGTTGTTTTTCATCAAGAATCCATGGATGTTCCTTTTCATCGAGACAATCTTCCATTGGAAAAAGTACATTGATAGGAGAAAACTAATAAGTGACAATGTGTAAAATGATGAGGATGAAAGATGACCCTAAATGCTAAGGACCTTGGACCTAGTCTATCTCCTCATTACCCAAACAACATAGCCAAGCTTAAAGACAAAGGGGTTTCTCACTGACCTTAACTTTAGATTTTCTAATCATTACCCATAGTTTACATTGAACATGAGTATGACAAATCATACAATTGTCAATGATGAATTCATTTTTTGTTCATCCATTCCATTGAAGGTGATATTGCTAAAAGGTTATCCTCGGAAGGTGCACAAAAGATGTAAAGAATTAGTAGCTAATTTATATAATTCTAAACATTCACATGCACAAGGATCATTGATTTCACATTTGCCTTGAACATGTTGTCGAGATATCCATGTAATCAACTTTTTATTTTAGAACTCTATTATGAATTTGGTGCTTCTAGTTTGCAATCAATGTGGGGGCTCATAGTTGTTTAGATATGAAGGTAGCTAAAATTATAGATATAAATTTGTTATAGTTTTCATTGAAGAGCTAAATGCAATTTTTAAGACATTCAATCTACAATTTCTTGAGTTATTTGCTCATTTATGAAGAGTAATCAAGTTTTGACAAATTTTGTATAAAGACAAGTTGGAACTAGCAAGAACTATAAACCATAAAAAATGATTTTCAGAGTTCAAAATTAGATTTTTTTGGTGCAACAAGATGCCTGAGGACATCCATGGGTTGAACAACAATTGATTTAAAGTTAGCAGCAAATGGCAGGCACTTCAAAAATGACCAACAATCACACTACAGTTCCACTGCCAAAAATCCCACCTTGATCCAAGATTTTAGGGCATATTTTGAGTGATTTGAATCTCTAACATGTTGATAAACTTAATTCACAAGGTCCCTAGGTAGTGTACTTCAATTTAGGAGTAGTTTTATTGAGTTGATTTGTAGCTTTATTTTTATTTTGACCCAAAATAACACCTGGTTATGGGTTTGGCATTCTTGTGTCCAAAAAAATTATTTAAACTCTTGATTCTATTGTAATAAAAGGCTTGGACAACTACAACATGAAAGTATTAAACTTATATGAAAATCTAAAAAATTACGTTGCCTTGATGTGGAAAATCATGCTTTGATCCTTCTTCTTAATAATGTCAAAATTTGGTGTACATGTCATGCTTAATTACCCTAACTTATGTGAGCTTATAACAACAATAAATAAATAATATATAATCACCATAAGTTAACATCAATAAGGCACAAACCATAAACATAAAAGCATCACGTAACACATGATTTATGTGGAGAAGCTCTTGTGAGAAATAATTCCACAAATAAGAGAGGTCAAGTATGCATTATCAACATTAAATATGATTACAATACATTTACTTCCTTTATCATCTTTTCCTAACATAACAATATTTGTCATGTACCTATGAAAAACCTTCTTATGCCTCTCACATGTCCCTATTCTTGCAAATTAACTCTACATTCAATTATTCCTCTTACATTCTACAAACAAAATGTTGAACTTATAGAATGGAAAGAGCTCCAAAACCACTAATAAAGATGTCCAAATAATATTTTTTATTCCAAAGGGAAATAACCCCTAGATTACCTCCATGGAATTCGAAAGGACATCAATTTTGGTTTCAATATTTTTCCAATCATGCAAGATAAACATTAAGTTAAATCTAATAAATGATGAAATATCAAGAGGCATGGGTTCCCTCTTACAAGCCCCCACTAGGAGAAGCCCAAAGGTCACTCATTTTTCCACTTTCTAAGTCATTGACTATTCCATTATAGGAATCCACATGTTGGAAAAATAATATTAAATGATTTTATTCACAACTCACCTTTATTGATGACAGTGGAACCCATAAAACCTTATCAATGTATTAAAAATAATAGTAAGAACAAATATCACAAATATATAGTTTTCCAATCACCCTAAGTTCCTTAAGACAATTTCCAAGGATGCTTGAGCCATCTCATAGGTTTTACAAGGTATACGACACCTTAATCCTAATAATAAGTAATAGAAATGTCACAATATTATAGGATAATGGTGTCTATTTAGCATCCATACTCATCATTATTATTAGGCTTTGTGTCCATCATTCTTTCTATTGATTGATTTAGTGAAATAATGCACCTAAGGTGGATTTTTAAATACAACTATATGATAACCATTCTAGGGGATGTGTGGAAAGGAAGAGATAGATGAATTAATGGATTGAGATACATGCATGGAAGAGTAAATATACTTAATGGATTGGGGTATAATGTGAGGTATAAAAGTGGGTTGGATAAGTGAGGTAGCTATAGGTCTAATAGTATAGGAAAGAGGTACAAAATTGTGGTGCATCATATAAGTAGTGTGTTTAATGGGAGAAGTATATTTAGGAGGTACACTATAAGGTGGAAATTATATGAAAAATGAGTGTATTAAATAGAAATACAATAGTAGCTATGGTTCTACAATGGTGAAAGAGGCGTGCATGATAGAGGTGGTCATAAATGCACTACTCACTTTAGAATAATCAATCTTATCAAAATTTACTTGTTTAAAGTTTTATTTTACATGGTTTGTTTGTTGATATGTTTGGTATTTGTGTATGAATCTCAGCATTGTTGAAACTAGCTAAGTAATTTATAAAATATTGATAATCCACATTAGCAACATGATCATAGTCATCATTGTTCTCATCATGAACATCGTGACCCACTTCATTGAGGATAAGCAAAAAATAATATCTCAATAAGCATACAAACGTTGATATAAAATGGTTTATTAATGGAACACACAATTGTAACAATAAGAGTAGATTTGAAAATGAGATACAATCTCATAAAAATTTAGATCTAAAAATCATAATACAAAACCATAGAAATAAGCCTAGGTGTGTAGGACTATATAACTTCACCAAAATGAAAGGAAAAATAAGGTTTACATCGAATTAGCATGGACCAATCTAATCAAATGCATACACATAATCAAAAGTCAACCTATATTAGATAAAGTTGGCAATGATGATTAGACAATTGAATAATTAAATATTAAACTAAAAAATTAAACACAAGGAGGTGATACCTAGCTCAATAATCAAAGAACCATGCCAGTGGATAAGGTTATATATTGTGTGTGTTGTCAAATCTCAAAAAATATTTACTCTCAATCAATATAAATATTTATAGTTGTGCACTGGATCTCTATCATGTCATAGTATTAGTTTGCAAATTTAGAATAGATTCACAACTGTGGATTTTCTAATGTGTTTGAGGTTCATCTTGACAACATATAAAGTTATATTTTGTTAACTTTGTTTGATACACAATCTTCTATTTCTCATTTTCTAGGAGTCGAGGATAGGTAATATATATATATGTGTGTGTGTGTGTGTGTACACACACACACACACACACACACACACACACACATATATATATATATATGTGTGTGTGTGTGTGTGTGTGTGTGTGTGTGTACACACACACACACACACACACACACACACACACACACATATATATATATATACACACACACATATACACACACACACACACACACACACACACACACACACACACACACACACATATATATATATACATGGTTAGGTTGTTGTGTGTTTGGGCCCTAGGGGTATTAGAACTTAACCATTCTTATAAAATTAAAAATTATAAAAAATAATCGGCAAACACATGAAATAAGCAATATTGACTCTTTCAATGATGCAAAATTTAAATTTAATGATTTAAATTTCTCTCTATAATGAAAGAATGCATTATTAGGTTAAGATTAGAATAAATACATTGAATATCATGTTAAATATTATCATAGAAAATCAAACCTTTCCAATATTACATTTGATTGGTTTACAATAGAAGTGTAAATGGGGTTGATTAAGAAAATTTTAATTTTAATTGCAAAGGGACAAGTTCATAATTACAAGGCCATATTCACATCAACATGCTTGTCTTGCAATATAATAATGGCGAGCTCGTACATACATAGTATTGTATACACCCAAAAATGGTCACCTAGACTATTAGCCCCTTTTGCTAAATCATAAATTGTTTATTCTTTATCAAATCCTAGTTCTATCATTTATTTGATTATTTTCTATGGGCTAACCATCTTATCCTAAGTCTTTATTTAATTAAAAGGAATATTTCCTCCCTTTTTATTAAATAAAAAGCCCCCACTTTTCCTCTTATCCTAAGTTGCACAAATAAAGCGTTATTCTTATTTTATAAAAAGGGAAAAATCACTTTTTGTCTCATATGGACACAAAAGTCAACTCTTATTTTCCTATTGGAGGATACTTGTGCACATGGATTGCTCCTCTTTTAAGCTCCACCGTTGATTAAATCTTTTGTCTCTTAATCTCTATGGTCCATTCCTTCTCATTTCTTATAAAAGGAGAGCTCTTTTCTTCATTCTAGATCCCCAACTTTTTATGCTGACTTTATGCTGCAGGATTTCTAGGTCACTTTGGAATTTTTGAAGATTTGGAGCATTCTTAGCATCTACATCTCATTCTTGCATTCTTAGCTTAGCTTCATATTTATGCTTTCTTAGATTAGCTTCATTTCTATGCTCTAGATTAGCTCACATAGATTAATTAGCTTGGGTTGTAACACTTGCATATTTCATTTCATAGCTTAGCTTGCATTCTCATTTCTAGTTAGCATTGCATTGCATTTTCATTCTTGATTCTTGAGGATATTGGCATTTTTGCCCTTATCTTCATTTGAATCTCCCATTGCATGGTTTACTAGCAAGGTTATAGGCTAAATAGCTCTAGCTGAGAGCATTCTTAAAACCCTTGCACTCCATGCCTAGAGAGCTATGGATCAATTTTTGAGACCTCATTCTTGAGTGTTCTTGAATGTAATGATTCATAGAAGTGTGACACAATTATAGCACACAAGTATAAAATAGAGTTAGGTGCATTAATAATTGATATATGTGGAAATGAGATCTTAGGTATGTGGATTAAAACTAAGATCTCAAATCTCCACAGCATATCACTATGAAAATTCTATGTTTCACTTGTTGAAATGGAATTGATATTGTGAAATGTGTGTTTTAGATCTAGGTTCAATAATAGGAAAATGTTTTCTTTTAGTAATAACAATAAATTACAAAACAAAACAAAAAACATAGTGAGATAAATATGGAAATAAGGCATCGAAAGGAACCTAGGTTTGCAAACTGAAGCTAAAAGTGCTAGGCTTGTATACTGGGCACCCTAGTTTGAGGTTCCAATGACTAAAAAAAAGGAGTATAATTATAGTTAGGATATTTTTTAGGTTTGTCTCTCCAAAGTGCATAAAAAATAATCAAACACATAGACTTGGTTCTTTAGTCCATGTGTTTTTGTTGTTCAAAAGTTGTCACCATCTATGGAAGTCTACTATATTCTCTTGTAACACTTTCACTATTGAATCCTAACTTGTACACGTAGAAAATAGAGATGAATGGTAGTGTTATATTATATATGGGCTTGTGTAATTCAAACTGTGTGTTGGTGTTCCCACCTCAACAGTAGATAATGGAAACATAAAATAGTGTGTCCATAGGCAAATCAACTATAGAAATGCTAAAATGAAATGATTATGTCTTAGGTATGAAACCCTCTTGTAGAAACCTAAATTTGATTAATTACATTAATTGAATTTAGATATTCTAGTCTCATTTTTTGGTTAAAAATTTATGCTAACCCACTAAATATCCCTTGATCCCAACCAATCTTATCTTCTTAACCTCCAATATCTAACCCCCCAACACAGTAACTAACCCTCAAACCAACCCATGGTTCAAACCAACCTATCCCTCCAAACCTCTCATTAACCAACCCTATCCAATCTCTCTAAATATGTGCACATTCTTATTTTTAATAAATAGAAAAAATAACTCAATTTCGGGTGACAACTCACCAAAATTGACACATGACCTCCCCTTCAAATGTCATCCTTTGCGATACCACTTGTCATGTTTGGTTGCAAGTGTTGCATTTTGAATATCCCTCACATTCCCTCAAATTCCTATTTAATCTCCCTGTTTCCTTCGCAAGTCATCCACTTTCATTTGATGTAACATCACAATGCCAATTTGGTTTTAGAATTCATCATCCATAATGATCATTTTAACAATCATTTTCATCCATTTTAATCATTTAGCATCTATCTTGCATCATCACATCTATAATATGACCATTATTTGCACCCATTATCATCATCTCATTTGCATAATCATGGACTTCAATTGAGCACCCTTGGAAGTGCAATGTGAGTACACATATCAAATAGAAAGATCAAAAGTATATCCTCATAAAAATAGGCTTGAGTTTGCAAGTTTATTGCTTTCATAGTTGTTTAATTAGCTTCTTTACAACTCCTTAATTTTGAGTGTTTGATTTTAGTGTAGCTTAGTTTGTTAGCTTAGCATTTCATTATTTGTATTGCTCACATTTTCACACACACATTTTTGGCACACCCATTGGGACACACTTTACGGGTTGAACTAACCATTTAACTTGTTATTTTAGTGTCACTTTTGAAAACTCTAGGTTTCTTGCAAGCAAAACGTGAGATAACATGCTGATTTTCACTTTGACAAAAGTCATTTCAATAACAAGTCCAAATTTCAAGAAACAATAGGAATGACACCAAAACTTATGGGATTGACGTAACAAATAACAGGAACGTGATCCCACCATCATACGATTAGCTATAAATTATGTGCATATTTAGAAGAAACTGTGGGAATGTGTTGTTAATCAATGGGTTTGCACTAGTAATTTAATAGTTCTTTGATTTTAGCTCTCTATTTATGTCAAATTAGTCATTTTTAGAAAGGGAAAAGAATGCATCCATTATTAGTGGATTTGAATTGTGTTTTTTAGTCTATGTGTCAATCGTAGCTCTATGTTTCTATTAGAATGTGTATTTTTGGGAAGGGGTGTGAATGCTTGAAAAAATGGCGGGAATGATATTAGATTTATACAATGGAAAGAATGAACTGTGAATGGGTAGGAATTTTGTTTTAAACTTTGTATCATTTTCCATAATTTATTTTTAGTTGTTTTTATAGGATTTGGTAACACTAGGAGAGGGTGAATCAGTATTATAATACTTTACTATATTTTTTAACTTCTTAATCTTCTTCAAGAAACATACAAAGATATCACATAAAACAAATAACCATGCAACATAAAAAAACATAGAGGAACTCATAACACCATATTTATTTTCAAGGAAACCTTGTTAAGGGAAAAACCCCAATGGGGATGGCACCCACAAATATCTGCACTATGAGTATAATAACCCTGTTAGGAGTTCTGACCCTATTAGGAGTCAAGTATTACAATAGGTAAGTCCTTGTTAAAGGATAGACCCTATTAGGAGTCTTTTACAATGTGATCCCAATTAAGGAATCAACCTTGCTAGGAATCCATCCCTGTTAGAGGCAAACAAACCTTGTTAGGGATATACAATAGGTGCAACAACACTTACAAGAAATATGTTATCCTGAATACAAAGAGTTAACAAAGTATTCCTTGAAGAACTCCTCTTGTTCTCCTTCCTCTTGATTTATGCTCTACTTTTTAGATGCCTTCACAATTCGCATCTAACATCCATCCATAATGTCATCAACATCATCGCACACTTTTACAAAAGTGTCTATATACTTATACCTTGTTAGAGGTATATTTACAAAAGCTAGTCGACATTACTCAAGCTAAACATCATATTATTTAATGCATAATTACACGCTTCATTTACATCCTTATTCATCCTTAGATCCAAGATAACATCCAAAAATAACTTTCCAATCACTCACAAAGTTGGCATCAATGATCGCCAACATGTTATGCTTTGTTTACTGTCTTCGCATCCTACCAATTGACCATATCTCTTTGATATCTCGGTATGAACTTGTGCGACCTTACATATGTACTTACTAGTGTCCTATAAACATGTCACTAAGATCACATGCCTTTATAAATGTCTTGTCAAGTTCACAAATCTTTTTTGTCAAACTGGGTCACAGGAACAATTTGTGGACTTAACTGCATTCAAACATATTCATGATATCCAATATGTGTGATCATAAAACTGATAAGTGTTTCCATAAATGATAACATTCCATATATATGCTTGCGCCTACATGTGTATATGTGTGCATGTGCTGACCACTTTCCAACAATCTCCCTCTTTGGCATCGATGGCAAAACTTAGTGAAAAAATGACTAAATGCAACATAAAGACAAAAATGTAAAAGGAAATATTGACATAAATGAAACACATAGAAATTTGACACATAGCCTTCTGAGGAAACTTTTCTTTTATTTATGTTTTTAGTTTTCATTTCATTTCATTATATTTTTTCTCTGTCTCTCCCCCTTTGACATCAATGGCAAAGGGTGCCAAAAATACTTCTGAAGTTGTTGCCAAAACAACAAAATTGAAATAGTACAGGATCATAGTTGAACTGTCTATAGTATATCTTTGTAGTTGGTCTTAATGATATGTATGTATGCATCCCAAGCTGCCTTAATTGCCTCTACAACCTGAATTAGCCCATTTAGACCAAATGTGGCCATGTTTGCCTCCTCTACATCCTTAGGTATTTATTCCTGAAATGTTTTGAGACCAAGCTGAAGGTCCTCATGAGTACTCTCCAAGACACTAATCTTGGGAGTCAAAAAGATCCTTAATTTTGAGAATCTCTTTTGAATTATATCCTTTTCTAACTGGAGAGTGTGGATTTTGTCTAGGATCATGTTTTTCTCCTTATTTATATCCAAAATTTTCTTATTTACAAAATCCTCAGAGAGTTTTACCAAAACCTCTTCATCTTGAGCTATGACATCTGATATATTCTTTACATTCTTGTGCGAAGTCATGCAGAGTTTGTATAGATCATGCCCATCTCTAAGACAAGATTTTATTGCCCTTTCAGTGGCAATCGATGTATTAAGATCACTTTTGATCTCATCTAGAGTATCTTTCATCCTTAACCTTTTGAAATCTTCTACTACTTTTATTCTAGCTGCATCTTCTATGGTATCAAAATTTTATTATATTATACTTAGAACATTGTCTAAACTACTTATAGGATCCTCATTATTTACAAGAGGTGTAGTAAAAATATTACTCAATACTTGTGTTGCCCGGTGGATTGTTTTTGAGGTCTTGTCAGTCCTTTTCTCATATTTTTCTTTGGCATTGGCAAAGGCAAGCACTGACCACTGCATCAGGTCTGTAACATCCATGTCCTCAAGCTAGTTAGAAGTGATTGAGAGCCACTTGCCAACAAGATAGGTTAGCAAAAGGAGTGATGGACAATCCTTTTGATTGTTCCTCATTATTTTCTGTTTCTTTTTTCTTTTCTTGTCCCTTTTCCTTTTCTGTTTCTTTTTCCTTTTCCTGTTCCTTTTCTATTTCTTTTTCTTCCTCTTTTTCTTTTGATACCTGTGTCCTTTCAGTTGTTTTCTCTTCTTACTGCACTTTATTAGTTGATTCTTCTTGAGCGATTTTTGGTAGCTTGAGATCTTTTACTATCTTGTCAATGTTGGTTAAGGTTTCACTTATCTGAAATGGATCATATGTATCTAGCTTTGTATTACGTGAAATCCCAACATTGTCAATGAATAAATCAGGTAAGCCAGTATCAACTACCTTTGTTTCCTTTGGATCTTCAACCTTTTCTATAATTTTAGTGATTATAGGCTTTGTAGAGATCATCACTAGGGTTGAGGTCCTTGTAGACTTACCAAGATCAGGTCACTCCTCCAGGAGTAGTTGTCCAACCTTTTCATGTGTTTCTTGTTCAACCTTTTCATATTTTTGGGCCATGAACTTACTAATTCTAGTTTTTGTTCTTAGCTTTGGCCTTAGCTTCTCAAGCCATTCTCCCATCTCATTCCCTATCATAGTAGGCATATTCTGCAAAAATAATATCCTATCTCATGTTGATGTCCTCATCAATGGATCTTTTCTTTCTTCCTTCTAATCTTTCAAATAAGTCCTTACTTATTTGACCCTCTATTTCAATCAAGTTCTTTTTTAAAGTGAGCATGTGCTCTACAACTATATGTTCTATTTTGTTTTTCTCATCTTCATCATATCTATCAAATTATTTTTCAATAGAAGTGAGCTTATCATCATTTACTACTCTCTTTTGTAGAACTTTAAGGTAGGGCTTGAATAGGTTTCTTCATGTTTCCTAACCTTACTTCTGATCAACTTCTTCTACATTTTTCCTATCTACTTCAAGTGCCTTAGATTTGCCTCTTAAATCTTTCCTTCCTTATCTTCTTCTTGCTCCTTCTTTTAGTCCTCAATTTTCTCCATGTCCATCATTTGGACTTCCTTATTTTGTTCTTCTTTCTGAGAAGTCTTTTGTTGCTTATCCTTTCTTTGCGAAGATGGAGGGGTATCCAATGTTTTCCTCTTCTTTCCTAGTCCACTAGCCATGGCCTTAGGTTTGGATTTATGAGGTGTTTGGCCTTGTGTGGTTTCTCTTGCAACTTGTCTCTGTGAAGTTCTCCTTGTAGGTGTAGGAGTGTCATCTTTTTCCTTTTCCTTTTCTTCTTCCTCAACATTTACTACTTGAGGTGCTCCAATGTTAGTTTTAGGAGGGTGAATATTGTATGTATCCCCAAGTTGTGCCACCTTTTCTCTAACAATTTTCATTTCTTCTTTGGATATCCCATGCTGGCCTATTATTTTGTCAACCAATGATTCAACTTTCTTCTCCCTTCTCCCTTTTACTAATTCTTCCTTAACAACCATGTACTTTTCTTCATATGTACCCCATCTTGGAACATTGGGGTCTTTAGGAGACTATAAGACATGTTGGATATGAAGCTTTAGAATAGTATAATCTACTTCATATCTCATAGTAGTAGCCCATGAAGTTCTAGGTTCTACTACCTCAAAACATGTGCTGTCAGTTTCCACCCTGAAACATATATCATCCTTGTACTTGTCCACTAGCCTCCAAGGGATCCTCTCCCTTTCATGCATTTTTTTTTGGAAGAGTTTCATCATTCCCGCAACCTTAGCATATCTATTTTTCTCATCACTTCTTCTATAATAGTCATTGATCATTTGCATAGTACATATGTTTGATCTCCATAGATACATGTTAGGGAATCTTCTCATAATATGAAAGAATATGTACATTATTAATGACCCAAATCTGAAATGTCTTTTTTTGTTTCTCTTTATCCCTGCTAAATTTTCCATTAGCTGATGCCTTAGGACCTCACAAAGATCATACTCTTCACCTTCTACTACCATCTTATATGCCATATGGGCAAAACTAGTTGATACACTGTTTATCCTGCTACTATACTGAAACTTGTATCCCAATATCATTGCTACAAGTTTGACATCATCTTGTGTGATGTCATTTATTTTCATTACTCTCTTGTTCCACTTTCTTTTTGTTAGTTTCTCCACTTCAAACCTAATATTCTTTTCTGTTGTAGGTACTCTACCTATCATTGGTAAACTAGTGATTTCATGCAATAGTTCTTTGGTGATTTTGGTTAGGGTTCCACCTATCCATATGAATTCATTGTGAATCCTACTCAACAAAATTTTTATCCAATCTAGTTCATCAAATTTAAATATTTCCATGTATTTAACTATTGGTAATTTGTGAACTTCTTGCATTCTTATCTTAGGGTTTGATCTACATTATATAACCCTAATATTTCATCATATATCTTCATGATGCTTATAAGCTCAATCTTGTTATGTATATAGGCACTGATGTCTTCAACATGAAGAACACCAATTGGGGTATGCGAGAACACACCCTCTTGATCCTCTTCAGTATATTTGAAGGGATGGCTCTTAAATTTGTATCTATTCCTTTCAAGAACGTTAAAGACCTTAGGAGTATCCATACTAATTTCTTTGCTACTACAATTGATAGATATTTCTTGAGTTAATCACAAATACCTAGCTCACGCGACCATGTAAGGGTTCTGCTATCACAACTACAAACTCTTCAAGCTCCAACTACTGCTCCAAGTTCTTCAATTCTCTCTAATCTCAGTGTAAAGGGTAGGTAATTTGACTACATTATTACCCTTATAGACAATTTGGCACAAGTCCCAAAAACTTCCCATAAAGATGCAAGAAATCAGTGCAGGCTCAAAATGGTATACCTTCTCACATATATCTTCAAAAACACATACAATCTTGTCCAAGATCCCATAACATAGTATTTAAGTTAGCTTCAAGTTCGCACAGCTTAACTAATCCATATAGGGGCTCTGTATCTGACTGGTGTTAATCTGTCATGCTCCCCGTAAGGCATACATTTCCCATCATAAAGATGGTGAAGGAATGCATCCTAGAAAAGATTCAACAAGACTCTTAGGACTCTTATGAGTGCTCACACTCTACTCTACATCTTTCTTGACTTCAAACTCGACAGGTTCATTCTGTTTGACCAATTTGTCCTTAAATTATGCTTTTAGTTCTGCTAGTTGTCTATCTTCTACATTTAGTTCTTTTTCTTTTGTGAATGGTCTAAAGGACTTCTTCACTAGTCCTCTAAATATGTAATACTTCGCAACATGTCCATCATTGTCACACTTAAAATATGTCACCTTGTTCTTAGGTTTCAATTGGTTGTAGTCAATCTACAACTTGCAATATTTGGCAATGTGGCCAAAGTTATTGCATTTGTAACATACAATATTTCTAGGTATGGCAATAGGTTTCTTAAATTATTTCAATGACTTATTGACTTCATCCTTATTGGTATTGGAAACATTATCTTGCACAACATCATTTGCTTTACATGTTTCCTTATCCTCAAATTGTCTATGCTCTGCATCTTTACTACATTCACATTTTTCAATATTTGCCTCATTAAAACTTTTCTCTTTTTGCTTCTTGATAAAATCATTTAGGTGCTCATATGTAGGTTTTTTAGACCTCATATAAGGTTTTCTACATTCTTTTATCTTGTGTTCATATAAGTAGCAATTGAAACAAAAACTAGTAAACTGGGGTTTAGGAATACCTTTTTTTGTTGGTTTCTTTGATTGATCTTTATGACTGCAATCCTTGTCATTGTCCTTGCAAGGAGGTATCTTAGGTTTAGCTATCACAACCTTGAAATATGACTTCTTAGGTGAATCAAGATTCACCACAACTCTATAGTCATTAAATCCTACTTGTGTCATGTCTTCAACGGGCTTATGCATGTCAATTTTCTCATCCAATTTCTTTCTGCTCTAATGAAGTTTTTCTATGCGACCTTTGGTTTGATCAAGTTCACCAGTAATGGTGATGCAATATCTTTCTACTTTTTCATACTCTATTTTTAGTGCACTTGGTTCATTCTTCAAAGTCCACAACCTATCCCTTGTATTTGATAGTTCATTTTGCAACTTTCTTTTTCTTCTTTTTTAGCATCAAGTTCTTTCATCGGGTTTAATTTTGTGACCTCCAATTCATCCTTCAAGGAATCCTTTTCATGTCTTAGTTGCTCAATCTAATCTTGATTTGATAGCTCCTCATTTTGTGCTTCCATGAGATCATCTCTCAATTTTCTCTCATGCTCAAGTTTTTGAATAAGGTAAAAATAGGTTTTGAATGGAACCAGAAACCATTTACATCATAGCAAAAAGATAAAGCATTAAAGTTTTCCAAAATGATACGCCTGCTAGAAAGAATAGAGCAGGACCCAAAAAAACACTAGAAACAACAACAAAAGCAAAGAAAATAGATCTAGCAACACTACCAGCAGCACCCAGCAACGAACAGGACAAAACTAATTGCTTATCATTTTGTTCGCCTTCATCTTCAGCTCCTCCATCTTCTAGATTGCTTTTTTCAGGTCTTTCAGCTTCTGAGGGATCTTCCTCTGAGTACGCCCTCTGGTTCTTCTCTCATGCTCAAGTTGTTGCTTCAAATTCTTGATAAAGACATATGCCTTCCTTAGCTTGTACTTTTGATCCAATCTATCTGCATTAGCAATGTCCACATCTTCCAAGGCCATTTCCTAATTCTTCTTCAAGTTTTCCAAATCCATCTTGATCTCCCCAAAGATGTTAAGCTTTTCCTTCAAGGGATTGATGCTCTGATACCAATTGTTAGAATTTGGTAACATTGAGAGGGGGGAGGGGGGGGGGTGAGTTAGTGTTACAGTACTAAACTATATTTTTTAACTTCTTTATCCTTTTTAATAAACATACAAATATATACCATAAAACTAATAACCATGCAACATAAACAAACATAGAGGAACTCATAACACCATATTTGGTTTCGAGAAACCCTGTTAAGGGAAAAACCTTGGTGGGGATGGCACCCACAACTATCTGCACTATGAGCATAATAACCATGTTAGGAGTTTTGACCCTAATAGGAGCTGAGTATTACAATAGGTAGGTCCTTGTTAAAGGACAAACCCTGTTAGGAGTCTTTTACAATGTGATCCCAATTAAGGTATCAACCATGCTAGGAGTCCAACCCTGTTAGAGGCAAACAAACCTTGTTAGGGGTGTACAATAGGTGCAACAACACTTACAACAAATCTATTGTCCTGAATACAAAGAGTTAACACAATATTCCTTGAAGAACTCCTCTTGTTCTCCTTCCTCTTGATTTTTTCTCTACCTTTTAGATGCCTTCACAATTCGCATTTGACATCCATCCATATTGTCATCAACATCATCGCACACTTTTACAAAAGTGTCTGTATACTTATACCTTGTTAGAGATATATTTACAAAAGCTAGTCAACATTACTCTACCTAAACATCATATTATTTAATGTGTAATTACATGCTTCATTTACATCCTTAGTCAGCCTTAGATCCAAGATAGCATCGAAAAATAACTTTCTAATCACTCACAAAGTCAGCATCAATGATCACCAACATGTTATGCATTGTTTACTATCTTTGCATCCAATCAATTGACCATATCTCTTCGATCCCTCAATATGAACATGTGTGACCTTACATATGTACTCAATGGTGTCCTACATGTATGTCACTAAGATTTCATGCCTTTATAAAGCTCCTGTGAAGCTCACTAAGTTTTTCTTTTAGACTGGGTCAGAGGAATAGTCTGTGGACTTAGGTATTTTTCCTTCATCAACTGCATTCAAACATATTCATGATATCCAATATGTGTAATCATAAAACTGATAAGTGTTTCCATAAATGAAAACATTCCATATATGTGCATGTTCCTACATGTGCATATGTGTGCATGTATTGACCACTTGCTAACAGTTTTGATACTAACCAATTAACCTTGTTCTCTATTTTTTTGGGTGTACTAGCTAGTTTTGCAAATGTTGCTTGTAGAAGACCCCAAAAATCATAAGCACTAATGCCTTTTTGTGTAGGTGCTGCCAAATTGGTCTTTCCTCTTTTATAACATTGTCTTTTGGGTTAAAATACAACACGTTTGTTTATGTGCTTACTTTAATTAGGAACCTCGTTTGGGCTAAAAAATAAAACAATTGCCTTGTGTGTTTGGAAAGGTTAAAAATGTATGCTCTCCCCTTACCTTTCATGGACCCTCTTAATCTTGTGTTTACTTTTATATATTAAAACCTAAAAGTAACACACTACTATCCTCTCCCCTTACGCTTTGTGCGACCTTGGGTGTAAGAGAACATGTACCACTTTTCTTTGTTAGAAAGGGTTTTTCGTGTGGAAAAAAGTACTCACTCAAGGGAATGATCCAAGCAGTAGTCTTTTGGTCCGCTATATAAATAATCATTGTTTTTGAAAAATCCATAATGAAAGAGTGTTAATGTGTTATATTGATGGTTTCCTTAGTATCCATACATAAATAATATTGTGGTCTTGATGAAAGTCAAAAACCATTGGTGCTTGTGTGTGAGATGTATAAAAACCCTTTCTCTAAGGGTGCATGATGTCACTTAAATGCACTAAACACCGCCTATATAGCCACTTAAATTTCCTTGAAAGTTTCCCCACTACGAACCATGTTTTAGCAGCCCAAAATATCATACTTGTTGGTACAAGAGGTTGGACCTCTAAATCCACCTCATTACATAATTCTCATATCTGAGGCATAAACACTTTGATTTATTTGGAGTATGAGATCAAGTGATTCCCATAGCATGGAGGGGAGCCAATGACACTTGATCTCTATTTTCTCACTTTGTCCAAGTATATGGATTCATCCAATTGGGGATTCAACAAGTAGTGTCCACTTTCTAGCATATGTTGCTATGTTTTTTAAATGTTTTTATGCCAAAATGGTTACATATTGAACACATTACTAGTTGGCTAGTTGGGTCATACATTTGTACTTGTGTTTGGTGTGTGTTTGTATCATTGTCTTTTTCCAAAAGAGACCAAAACAAGTTAGTTTTTTATGAAAAAAAAACCACCAAGATTGCACCCACATCTAGCAGGAATACATATTTCCTAGAGCTAAAAAATTGGTGTACTTAGCGCAACCATTGTCATTCTTGTGGGTTTGCATTTTCATTTTAGTGGGTTTTTTCTAGGAAATGATGAGATTTCTATCTGTATACTATTATCTTTATTAGTTAGTCATCCAATGAGCTTGTTGTCACAAACTATGGGATCGCATCTTTGCCAAGTCAATTTTCACTATTGCTAAACTCGTGAGTTTGTTGTCACAATCATTGGGTTTTCACTAGTGTCCAACGGGATTGATTTGTCACACTATTATGCTATCAAAAATTGTAAAAGTGAATCCTACACTTTATCTAGTGGCTTTTCACTTGTCCAATCAACATACTCACCTATCATAGTTGCCCAACATCATACATTTTCATCCCATATTGCATCATCATAATCATCCTATTAGTTCCCAAATAGCATCTTCATCATCACTCATCTTTCATTATCATCCCTATCATCATTTTCATAGTTAAAATAACATCGTTACTATGGTCATCTCATTCCAAACACTCATTTTTAAAACCGTTCATCCCTTTCCACAATTGCATTGTTCTCATTTATCAACGTCACACTCCAAAATCATGTCATCATTATCTTCTCCCATTAGGTATTCTCTTCCTCCATATCTATAGCTGAATCAATTTTCTTTCATCACCTTCCTTTTTTTGTCCCATATTCTTATAAGTCAGTCGTCATCATATTTCAAGCTTATTGGTCATCCTATTTTGAGCTTTAATCCATCCTCCATCTCCATCCTTCATCCCTACTTGACTCATGAATAATCATCATATTGAAATCTTATTTTTATGAGTTTTTCCATCCACATTTTCCCTTCACTGCATATTATCCATATGATGATGAGATTCTTGTCAATCATGAACGTATATTTGACAACTTGATGTCATCATTGTTAGTAATATTGCACCTAGTGCCTTCCAAAATCCAATATTTCTTTGCAGCTACCACATAATGCTTCCATGTGTTCCTACCATTGATATCAATGACAATCCTTATCATACCTTTTATAAGGTAAATCCATCATGTCACCCACCTACACCTCCCTCTTAAGTTATACCCTCATATCCTCAATAGGTACTGTTCATTCCTCTAAATTCTCCCATGGTCATATCCTAATCTCCATCTTCACATAAGAACCTTATCATCTTCATACAAAATTCAAATCTATCATCCCATTATTTCCCAACACCTTTTCCAATCCACAATCTCATTCCTTTGGTTAAACCTATTCCTCCAATCCATCATTGTAATTCCCCTACTATTCCTAATCCATCTCCACTACTCCATCCTATCTTAATCCTACAACATCCACTTCTCCCTACCTTAGTGATCCATCCACTTTATCCTACTTAAAACCTCAATTTAACCCTAATTACCTTACTCATCTAATTCATCCATCTGATCCTAATCCACCATCTAATATGAATCCCCCAATTCATACTTTCTTTCCCCCACCTATGCATAACATGTCATCTGCATTCACCCCTTCACTTGCTAGTCTTTCACCTCAAACTCAAATACATGAATGTCTCATTCTTGGTGTCTTCAAAGGACCAATCATAGAGAATTGGACACCTAATTCAAATCCTAAAGTTGATGATTCATGTCATCCCACACCATCATGTGAGGCCACTTGTGATGGAACTCTTCCACCTCACACACTTGTTATTTCTCTTCCACCTTCCACACCTATCATTCTTCTTCCATCTCATGACATTGTGACTTGTGTAGAATGATATATAGAGATGTTAATGCCATATTCATGAATACTAAGACACTTTTATAGGAGGATTTATAGAGAATCTAATGACTCGTTCATTAATACTAAGACCTTGTCCACTATAACCTTTTTTAGTAGTAATGTCATAAACCAAATTATAATTATCCTTTAATGTAGAAGGGGAAGGAAATTCATCTTGAGCTTTATGAAAGTGTGTAGTATGAGGAGTAAGGTTGAGAAGGTAGAGAAAGAAATCATGTCTGACAAAATGAAGAAAACTCTTGTTTCCCTTGCATCATTAAAGGAGGTGAAAATAGTAAAACCTAAAGTCACCAAGGATGACCTAGTTTTAGTTGAATTAGAAGAAGAATCACATAAATAATAGTTTCAAATTCATGTCTCTGAGAAGAAAGATAAAAATGTATGCCAAGACCCTCTTGATGTAACTAATTTGATATGCTTTTGAATGGTGGTAGAGAGGAATTTGGTAAATTGTATAAGTCTGCCACATCAAAAGAAAATTAAAATATTATACAAGTTTTTGTACAATACTTTGTTAGGTTAGATGTAGATATTGACACCTTTAGAAAATATATTTTGGAAACTCTATGGGAAGAATTAAATAAAATTCACATGGAAGCAAAATGGATTAACCATGATATACTCAAAACCACCATGGTTGGGTTTCCAAGATTGTAGATAAGGAATTTTTGTCAACTTATCTGTCTGTTGCTAAAGATGAGGTAGGAAGAGAAAGGAAAAGAGTGCATTTTCTTATGGAAAGAAAAGCTATAACAATTTAGTTTAAGGAAAATCAGTGAATTGACTAGTATGGATGGTAAGTTAAATATGTTGTCTTGTGTTGAGCCTAGTCAGTGATATGAGGTTCCTTCATCATCACACAAATAATTGAGTAGAGAAGATACCTTTCTAAAATATAATGATGAGGAATTATATAAACTTGATTAGAATCCTCTTTAAATAGAGCATCTTCGCTCTCCTATCAAAATTATCGATCTACTAGGATAGTCTGTGGAAATAGAAGAAATATAGGAAGAGAAACCTGAAGAGAAAGAAGAAGAGGGAACTGAGAAGGAAAATTAAGAAGTTAGTGTTGAGAAGGAAGTAGATGCAGAAATAGAAAAAGAGGAAGAGGATATTAGAAAAGAAGAGATTGTTACAAAAATAGTTGATACTAGTAAATTGGTATAGGACTCAATGTAGCATAAGAAAGATAAAGAATTGGAAATCGAGACTATTGATAGAAGAGAGGAAACTACTAGTAATATCACCAATACAAGCTTCGATAACTCTTTCAATAACTTTCTCCCTTCATTTCTCATGATTTATCTAGTCACAATTTCCAAATTATTTATTGGTTTTGATAAATTTACTCCACTCCAAAAGTTATAGATAAGTGAGACTATTTTGGCTTCAACAAAAAATGATTTATTTAAAGAATTAGAAGAAAAGGATAAGATTATTGAAGAAACCATCACTACTCTTCGGGGTATTGTTCCTAATTGTTTCATAAATGAGTTTGGTAGTCTAAAGGATAATTGCAGAACACTGGTTAATGCAGACAAACTTTTGGTTGTATCCATTGATGAAAAGGTACATTTGAAAGAGGCCATAAAGAATAAGTTGAATTTAAGCATAGATGTGCACATGATTTTACCCATATTCATCTACTTATTCAGAAAGGACATGATCTTCTTGAAGAAATCAATTCCTTGTATGAGTACAGTCTTCAATGACATGTGGCTACTAATAATATTCATGAAGAAATTAAGACTATTGAGCTTTCTATTTGGCATGCACAATAGTCATTTAGACTTTCAGAAGATTTAAATGGTATTGGTAGGACTAATATTGAGTAGTTGCACAAAAAAAAAATTCACTCTGCAACAAAAAAGAGAGAATATTATTCTGCCACTAGAAAATCTTTGGGAACTTTATGCAAATTGTATTACCTTATTGAGTCATACTATTCTAGAGGCACAACAGGTCACCTTGGTTAACCCCGACTCCATTGAGGATGGAGAAAATCTTCTGGCTTTGATTCATGTACATACTCATCTCCTATCATAGGCCACACAATAGTGGAATAATTATAAAGATAAATGGATTGCATAACTTCATGCATTGGTTAAGACCTTCAAGGAAGCAAATGTTGGTAAAACATGACATGTTTTGAGTTTTTTTATTAAAATTTTGAAGTTGTGTATACATTTTATGGTGGTACAATCCCTTTTTCATTGATGTCAAAAGGGGGAGTAATAAGAAGAAATAAAAAGTTACAAAAATATTTTGAAAACTGAAAAATAGGAATATCCCACATAGGGGGAGTTTTTGCAGTTTTGGCATTCCATAAATTTTTGGCTTATCGTCAATGAAAAAGGTCCTAGATTGTTAAGTTACCCTTATCTGGTTGTCATTAATGGCATTATTTTGGACATTCCAATATAATACATCTCTAGTTATATCTTTGGGCTTGGTTAATGATTTTACCAATAGCGATATCACCAGAGTACGCTTATCTCTACTATGGTGTATAATTATTTTGGTCCAAACTGATAATGCTCAACATGAGAAGTATTTTTTGATGTGACTGACTTCACCAACATGTTTTGGGTTGTGTTCTCATAAGTTTATTATTTGGTCCAAGCCAACATGATAAGGTGCAATCGACATGAAAGGATAGTACACAAATAACAATATATATTGGAAGAAACTTCAACATAAGAAGATATTAGTTACCCTTATCATTTTGTCATTAATGTCATTATTTTAGATGTTCCAATATAATACTTCTCTGATTATATCTTTGGGCTTGATTAACTATTTTACAAACAACAATATCACTAGTGTATGCTTATCTCTATCGTGGTGTATAATTGTTTTAGTGACTGATAATGCCTAGCATGAGAAATAGTTTCCAATATGACCAACTTCCCTAAAATATTTTGGGTTGTGTGCTCACAAGTTTTATATTTGGTCCAATCCAACATGATAAGTTGCAATCGACATGAAAGGATACTACATAGATAATGGTATATATTGGAAGCAACTTCAACATAAGAAGATATATGTCTATGATGATATGATAGATGTATTTCAACTTGTATATGTGATCTATTGATGTATATAGAAGAATATTATATGTATTTTAGTGTCTATATAGAAGAATATTTTTACTTCAACGATAACTATATGCTATGCATATACAGATGCATTCATAACAATTCAAATTTTGTATTTCATACTATCACCTACAATTTTTGTTTTTGTAATTCGAGCAGTGATCCTGACTGATAATGAGACAAATGATAGTGAGATACCCCTATATTTAGTAATTGGTTACCTAATACTTGAGAGTTAATCTGCTATGCGGTTTTTCCCATCTTGGGTTTCCACAATAAAATCTAGTGTTATGTGGTGTTGCATTATTCTGTTTCATTTCTTTCATTTACAACAAGTTTTAATTATGTTGTGTGGACAGTTGCTTAATTTTTTTAATTTTTTCAAGGGAATACTAATTCACCTCTCCCCTATTAGTATTTTGAATATTCAACATTAAGAACTATGTTTGAGGAAATGCCTTTGAAGTAGAGTTGCCTACTGAGATGAATATTTCACCAGTATTTAACATTTTAGATCTAATAGAGTATCATGAAGGGGGTATTGAAGATGGGATCACAGAAGTACAGTGGAGTATTCTAGCAACTACTTCAGATATCAAGGAGATTGAGGATATACTAGATTGTCGTGTTGGCAGAAGCACAAGGAACAATACATATAAAGAATATCTGGTCAAATGGAAAGGATGACCTGTAGAAGATTCATCATGGTTGACTAGGGAGGAGGTTAACCATCTTGGTTTTCCTCTGCACACCTAAGACATGATGGGGTCACTTCTCAAATTACCATAGGTGTCTGATGCAGGAGCATCCTAGGTGTAAGGGCAATCTTGCATCACCCAAAAATATTTATGGTTTCTTTTCAATAAGGGTTATCTTGTGCAGAGCTTCTATTTATGGAAACTTACTATTTTTAGTAAGTTGGTCATATGAGCTCAGAATGTTATGATTTCACAAGTGGAGGTTCATCTTAGTCATATCAGCCTACTAGTTGAGTTTCATTTCCATATCATCTGTATCAGTGAAGTTATTAAGGTTTTGGGTACGAAATCTTTGAGCTCAATTTTGAAGGCCTTAGAGGCTCTAGATCACAATCAAACCTTGGTTGACTAGAGTTTGTGCAAGTTAGGCGTTGTAGATCAAGTCCTTCCATTTCTGAAAAGTGGTTATAATAGCCAAACAAAGCTACGGTTAAAAAAGTTATGGCCCCTGGAAGTTGGGCTACCTAAAAATATAATTTGTAATTTTTTTGAGCTGACCCTAATGTAATAATTATGAAAAATAAAATAATTCTAGGGGTAGTCAGCCTTGAGGGCTAAAATTATGGAACCTTCTCAAGCGGTGGAAAATTGCCTATATAAAGAAGGCCCATAGTGTTTTCTAGGGCAGTTCTAGATAATGATTCGAGGCTTTGTCCTACAGAATATTATAAGGAAAATGCTCATGTGGCTTTGCATATTGTAATTTTGAAATTTGTAATTCCACACTTGTGGAGATAATAAGAAGCCCATTTTTTGTTCTTGCAAATTGTTGTTGTTTCTCTTGTTTCTATTATGTGTTTATGGTATTAAGGGGAGCACCCTTCATCATTCATCATCACCTAAATAAACCTATCCAAAATCACTTTGAACATAGTCTAGAAAATATTTTCTATGGGTTATGGCATGAAAAGAATCCCCTGAATCTAACACCCAAGAATCAACAATATTATCCAAAGAAAGAATCAAAGATATTATAACACATCACCTACTACATTTGCTTCCTTGTTATTTTCTTGTTGTCTATCTCCTTTTTTTCCCTTCCAAGAATAACAATGTCTCTTCAAATGTCCTTTCTTTCTATAATGCCAACACTCCACATTTACCCTAGATTTGGATATTCCCTTTCTAGATTCCCCAAAATTACCTAGGCTCTTTCCTATTTCCTTCTATCATCCCTTGTTCTCAACAACCAAAGAATTACCTATTAGCTCTATTTTGAGCATTAGATGTTGTCATTAGTATCAATCTAAATCAGTCGCTTATCTAAGTTGATCAGTCGATAAAGCGTGATACATCAAGCTATATTACACTAGTCAGTTATACAAACAAGCCTTCATATCGATCATTCACAAGGCAAAATCAAGAGTTAACAGTAAATAGGTTTAACTGGGCACTAGAGTATGTTTACTGAGCATCAGAGTAAATCGAGCACCGAGCGTCAGTAAACACCGAGCAAACTAAGCACTAAGCGCCAGTATATTAATCGAGCAAGAAAGACTATGTTTACCGAGCAATCCAGGAAATGACATAGTAATCAGGAATGGCACATCTACTTATGTAAATGGTTACAATGATTCACAAAACATTTTACCAAGATCGAGGGTTATTTATTGTAGATGTAATCATTAAATGTAATGATGATTCCTATGTAAAGCTAGATCTAGGTCATTTTTGTACATGATAGATCTTAGGTTTTCCTAAGATGATGTAAACCTAATTAGGTCATGGTAATCATAGCAATTTTCTATATATTTATAATTCATGTCATTTTGACATAAGGAAAGTAGAAGATCTTGAAGTAGTAGCCACCTTCAAGATATCGGAATTCAGACAAGGTTTGCATGTATGAGTAGTGAACAAAAATACAATTCAGTTTATTCAGAAGCAGTCAAGGCTACCGAGTAGAACAAAAGACATATTACTATACACACAAAAGTTGTGCACTTCTATGGATCCTTACATGCAAGGAAACTCAAGAATGAGCCCTCACAAATCGATCCATAGCTCTCTATGCATGGAGTTGCAAGATTATGGATTTGCTCTCAGCTAGAGCTATTGAGCTTGTGACCTTGCTAGTCAACCATACAATGAGAGATTCGAATGAGGACAAGGGCAAGAGTGCCAATATCCCCAAAGAATCAAATGGAAATGCAATGCAATGCAAGCTAAAAATGAGAATGCAAACTATTCTATGGAAATGGAAGTACAAACTAAGCTATGAAATGGAAATAACAATGTGTTACAACCCTTCCTATTAAGCTAGATGAGCTATTCTAGAGCTTGAAAGTGAAATCTAAGCTATGAAAGCATAAACATGAACTACTATGCAAGAATGGAAACTAAACTATGAAGCAAATGAAGAACTCTAAGATGCAATGCAATAATGATCTCCAAAAGGCTCCAAAGAATTCCTGCAACATAGAGTTAGCATAAAACAAGTGTCCTAGAATGAGGGAGAGAGCTCTCCTTTTATAAGAAATGCAAAGGAATGGACCATGGAGATTAAGAGGCAAAAGGTCTTAATCAGCGGTGGAGCTTGAAAGAGGAACAATCCGTGTGCACAAGTATCCTCCAATAGGAAAATAGGAGTTGACTTTATGTCCATATGAGACAAAAAGTGTTTTTCTCCTTTTTATAAAATAGGAATAATACTTTGTTTGTGCAACTTAGGATAAGAGGAAAGTGGGGGCTCTTTATTTAATAAAAGGGGAGGAAAACATTCCTTTTAAATAAATAAAAACTTAGGATAAATGGTTAGCCCATAGGATAAAATCCAATATATGATCGAAACTAAGATTTGATCAAGAAATTGATGATTTTGAAAATATTGATTATTGATAAAAATGATTCAGGGTTGATAAATCAAATAAATGGGGCCCAAAGTCTAGGCGACCATTTTAGGGTGCATACATTTTCCCCTTTTTGACTAATGTGTGATCGAGCTGGGAACACATGCAGTCAAAGAAAAATTGAAATGTGAGATTGATTTGGGATCACAAAACAACTCAGATGTGAGGTCGATTCGGGATCACATCCGAACAAAGCGTAAACAAAGGCCTTTGAACATGAGGTCGATTCAGAATCACATTCAAAGTAAGAGATAAGAATATCAAATTTGAGTAAAAGCTCTCAAAAGATGTCTGAATCAAGAGAATCAAGAAAATCAGGGATGAGAATCCCATAGGTACTGCCTCCTCAGAATCGAAAATGAAATCAGGTAGAGAGGAATAGCAAACTGATAAAGATTTGATCAAATTAGAATGAAATCACAATTGAAGGTAAGGGTCAATAGGTTAACCTTTAGGCAATAAAACATGCCCCAGTGATGAAGTAGAAGAATAGAAAATAGAAGACTAGAAATAGAGTGAATGAAAGACTAGAAAATTTGAGAGACATGGAAGGAAGAAAGTCCATTGAAAATCAAATTACGCCTCAAAAAGTCAGTCAACTGCTTAGAAGAAGGGGAAAATTTGGAACGCAATTTTGACTATCAAGATGACCTCAGATTTCAATTTCAAGTCTGAAAATGGATCTAGGACATCGAAATTAGGTAGGGGTGCAATTTTCGCGCAATTTTGAGGTGTTTTGAAAATTGGTCAAAAAGTCAAAATGCTATAAAAGGGGTCAAAAAAATGTCATTTTCAAAATCATTTGACTTTGATTGATTTGAGAATTTCGAGAGCTTAGAGAGAGAGAATGGCCCAACAAGCAGCGATTCCCGTCCATAGGCACTGATTCGAGCTTGCCCGGTTGCACAACCGACCACCACACTATCCTGCCCCGGTATGTTTTTAGAAAACGCACATTTCTTTGAGTCATTTAATACATTTTGAGCATGTTTTTAAATTTTTAAATTTTCAAATTTTAAGTTTTAGGCGAAATATCATGCGATACTTTAAAAGTATCGCGCCCCTTGTGGATAAATATCGCGCGATACTTCGCGAGACCCCAAAGTATCAGACGTGAATAGACACCAGTATCGCATGATACTGGGAGAACTATCGCACGATACCAAGTGAAGTATCGCACGACCAAAGGTATATCACCCTGTTATAGAGAGAAGTATCGCACAATACTTGTCCCAAAAAAAGTATCGCCCAAGGGCAAAATTTGAAATTTTTAAGTTTTTGTGAGCAAAAATGACATGGGTCTAGACAAGTTTACATTTTTAAAGATGTGTGATACTAATTTTTAGACATCCATCATGATATGTTCTAACAACTAGCTTGGTTTAATGGCTTGTAGGAGGTCTTTCCGGCATTGATCATCAGAGCACCGAAGGTGACCGGGTTGAGGTGCGTTCGAGATCTAGATGATCTGGGCAATGCTGACATCAGAGCTATGGGATTTAGATATTTGTTGAGATTCCCATATATCAGGGCCGATCATGGGTTGTTGACTGCTCTTGTCGAGAGATGGCATAGTGACCACAACACCTTCCACCTGCCTACCAAAGAGGCATCGATCACATTGGAGGATGTCTACAGGATATTACGGGTTCTGTGCCATGGTGAGCTGGTGAGTAGAATCATGTTTTGAGAGATAGTCATAAATGTAATGTTTCCATAGAAACTGATATGATTCATGTGATGGCACAGGTATACTATGATCAGGATGCGACTGAGGGACGATGGTTGATCCAGGAGATGTTCCAGGATGTGACTATCCTTGATCGGCACGTCAGCTGGGAGTGGCTGCTAGATGACTTTGGCTAAGATTTTTCGGTGCCATGTATTGTGGCATCTATCATTTCACAGATCCTGATAACTGATCACAGTCAGAAGGGATTCCCGCTCGGATGGGCCAGGTTACTGATAGACTTGGTAGGTAGACCTCGACGCATGGCATGGGGTCTGGCCATACTAGCAGAGATGTATCATGAGTTGCACGAGATCGTCTATAGGGATGGTCAGACATGGGCTTGCGGTGCCATCCTAACACAGGTGTGGGCTTGGGAGCATATTGCTGTGATACGCCCTAGAGTCCAGCCTAGGGAGTGGAGGTACCCATATATATACAGGTACATAAGATATATATCACATGCCCATACTAGGGATGTGACATACTACAGGTGGATACTAGATGAGATGACCTCTATCACATGGAGGCCATACAGGGATGTCGAGGGATGGAGTGATGCAGAGGATGAGCTGAGTTATATGCTGTGTACCCGACCACTAGTAGGCCAACACTCAGAGATTGTTGAGAGATTCTGCATCACTCAGGTTTGAAGGCAGTTTGGGTGCCAGCAGTGAGTTTCCACAGAGACTACTACATATGCACGAGCCCGAGGTGAGGAGGGTCATGGGTGGTTGTCGATGTTGGATTATCAGCAGGTAGTGCAGGACATAACTACTATCAGGAGAGAGCCTTGGGAGTATCTCCCGGACGTGGCGGACGCAGGAGCAGATGCAACACACAGGGCTGAGAGATGCAAGGTGCCATTCCCTCAGTTTACCATACCAGATACAGCACAGGTTGCCCCAGGAGGAGGAGACAGAGGTGATGATGAGGGCCAAGGAGGAGGCCAAGCCAGAGAGGTGGGGGAGGGATCTAGAGCTGGTGGTCAGAAATGGCCACGAGGTCAGGGCTCGGGGAGTGAGGAGGTATAGAGGCCTTCTCAGGAGCAAGCACGGGGACAGGTACCACCATAGATACACGTAGATCCAGCTGCAGGGGATGGTTTGAGGGCTCGCATTCAAACTCTGGAGGTAGAGATTCAGTAGCTGAGGGTCACGATAGTAGTGAGGGACCAACAACTAGTAGATCTGAGGGTGGAGAGAGATCAGCAGATAGTCGATCTGAGGGCAGAGATAACATGTCGTGAGGTGGTGGCACAGGCAGATGCTTTTGAGATCCGATGGGAGATGGTGAGAGCAGCATACTATCACAGACTCTACCTTCAAGCCGTCCCAAAGGATCAGAGAGCACCGTCATACTCTCAGAGGGCAGGGGCATCAGATATGGTACTTGATAGGAGAGCCATGCCTCCTCCACCACCAGGAGCTCCTCACGAGGGTGGTAGCAAGTCCTAGGTTTAGGTTTGAGGTTGATAGATATTTAGACATATCTTGAGACATTGATCTAGATTTTGGGATCCCATATTGTATATTGTATCATGTCATTGAGTTATATATGAGATTACTGGATTTTTGATATATCATGTGTTTATGTCTCACTTGTGATGGATGTATCAGTTTATGTCAGTTTATGTCTCTTGTCTTGTCATTTTGCTCAAAGTGTTTATGTATATGTTCATGTATGTTCTTTCTCATAGATGTATGTTTGATTCCCATGTATAGACTCATGTTTCCGAAAATGACAGTTGTGATATAGATATGATGATATGATTAACCCTTTGTGATGAACAGGAACAGGTTCGAGATGAAAAAGATAAGGAGTGAAAGACATGATCGAGAAGAAGGAAAGGTGAGCACAGTCGACTGATAGGTCCATGTGAGATGAAAAGGAGAGCTCTCTCCATATGCAAAGTGCAAAACTAAACCAACATGAACCTAAAAATGCAAGCTACTATGAAAAGTGGTTGACTTGCAAGGTCACAACACTTATAGACATCTAATTATCATCATCGAGCGTTATTGGTAGTGTCGTAAGATCATACAATGCACACTAGTATAACTGTGTGGATATGAATATGATCTCTATCAGATAGAAATGTGGAAATCCCACCTAGGCATCAAAGACATGTAGGTCAAGATGACTAATGCAGTGAGATTACCTAAGTTTGATATGGCGAGATTATGCTTGTATCAAGATGCATAAAAGTCAGGATAACTAGAAGCATGCACTCGCACAATAGTCAAGGATAATACCTTGTCAATCCATAGTGTCAAGTAAGACCAGCATAAATGCTCATGACAGGTAGGACCAACAAAATATACCCACAAGCAAATAAAGAAATAAAACATGTTCTCATTCCCTCAGTCTTCTAGCTATGCATCATCGAAAACTTCTCAGGGAGAGAGACCACTCATCAAATAAATCCTCATAGACAACACACAAAGAAAAATAAAGTCAACATATCTCAGGCGAGTTGATTGTTTAAGTGCATGTGTGTTGGTCATAGAGTCAAACTTTGAGTATCACATTTGCAAATGAGCAATGTCGCATCATACTAGACTGTAGGGTAAGACATCTGATAAGTGTTAAGAAACACTCGATGCAAGGGTAGTGTTTAAGAAACACTATTTGGGGTGGTGTTGAAAAACACCAGTTTGTGAAATGCCCCAAAAGACAAACGCACCTAAAGGACCTATGCTAACAGTTATGCCCCCTAGACAAAGATAAAGACCAATTCTAGACTATGCCAAATAAGGTCAAGACATGATGGAGAAAGGTTCAGTGTCGAGGACGCATGCTAACAAATAGGAGTGCAAAGGCCTCAAGTAGCACCTATTTCCAGGTTTTCACCACTTGGATTTTTATTGCAATTTTTTGGATTTTTGCTACCAAGGCACCTGTTTCCAGGTTTTCACCAAGGCACTTTTTCTATTTTTTTAAATTTTTTGCATTTTTTGATTTTTTTGTATTTTTTCAGGACTTTTTATGCTTTTTAGGATTTTTTAGCATCATATATGAATTTTTTTGATATTTTTTTCAGGATCATAAAATATATACAAAGGATGCCCCCAGACAGAAACAGGCATCAAGGATAGAACTTCTTTAGGTGCAAAATGTTGATGGGATCAAGGAGCTGTTCTCCATCGGGATCTGATAGTAAATATGCACCGGTACCAAAAGAAGCTGTAATAATGTATGGTCCAAGCCAATTAGGTTCGAACTTGCCCTTTTGTTCTCTGTTTTGTTGATTCTTAGGGTTCTCTCTCAAAACAAGATCACCTATCTGAAATTCCCTAGGGCGAACCTTCTTGTTAAATGCTTTGGACATACGCTTCTGATACACTCTCATATGATCAAATGAAGCCTTACGCTTCTCATTTAGAAGTTCAAGTTCCTATAACCTCATGGCGCGGTAATCCTCATCTGTTATCAATCCTTTGAGTGAGACTCTAAGTGAAGGTATCTCTACTTCTAAGGGCAACACCACTTCAGCGCCATAGGTAAGAGCAAAAAGAGTAGCTCCTGTAGGTGTACGAATGCTAGTTCTGTAAGCCCATAGTGCTGGATTGATTTGCAAGTGCCAATCCCTGCCATTCTTGTGCACTGTCCTATAAAGAATCTTAAGGATAGTTTTATTGGAAGCCTCTGCCTGGCCATTTCCCTGTGGAAAGTAAATGGAGGACCAATGTTGCTTGATTTTAAACTTTTTGCACAAATGTTTTAGGTCCTTATTCTTGAATTGACCTCCATTATCAGTGATAATCTCAGAAGGTACTCCAAATCAGCAAATAATATGATTCAAGATGAACAAAGAGATAGTCTTCCCTGAAGCCACAAAAAGTGGTACGGCTTCCACCCATTTTGTGAAGTAGTCAGTAGCAGTAATAATGAATTTATGTCCACCTGATGAGTTGGGGTGAATCTGCCCAACTAGATCAAAGGCCCAGCGCTGAAATAGCGAATGAGAAATGGAAGGAATCAACTCCCTACCTGGAGCATGAATCAAGTTTCCATGTTTCTGACATTTTTCACAAGACTTAGCAAAGGCTACTGCATCTATCTGCATCATGGGCCAATAATACCCCACCCTAAGCAACCTTCGGGCCATGGCAAGACCGTTAGAATGTCCACCACAAATGCTCTCGTGGATGTCGGCTAACGCTTGGTCAGATTCCTCCTTTTCCAAGCACCTAAGGAGTGTCCCATCTAAACCCATCCTATATAAATCACCAAAGATAAGGGTGTGGCAGGAGGCATTGTGGACAAGGTTTCAGCGTTCAGAATGGTTGAATGTGTCGGGGACGATGCCATCATGGAGATATGAATAGATAGCACCATATTGGGAAGATTCATGTGTGACAAGGGTACAAATGACATGGCTTTCAAATGAGTCAAATATGGGATGGTGTAGCTCTTCCACCAGGAATTCAAATCTGGATTCATGTTGTTCCAACTGTAGGAATGAAGCTAATGTAGCCATAGCATTTGTAGCTTTGTTCTCCGTCCTGGGGATCTGTTGAAATGTCACAAATGTAAAGTAACGTCTCAATGATTCAACCATCTTTTTGTAAGGTACCAATTTATCATCCTTAATTTGATACTCCTCAGTGACTTGGTTGATAATTAGCTGTGAATCCCCAAAGACATGTAATTCTGTTATGTTCCATTCTATAGCCATTTTCAATCCATTGGTCAAAGCTTCATATTCGGCAATATTATTTGTACATGGGAATAAAAGTTTGTAAGACTTTGGAATGTTGTACCCATGTGGAGAGACAAATAATACTCCAACACCTGATCCATTTTGCATATGGGAACCATCAAAGAACATCTTCCAAGTGAGGGTAGTCATATACAGTATGTGTTCATCTGGGAATTCTACCTGAATAGGCATACTATCCTTAACTGGAAAGTCAACTAATTGGTCAGCAATGTATGCACCCAAAAATGGTCACCTAGACTTTGGGCCCCATTTATTCGATTTATTGATCCTGAATCAATTTTATCAATAATCAATATTTTCAACAATATCAATCTCTTGATCAAATCTTAATTTCGATCATATATTGGATTTTTATCCTATGGGCTAACCATTTATCCTAAGTCTTTATTTATTTAAAAGGAATATTTCCTCCCCTTTTAATAAATAAAAAGCCCCCACTTTTTCTCTTATCCTAAGTTGCACAAATAAAGCATTATTCTTATTTTATAAAAAGGGAAAAAGTGCTTTTTGTCTCATATGGATATAAAGTCAACTCTTATTTTCCTATTGGAGGATACTTGTGCACATGGATTGCTCCTCTTTCAAGCTCCACCACCGATTAAGACTTTTTGCCTCTTAATCTCCATGGTCCATTTCACCTCATTTCTTATAAAAGGAGAGCTCTCTCCTGCATTTGCATATACCATGTTTTTATGCTAATGTTATGCTGCAGGTTTTAGGTGCATTTGGAGTTTGAAGACATTGAAGACTTGCTTCATTGCATCATCTAGTTCATATTTGCTTTCATAGTTGCATGATAATGGCATATTAGCTTAGTTTCCTCTTATGCAATAGAATAAGCTCACATAGTCTAAATAGGAAGGCTTGGTAATACTTGTTATTTCCATTTCATAGCTTAGTTTGTACTTCCATTTTCATAGCATAGCTTGCACATTTGCATCTTCATTTTAGTTGCATTGCATTGCATTTCATAGTGATTCTTGGAGATATTGGCATTGTTGCCCTTGTCTTCATTGTGAATCTCTCATTGTGTGGTTGACTAGCAAGGTCACAAGTTTGTAGCTCTAGCTGAGAGCAATTTTCAACCTTGCAACTCCATGCATAGAGAGCTATGAGCCGCTTTGTGAGGCCTCATTCTTGAGAAACCTTGCATGTAATGGTTCATAGAAGTGCACCATTTTAGTGTGTACAAGCAATAGCTTTCCCTTTTATGGCCTTTCTTTCAATGTACTCTATATCAAATTCAGTCAAAACCATCATCCACTTAGCAAGTCTACCCATGAGAGCAGCCTTACTAAGCAAGTACTTAAGAGGATCAATTTTTGCAACCAAATGTATAGTATGAGCGAGCATATAGTGGTGCAAATTTTGGGAAGCAAACACTACTGTCAGACAAGACTTTTCAATGCTATTATAATTGATCTCATAAGATACTAGAGTACGACTAATGTAGTAAATAGCCCTTTCTTTCCCAGTATCATCTAATTGAGCCAAAAATGCCCCTAAGGAAGACTCTGTTGCTAAAATGTATAAAATCAATGGTTTCCTAGGAATAGGCGGCATCAAAATTGGAGGATTAGCCAAGTATTGTTTAATTTGATCTAGGCTCTTTTGGCATTCCTCATTCCACACGCAAGAAGCACCCTTATGCAATGTCTTATTAAAAGGTTGTGCTCTATCTGCAAGCTGAGAAATAAACCTCTTGATCGACTGAAGACATCCCTGAAGACTTCTCATTTGACTGATATTTCTTGGAGGTGGCATATCTAATATAGCTTGGACCTTTTCGGGATCAACCTTTATTCCTTTTGCTAAAATTATGAATCCTAGGAGTTTACCTGAGGCAACTCCAAATGCACACTTTTTTGGATTCAATCTAAGCTGAAATTGTGCCATGCGATCTAGAATTACTTCCAGATCATCAAGGTGTGTGTCCCATTTTCTAGATTTAGCCAGGGTATCATCCACATAATCTTCCATGTTCTTATGCATCATATCATGAAAAATTGTGGTCATAGCTCGCTGATATGTTGCTCCTGCATTCTTTAGGCCAAATGGCATGACATTCCAACAATAGGTTCCCCATGCACATGTGAAAGCTATTTTCTCTTGATCTTCAGGAGCTATTTTTATTTGGTTATATCTGAAAAAACCATCCATTAAAGAGTATATCTCATAGCCTGCGGTCATATCCACTATCATGTCTATGTTAGGGAGTGGAAAGTCATCCTTTGGGAATGCTTTGTTGAGGTCTCTGAAGTCTGTGCAAATGCGAATGGACCCATCATGTTTTGAAACTGGAACAATATTGGAGATCCACTCAGCATAGTCGATAGCTCGAATGAATCCTGCACGTAAGAACTTTTCTAATTCAGCTTTAACAAGAAGAGCTATGTGAGGATGCATTTTCCTCAACTTTTGTTTAACCGGTTTTATTCCTGGAGCTATAGATAGATGATGCATAATAAGATCAGTTTCAAGCCCTGGCATATCAAAATATGTCCAAGCAAAGTTGATTTTCTTCTTTTGCAAAAATTTTGTATATGCCACTTTTTCTCCAACTGATAGAGACTGAGCTAGGTGCACTATTTGGGGAGCCTCTTCTGTATTCAAATTCACTGGTTGCGTAGGCTCAATAAGAACTGATGACCTATCTTGGAAGTAACTTGGAAAGTTATTAAGTACCCCATCCTTAGGCGCCTCAAAGAGGTTTTCACCCTTGGATACGTCATTTATTTTTACTATTTTTGGCTCTGATACCGCCACAAGGTGGTTTTCGCCATCAGACCTTTTTTTCTTTTTTTTTCTTTTTCTTTTATTTTTAGACTGAGGTACTTAATATCAGGCTCCATCATACTCATTGTCAGTTCACTGGTGGAAGAAGCCATGGGTTCAAGAGCATTCAGATAGCAGGCAATTTCGTAATCATTCTGAAAAGTGAGGAATCTAGGCTCTTGGTGGTGCTGAGACCAATCGATTAGGTCATAGTGAACAAGGGGTAGGTTAATGACGGGTTCAACATTGTGTATGTGGAAGGTGTTATCTCTGGTGACCATATGATCAGGATTCATCCAGTCCCCTCCTAAGATACCCGAGTCAGGATTTGTCCTATCAAACGAAGCGTCGTCCACTAAGACAATTCAAGGAGTCCAATCCTCCAGTACTACACTAGGCTTGTTGGTCACATCGAGTTGAGTACTATAAGTATGGACAACATCCATGTCCAAATCAACTATTGCATCTAAAAGTGAGTCCCATTCAAACTCATGTGAGTTCGTCTCTAAATCATTATTTGGGCCTCATGATGTAGAAGCCTCAAGGTTAGGAAAGGTTTCCCTTTCTCTAGCACTAGCATTGTTACTATTTGTCACAGCCAGGATAGCAACACTTTCCATTGTCAATCTAGCATTCATATAGTCACTATCTGTCACAGCTGGGATAGTAGGACTATCAATTGTCAAATATTTTGAATCTCCCCAAAGGAGATTTGTTGAAGGCACCCAATCATCAGACATGTCTTGCTGATTAGAGAGATTAGGTGTGTAGTTTGAGTCATTGTCACTGTTTGTCGCAGCTGAGACAGGGACACTTTTTTGTTTCTTATTTTCAAAACCTAAGCCAATTGTTGACTTATTCCTTCATCCAAAAAGGGCATGGTTAAGAGGTTTAGCCCTAGCATCCAGCCTATGACTAAGGGGACCCTATCCTAGATAACCCATATTCTTGACCAATGTATACCCTCTCCCATAAGTTATAGGGGAAGGTGCAAAATTCTCATTATGTAGGTATTTCTCTTCTCGGTAAATCCAGTCCCTAATGGCAACCTCTTCTTTTTCTTCTTGAATCGGAACTAAGGATTCCAAAAACTTATCGAACAATGTCATGGCTGAAGACAAGGGCTTCATTTCTTGAGAAGTTCTACCATAAGACCTAGGGGAAATTGGCAATTTTGTAAATGAATCCAATTTTTAATCCCCCATACCAAGATCTATGGTCTTGAATTTATTCTTGCATTATTCAAATGTGGTATCAAAAGTGTTAGCCTCCCTATTCAAAGGAATGTGAGACCCTGCTGAAATTGTGTTGACTGACAGTGTGCTGTCTCCAGGTATGCAGACTTCTATTCCATTGTAAGGGAATTTTACACACTGATGATAGGTAGACGAGACCGCTTGCATCTCATGTATCCATGGTCTACCTAACAAAATATTGTAAGCCAAAGGACTGGCATCAACAATCTGGAACAAAATGTCTTTCTCTACAGGACCAATTCGAATAGGAAGAACGACCAATCCTTTAGAACTACATTCTGCTTCATCATAAGCCTTGATAGTTATTTTCTTTCTTATGTCAATGACTTCTTCTGAATAACCCAAGGCCTTCAATAAGCTCAAAGAACAAATATTAAGCCCAGCACCCCCATCTATCAACACACGCCTTACACGGGTCTTGTGGATCATAACCTCTATATGAAGGGCCAAATTATGTGGGTGGCTTAATGACTTGTCATCTTCCTCTGAGAATGTAAGGTAGTGAGGGCTAGCCAAGTGGTTGACCATATTCTGGAATTGATCTACATCTATATCATTAGGGACATTAGCCATTCACAAGGCATCCTCAAGGACACACTTGTGCTTAGGGGACAGTTCCAAAAGCTCAAAGATTGAAATCTGCGCCGGTGTACGTTGTAATTGGTCAACAAGATTATAATTCAACTTAGGACCAACAACAGATTTTGGAAGAACACCCTTTGACACTGGCTTCTTAGACTTACTAGAGTTAGGATCTTTAATAACAATGGGAGCTTGAGACTGGCTTCTAGTGACAACATTGAGGGGTTGGGACATCCTTTGTGAGTGAGGACCTCTTAGTACCACAACATGTCCTTCATCAGGCATAGGATTTGAATCCACATCATATCCATAAGGGTCTTTCCCTCTCATCATGTTGACATTATCATCAGCCACTTCAAGCATGTTAATAACATTTTCAACATTTGTGTAAGTGTAGTTGATAGTAGCCTTGCCATTCTTTTTGTTAGAGTTCTCTCCTTTCTCATATTTGGGCAAGGGTTCTTTAAAAGCTTTGTGATCCGCATTAGTGGTTAAACCATCAACTTGTAATTTTTTGCTCTCAATAAGGTCTTGAACAAGATGTTTAAGTCTAAAACAATTTTCTATATCATGTCCAATTCCATTGTGAAAGACACAAAAGGCCTTCTCATCCCACCAATGAGGTTTAGGATCTGGTATGCGGTGTTTGGCAGGATCCTGAGGGTGTGCCAAATTGTGAGCAATTAATGTCTTGAAAATGTCTGCATAGGAGTCCCCAAGTTTAGTAAATTGTCTCTTTTCCTTTTTAGGTCTCCCTTGATACTTAGGTTTATTCTCTGGTTGTCCTGAAGATGTTTACAGCTTCATAGCTTGAACTGCATGAGAGAGATTAAGAACTCCTTCATTCTTAGGTTGTGATGAGTCAACAACCCCGTCATTGACCACCTACTTATTCTTATTCCAATAAGAGTTCTTTTTGTCCTTATTACCATTATTGTTGTTGTTTTGGCCATTGTTGTTATTAGCTGATTTAGCCAAAATTCCTTGTTCTTTTAGGACATCCTCTATGCGACATGCCACTTCTACCATGGTATCAAAAGAATTAAACAGGATCTTCCTTACTTCATATCTTAACTCCGGTACCAAGTTGCTCATAATGATGTCTATTCTTTCCTCCTCAAGAATTGTCCTTGGATATTTCGAGCACAAACGTCTCCATCCTTGTAGGAAGGTGACAAAAGGTTCCCCTTGATTTTGTTTGAGTTTGCACAAATCAAGCATTGTGACCGACCTTGATAGATTATAAGCAAAGTGTTGAACAAATATTTTCACAAGCTCTTTAAATGTCTTAATTGGAGGAGTAAGGTTAGTAAACCACTCCATGGCTTGACCCTTGAGGCTCCTTGGAAATAATCTTATTAAATAGGAGTTTTCATGGTGAAAAGAAAAACTCATTATATAAAATTGTCTAACATGGTCATGAGGATCACCAACGTCATCATATTTGTCATAGGTAGGAAACTCCACCTTCTTGGGAAACTCAACCAACACCACACTCTTGTCGATTGGGTTGGGACATATGGTATCCAAATTAAAGGTGCTCTTAGGTGCCCTCATCCTTTCTATATCCCTTTGAAGTTGTTTGATCACCTCATTAGTTGATGGATCTTGCTTCTTTACCTTTTGGTCCACATCAAAATTGTATGGGACCTTAGCACCTTTGTTGATGAGACTTTCTAGAAACTGATCCTTGTTTTGTTCCACATACCTTTCTACATATGCTTGAAAGGATGGTTCTTGTTGCATAGTCATAAAATCCATTTTATCAAAGTTGGTATAGCTTCCTCCCTGTTGTGAGCCATGATGTGCTTGTCGGGAGGGTTTCTTTGAATGTCTATGAGGCGACCGTCTCCTATGATGATCATATCTTGAAGTCCTTCTTCCTCTAGGACTTGGGGATCGTGAGGGCATCCTTGACCTTCTTCTAGGACTTGGTGATGGGGTAGATGGGGGTGAGTTGGTCCCACTATTGGCACCCCTCCCATTGAATCAATTTTGGAGTTGTTGTGCATAGAGCCTATCTTCTTCTTCTTGGGTGACTCTTTTGCTTATGTCCAATAACGCACGTTCCTCTTCTTCTAGTTGTCTGAATTTCTCCTTTTTGGCGGCTTGTTCGTCTAGATAGGCTTGCTTCTCCCTTTCAATTCTTTTCAACCTTGTATTTGCATATCAAGAGGTATCTTTAAGGGGAGAAGATTGTCTTGAATGCCTTATTGCGTTGGCTACGTTGATGTGATGGTCACTAGATTCATTGTTCTAGTCCTCGTGTTGTGACCCTGAATCTGAGTGGGTTTGCTTATAATGTCTCTCAGCTCGTTGGTGAGCATCTAAATATCTTATGTTGTTGGGAGGTGACCCGGGTGGACTAGCATGAGAAGAACCACCGTACTCTCTCCTATGTCATTGGAAGATATCCTCAAGAGTTTGATTCATGGCCTCTCTTTGTTGTCGAGTGAAAGTGTAACTCATGTCCATACTGGATGAAAGTGGTGCTAAAGAGGTGCTCACTTCACTAGGATTACCTTTTGGATTAAAATAGACTTCAGATTCACTTTTAGGAGATTGATCGAAAAAGGGTTCTTTTCCCTTGTGTTGTTGACGAGTCTTAACTGGTGGTAACTAGCTAAAGACAATAGGGGGTTGCTTCCCTTGATTGAGTTGGTACCTTGTTGTAACTAACATGAAAGAAAGAGATTCTTAATGATAGGGTGACCTTGCAAAGTGTCAACACCAAACTAGGATAATCAAAGTTCTCTATTCTCCAAAGAGAAATGAAAAGATAGAAATATCAAAGGGGCTTTACCAACACTGTCAAAGAGGTGCTTCAAATCAAAGGGTGACTACCCTTGCACTTTTGAACTAGGAGGTTGGACTAGGCCAAAATATAATTGAAATTGAGATTTAAATGAAAGCGATTTGGACAATAAGAGCACTAAAATTTTCTAAGAATGTAGCTAACAATTCTAGAGATAAGCTTTCTCACCAAGAATAACCTTCTAACCTGGAAACTATTTCCAAAGTGGCCTTGTAAACCAATTGATGCTATTCCTAGAGGGCAAAAACCAGAGATTTAGAGCCAAGACAAGTCTCTAATGATAGAGTAAGAAACCTACTCAAAGGCCTAACTTGACTAATCAATAATTAAAACTGACCAAATTGAAAGCATGATAGAAACTACCCAGGTGATATACTCCAGGCTAACAGGGTGATATACCTATAACTGGGCGATACTTCGCCTTAAACCAGGCGATAGACCTCACAATATCCATGTGATAAACATGAGGTAGGCCGGGCGATAATCTAGTAGGGGCGAACTATCGCGCGATGTTTCTTCTCAAAGTAGGCGATACTGTTGCAAAATTGTTTAACTCTTGACCAGAACTGTGTAAAATTTGCATTTTTGGGTCTGTTTGGTCAAAATTTTTAGTCTGAGGGTTGGTGTTTTTGATCTCAATCATAGTATCAGCAAAATTTTGGTAAGTTTGCAAACAGTGAGGGATCAAACATGTCTCAAAACACTTGAAACAATGGCAAAAGCAACCTTGCCAAGACAAACACTTGTGATATCAAAAATAAAATTGCACCCTATGAATGCTACCGATCATTTGTATATTGAGAACGTTTACACTGGTATCACACAACTGAAGACAATTCAAGAAAATCTATCCTAAAAAGTTAAGGCTCGATACTTACCAACTTAGCCCACAACTTGGTGTCGATTACCCATGATAGATGTTGGCTTTGTCATAGAAGTGTCAAAGACACAACCAAAGGAACACATATGGTGAGTATCTTAAGGTGATCTGGGTTGTTCCACTTGGATCGATCCTTGCACTAAGAAGATAAGCGGCTAAATAAGGTGGCTTCTATCAAAAGGTTCTTAATAAGGGCTTCCGTTCATAACACCCCTCTTGCTCCTCATAGAGGACTAGGACCTCGCGGCCTCAAGAGTACCTTAAGCATTCTTGCTCAATGCTTTCCCCATGGTCACAATCCCACAAGTTACTCACATCAAGCAAAGACAAGTGTTATGTCTACCAAGGTTTTGTGTCCTCGATAGCCTTGAGATTATAGTGAGTTGGAATCACTCACCACCAAGGAAAATGATGACAAGGTTGTCCCCACTTGGGTCATTCCTCTTGATTGCTCAAGAGCAGGCCCGCTAAAGGATCTTAAACTAAACAAAGAATGGATGATTTTTGAGGTTCAAGGTTTTTGGTTCACCACAAGGGTGAAGAGCATACTCCCCTATCTCAAAAACTTCTCCCAAACACACCAAGCAAAATTTAATTAACCCCTTGCTTCCAAAAACCTTAAGATGGGTCAAGATTTTCTGGTTCACCTAAAGGTGAAGAGCATACTTCTCCTACCACCTCAAAATCTCTTTCACAAGGTATTAAAGTTCCTAATACAATTAGTAAATGCCACACTTGAAATAAATCACAAACACTTTTTAAAAAATTTCTTTTTGCTTTTGTTTATGCCTTGGGTAGCCCTGCAAGAATGTTAGTAGCTATGTGTGAGTGATTTACACCTTCATGAAATAACAAGATTTAAAGAGAATTTACACTATTCAAAGCAAACTAATCTAAATAATGCACAATTAATCTAAATATCTCATGGTTCTCTAAATTGAAGTAGTAAGTGAGGCTCTCAGCTGCAAATCCTCACTAGTGACACTCTAATTATGAGAATTGAACTAAGAATGATATGCAAACTAGATCTAATTATCAAATTCTAGCTCTATTTGATAAGAAAATCTCTAAAATGATCAACAATTTAAGCTAAATATCAATGAAAATGCTAAGTGAGTGGTGTGAATGCAAATTGCAAGAGCTTTGCTGCAATTCAAAGATATGGAGTGGATGAATAATGCCTCAAAATGCCTTCTATTTATAAGATTTTCCCAAGGGTAGGGGGTAGAGTGAGATAACCATGGTTATGCTTGGGTAAGGTCAATTGGCTTTGCTTTGTCCCTAAATTGGGGGACAAACATTTAAATGGTTTCAAAAGGCTGGACCATTTCAACAAAAGTGAATGATTTGTGTCCATTTTGTCTCCTTTTTCCTTTGTTGAGAGAATTTTAGTATTTATTAATTAATTAAAGCAATTAAATTTAGCCATGAAGGGTAAGAGGTTCATTTTGATTTTTCATTTCAACCACTATGTCATTAATTGAATTTAATCAATTTCTTAGTGTTTTTCCCCTTTTCAAGCTTTATTTAATTATTTAATGATTTAATTGAATTTTTCTTTCATTTGAATTGCCTTTGTTCCATTTATCAATTTTTAGTGCTATTTTGATGATTTGATGCACCTTTTTGATTAATTTAAGCCTTTGCCAATTTTCTGTGTCTACAAATGCCCCTCTTTGAGTTGATGTGCGAAGAACACCGATTCAAAGATTCTCTTAGTATGATGATCTGATTCAGGTCCTGGTTTTGATATGCCTCTGATCGTTCTGATTGATGTACTTCCTGATGACGATGATGTGCCTCTGATGATGGTGCTGATATGATTCTGATGCCTCTGATATGATACTGATCTGATATGGGTCCTGGTTTGATGATAGGTCCTGGGTTCACTGATAAAGGTCTTGGGTTGATTGATAAAGGTCCTGGGTTGATTGATTGCTGATATGTTGATAAGTTTGATATGATATGGTAAACTGATCTGATACTGATTTGCCTCCTGATATGATACTGATATGATATGATACTTGATATGATATGATATGCCCCACTGATAAATTTTTTTGATGTGATGCTCATTTGATACTCTGATGCCCCCTCAGAAATAAAACATATTGATTCCTTGATTTGAAAGATTTTAATTGATTGGTCCAATATGTTTTCATTTCTGACAAATATTGATGATATGCCATTACTCACAATTTTCACATCCAAGATAGATAGGTCTGTTGTAGTTAAGCAAAACAAGTGATTAGGATAATAGGATAATGGTACCAATGAATGTGATTTGTCAATCTGATAGGATAGTTCTGATAGGATAAATCAATCAGTGTGAAAACTGATATGATTTGATACTGATATGATATGATACTGATGCTTCGTTCTCAGGACACAGAGACACGAACAATGGTACTGGGTGTGATTGCTTAATACTTTGATAGGATTGATTGACGTAAGATGACTCACTGATATAAAATACTGATATGATTCCCTTGATTTGTGAAATAGGCACATTTCCGTAAATGATATATATACGGACCTTAGCTTCTTGGATATTTGGATTTAAGTCATGGGTTTGACCCAGCTAGAGTACATGTTATTGAGATGATTGATTATGGAGCTCCTTCAGTTTGTTGATATTGTATCATGATATTTTAGTTATTGATCAGGACATTGATGTATCACTTTGATGACATTGTATCTTTGATTAGACAAAGTTCATGGATCTTTGATGTTATGGACACTTATGATTTATGGACTTTCCTTGATTCTTGATTGAATGACCCATTTTATGATTGATCAAGATTTCAATTGAATGAACCCCCTTTTCCCTTGGAAAAATACTACAAACAAATGCACATGCAATTAATCTAACATGATAATGCAATTAACCTTCCATGATAATGCAATGCAATGCAGCTAAGTGTCACTAGCTTTTAGCAAATAAATGCCTTGAGGATAAATTTTCATCATTGAGCACTTTGGGACCGGAAAGCAAGTACAATCACCATTTCCCACTGACATGATGATATGAATACCACTTTTTATCGCATTTGGTAACCTCCTTTTTGAACTAGTACAACCCACACTAGTCGAATAAACCAACTATGAGAGTATGAATACCAGTTTCAATGAATTCAATGTTGCATAAACAAGCAAAGGTCAACCTTCCACCCTATATGAAAGTCCTCGATGGTTCTTTGATGACCATGTCATTAGATGAATTCACATAAGTTGTTGGATATCCCTCAAGATAGTCACTCAAAGACAAGAAAAATATCATGTCTCCATCATCGCCAATCTAGTCGAAACATCATAGATTAGCTAAAAAGATGTGATAAAAATCAATGTAAGTAAAGATCATCAAAAGAAAGCTTCAAGTGTTTTGCATTGTTTCATGATTTTCAAAAAATATTTCCAAGTATTCTGATCTTAAAGTGTTGTCAATTTTTAATCTTGAATAATAAAGTCAATGAAGGCTCATGGATCAAGTTGTGGTAATTGAATTCTTGGTTAGTGAACAATGATATCCATCAAAGGTTCACGAAAATCTTCTTCTCTCTTCTGAAACTCTGATAATTCCCTCTCTGATGTGACTAAATATTGCACTTTTGAATCCATTTGAAGTTAATGCCTTGCTTCATGTGAATTCATGCATGTTTGCTGAAATCTGCTGATTAAGATCAAATGCCCCAGTTGGATAGAAAAAAATGTTGGACTTGGACAAACTTCCAAAATATTACTGAAGCTCGGTTTATGCAAGATGCAGCTCAAAAGAACTTCATGCTGTCCTTTTTACCCACTCTCAAACAAGATCACATTGGTTTGCCCCCAATGTCTTAGCAAGATATAGGACACGAAGGATGGATTTGCAAGCTGATGGATTAGAGATGGAAAGGCTATGATGGAAGAAGTATGCGAATGTGACCCATAGGACTATCTCCTCAAGAGTACCCAAGCTAAGGAAAAAAATGATATAGCAATGTGAAGCATGTTTTTGGATAAGCCATGAAAGCCAATGATATAGTGTTAGATAGCCTATAGGATAACGATCTGCTGCCATAAAAAGGAGTGATCCAAAAGAGTGGACATGTCAAGAAATTTTTGATAACAATTTTTTTTTTTTAAAAGTTCATCTTGATCAAGACCAAGGGTCAATTTGGGTAAGATGTGGATAAGATAACACAATCATGATAAAGGAGTGATGGAGGCTATGAAGGGATGTTGTGGGATTATGAAAAAGCTGATGGAATAATGAAGGTGAATTTGGGATAAGAAAGATCATGATAGGGTAACATGGATGCAACAAGTACATAAGCTGATGGAAAGGATAACGGATGTTAAGATACTCAATGCTCATGGATGTGTTCAACCTTGTCAATATGAAAGGTGAAAGAGGAAATATGGATGAAAGTGAGGTAAATGATAGAAAGATGGAAGATGGCATGGATGAAACTTACCCCCAAGTGTAGAGTGCAAGAAGGAAGAATTATGCATGACGCCTGTTTGCCAAGTTTTCATCATGGTACTTGTCTAAGGCGCCACAAGAAGTGGTTTTCACCCTAGATTTATTTCTTTTTATTTTTGCTACCAAGGTGCCTATTGCTAAGTTTTCACCAAGGCACTTTTTCTCTTTTTTCATTTTTTTCTTTTTTTCTTTCTTTTTTTCTTTTTTTGTATTTTTCAATATTTTCCCAACATTAGAATCTTTGGACAATGCTCCTCTGAAAGATATGCTATAATAAACCATGGGTATGACTAGGATGCTCAAAAATATTGATAAGAGGGATGGAAGTATGTAAAGTATGCATTGGAAAATGAATATGAGGATAAGAAAAAGGTATGTTGAAGATGGAAATGTTGGCAAGATCAACTTTGACACACACTTTGAAGAGTGGTGGAATGATGGAGGAACAATAGATGATGGAGGTAAGGATCTTTTTGAGGTAGTGAATTTTGGGATGTAAGAAGATGAAGGATGTTTGGAAGGAGATGGAATGGAAGCCTTTGGAAGCTTGAATGTCAATTTTGATTCTTCTTTTGTGTGCAAGTCTTTCAACAATGACTTGGGAATCCACATATTCTTTGATTTTTCTTTCTTTTGGAATGCTTTTGAATGCATTTCTTCAATGAGGGATTTAGGAACCCACATTTTATTTTTTTCTTTTTGCTTGATGGACCTTTGCGGCCTTTTGGATATTTCATTTTTCTTTTCATTCACATGTCGATTAGATGGGACATTGTGATTTTTATGCACATATGGATTCTTGGATTTATGATTTTTATGTTGCACATCAACATTGCTTCCAAAAGACTTAGGAATTGTGGATGAATAGTAATAATATGGATGGTTCATATGGATTGGTGTTTGGACATTCTTCAAGTATGTGTGTCTTTGTTGATCTTGATACATGGTAGGGTAAGTGAATGGATAGCTAGGGATGATAGGAATAGATGATGGAGGAATATATGGACCTAATATGGATGGAAGGGATGAAGACTTTTGTTTTGGGACATAGGAACCCAAAATGGATTTGGAGGATAGTGGAGGTATGTGGTTGTATTTGAATGGAGGGATATAAGGTGTGAAAGGGATATCAATATCTTTGGAAGGAACTGCATTGCCAACGTTCTCATCTTTAAGATTTATCTGTATACTAATAGGCTCATGAGTAGCTTTGATAGGAACACATTTGATAGGATCAACTGAAGCTTGAAGGGATTTATTATCTTGCAAGGGATTTGGAAGAATGATGTTTTCTTGAGGTGAACATGGAGGAATATGACAAGGAAATGATGGGATGCTTTGATCTTGACAAGGATCTTTGAATGATGTAGCGAAGGTATTTTGCTCTTGATTTTCAATATGCTCATTGGAAGTTATGGAAGGGATATCTTGATCTTGCTCGGGAAGTGGAGAAAATATGGAACTTGGAATGATACTTTGTTCTTGGAACGGAAGGATATCATCTTGAAAGACATGAAAGGATGCAAGGGGATCATCACAAGGTTCAAGGGATATGGGACCTTCATCAAATATGGGAGGGGTTTGTATATAATCTTGATCTTGATCTTGATCTTTATCACTATTTGTTTCTTTTCTTTTTAGATTATCCTCTTGACATGAAGCCACTTCTAAGGACAAGGTAGATGTTTGGATATGTGTGGGGAATGTTTGGAAGAATGGTGTAGGATCCTCTTGAATAGGTATAATAGGCATTGAGGCACATGAAGCTTTGGGTTCTAAGATCTTTGAAGCATGGAAACAATCTACAGCAAGATGTGAGTTAGCTTGGGTTTCTTTTAGAGGTAGCCCTTGAGGGTAGACATAGTTAATGGGAAAAGTGTCATCATTAGGCTCATTCTTTGATGGAGGAATTTTGGATAATTGTGGAGCTTTGGGAGATGAAGAAAAGATGAAAGGAATGCTAGCTATGGGAGGGTCTTTGCTAGATAGAGGTTCGGGAGATGGATAAAGGATGAAAGGTGTACAAGTCATCCAGGGAGAAACCTTGTTAGGAGATGGACAAAGGATGAATGGATTACTCTTGCTATATGGAGGTTTTTGAATTAGATCTTGCTTGAGAGCGGTATTTTTCACTCCATATTCTTTATTATCTTGATCACAAATAGGTTGATTATGCAATTTCCTTTGATCTGAGATAACTTTGTTTCTCTGAAATGCTTCTTTTTGTGAGGAGGATGAAGATATGGATGACCCATCATCATAGAGGAAAGGAAAAATTGATCTTAATGATGGCTCTTTAGATAAAGTATCTTTTTGCTTTTCTTCATCCTTTCTTAAAGTTGATGTGTCATAATTATGTGGAAGCTTAGCTCCTGCTTGAGCTAAAGTTAGGAAATATGCTTCTTTATCCCAGTCCAAAATTCGTTCCATTATTTCTATAAACACGGGATCTTGGGATGCTCTCACAACATCATCTTTAGACACCTCATCACTTTGAAAAGAATAGCTTGATATTAATAATGGCATTTTTTATGATGTATCTCTTTGGTTTTCCTCATTCTTTCTCAAGGTTGATGTGTCATAATTATAAGGAAGTTTAGCTCCTGCTTGAGCTAAAGCTAGAAAATATGTGTCTTTATCCCACTTCAAAAGTAATTCCATTATTTCCAGAAACATGGGACTTTGGGATGCTTCAACAACGTCATCTTCAGAAACCTCATCGCTTTGATTCCTATGGAGATCTTGATCTTGACTTTGATAATTATGTTCCATAATAGGATTGATTTGTTTCTCAAATAGGCTCATCATTATGGATCAATCCTTCCTTCTTTAATTTCAATCTGATTGGGTTGGTTTGGAATGGGTAAATGGTATTGATCAGTTTATAAGATTTAAAAATTTAATTGTAGTTTGATCAAGTACTTTGGAACTTCTTGTTTGAAAAGTTGAAGACAATCTCAACACACACATCAATAATTCACCATATCCCTAGATCATTCTAATGTGTATTCTCAAATGTTTCCATGGGTTTGATCACAAGAAAGACTTCCAAGCAAGCTACCTAGCACAAATTTGGCTTTTAAATGGCTCTATTAGGGAGTTTTTGCTATTTTTACCATTTTGTAGTGTGGATTCCGTTCAAAATAGATCTTAGCCTTTCATCCCCCCAAGTATGTTAAGGGGCTTCCCACACGCACCGAAGCATGATTTTGCGCAATCTGTTAAGACTACTAGAGGAAGTTCGAAAGAGCTAAAATCTTTTTTGTCGTGCACCCCATTAAGGATACCCGCGTTTCATTTTATAGTGGGTCGGATTCTCGCAGCAAAGGCAAGTGTATCCCACTTTGGGCTGTCCCTCTCACCGGCCCTTCTAAGGCAATCTTGGGAGGCGAGCCCACTAAGTTTTAAACATGTTCATTTGAAAGCATGAAAATTGGATTTGGTAGAGCAAGTTTGGGAATTTGATTCACTCAAAGAGTGAAGAGCATATCCCTATTGCTTTTCCCTTATCCCAAACACTCACAATCAAATTTGGTTCTTTTTCAACCCTGTGACAAAGGGGTTCTTAGAATTGAAGTGTTTATTTTTTTTCTTTTATGATTAAACTATGTTTTGAACTTTGAAAATGCCACAAGCTAAGGGAATGTGCAAGCTTGATGAGAAAAATACCTCAAACGATGCTAGCAAAGGCTAGGCACATTTTTAAGTAGTAGATTTTTTCATTTTCTCTCCAAATCCTTCCCTTATCTTAGCAAAACGTTCCCTCCACCAACAAGTTAGTCAACACAAATTCATACAAAGTGAGGGGAAACCAAAATCAAAAAGCTTAAAATGATCAAATTGATTATGCTCTTGATTTATTTTGAACTCAAATATTTGCAAATTAAATCCAAAAGGTGCAAGGTATACTCTAATAGGACGTCCTTTTTTGTTTCTTTTTTGCATGCAAAAAAGAAAAAATAAATTTTTGAGCACTTTTCTGTGACAGAGCCTGTACCTGAGACAGAAAAACAGACATAGAGTTAAAATTCAGTCATCATTTTAACAATTTTTTGACAAAATAGAGAAAATAATTCCAGGCGACATCATCCAGACTACAGGCGAGATAAAATTTAACAAAGACGTGACTACTTTAACCGCGAGCGTCACCAAAAGGGGCTCAAGCGAGATTAAAATAGGCAAGTGCGATATCAAATTTTAGCAAACGCGTGAAATCTTTAATACATGCGACAACAGCAATTATTCTGATATAATATAAATGCTAAACCAGGCGACATTTTCTATGCTAAACGCGAGATCTTTTTTTAATAAAGACGTAATTACTTTAACCACGAGCGTCACCATAAGGGGCTCAAGCGAGATTAAAGTAATTAAGTGCGATATCAAATTAAACAAACACGTGAACTCTTTATTTCAAGCGACAAGTTAACTTAGAGAAGCGACATTTAATTAACTGAAAGCGACATTTAAAATATTCAAAGCGAGAAATTAAATGCGAAAGGCAGTAAACTCCCTTTACACCAGGCGTAAACTTATTCCTCGGCCGCGGCTTTTAATTCTTTCCAGGCGACATCTAAATAGCCAAAGGCATCAGCTGCTTGTCCGTGAGGTGAGAATTTAATTTCCGCAGGCGTGATTTCTTTCTCCAGAAGCGTGATTCTGCAGTCTAAAAAGCGTGAGCATTCAGACTCCAGGTGACATTTTAAATTCCGCGAGCGACATCTCTTTGCTTTAGGCGTGATTTCTTTACCGGCAGGCGTGATTTCTTTCTTGTAACCTGCAAACAGTGAGCAAAATCATGCAATTCTAGCTTAAATTTTACAAATAACATGGAAATTATGATAAATTTGAGGCCTAGGGCCCCACGGTGGGCGCCATTTGTGTGTGAGTGATTTACACCTTCATGAAATAACAAGATTTAAAGAGAATTTACACTATTCAAAGCAAACTAATCTAAATAATGCACAATTAATCTAAATATCTCATGGTTCTCTAAATTGAAGTAGTAAGTGAGGCTCTCAGCTGTAAATCCTCACTAGTGACACTCTAATTATGAGAATTGAACTAAGAATGATATGCAAACTAGATCTAATTATCAAATTCTAGCTCTATTTGATAAGAAAATCTCTAAAATGATCAACAATTTAAGCTAAATATCAATGAAAATGCTAAGTGAGTGGTGTGAATGCAAATTGCAAGAGCTTTGCTGCAATTCAAAGATATGGAGTGGATGAATAATGCCTCAAAATGCCTTCTATTTATAAGATTTTCCCAAGGGTAGGGGGTAGAGTGAGATAACCATGGTTATGCTTGGGTAAGGTCAATTGGCTTTGCTTTGTCCCTAAATTGGGGGCCAAACATTTAAATGGTTTCAAAAGGCTGGACCATTTCAACAAAAGTGAGTGATTTGTGTCCATTTTGTCTCCTTTTTCCTTTGTTGAGAGAATTTTAGTATTTATTAATTAATTAAAGCAATTAAATTTAGCCATGAAGGGTAAGAGGTTCATTTTGATTTTTCATTTCAACCACTATGTCATTAATTGAATTTAATCAATTTCTTAGTGTTTTTCCCCTTTTCAAGCTTTATTTAATTATTTAATCATTTAATTGAATTTTCTTTTGATTTGAATTGCCTTTGTTCCATTTATCGATTTTTAGTGCTATTTTGATGATTTGATGCACCTTTTTGATTGATTTAAGCCTTTGCCAATTTTTTGTGTCTACAGTAGCTCTCTTTGACATGCGATTTATAGTGATTTCCTTTCAAGCAAAGCACCTACAACCACAACTTGTTAGACAACTAGGTTTAGGAAAACCAAAATCTAAGTGAAAGCAATGTAAAGATCTGATCAATTTAGACGAAGAAATGTAAGTTAACCCTGTTTAAATGCATCAAAGTAAGTCAGCAAGCTAAATGTGATCAAATTCGGCTGATAAAACTCAGAATCTAGCTCTCTGCTATATCAGGTGATATACTTCAGACTTCACCAGTATCATGCGACATAGTTTCCTGTATCCAGGCGATATACCTCAGTCTGGGCGATATACTTCACAATATGCGAGTGATACTTTACACGACACCAGGTGATAAACCTCAATACGTGCGTGCGATTATTCTAAGATGTGAAGTGTCACACTGGTATTATAAGGTATATCGTGCAATATACCTGAGAAGTGTTGCACGATATTCTGAGACAAAAAACTAGAGAGCGCAAAATATCCAAAAATTAAGCTAAAAACTTGCCAAAAAATTGATGAAAAATGACAAAAATGCGGGAAAAAGAAGGGACAAAGCTAGTCTACTCTACCCCACGGTGGGCGCCAAAAATGTACACATAAAAGTTGTGCACTTCTATGGATCCTTACATGCAAGGAAACTCAAGAATGAGCCCTCACAAATTGATCCATAGCTCTCTATGCATGGAGTTGCAAGATTATGGATTTGCTCTCAGCTAGAGCTATTGAGCTTGTGACCTTGCTAGTCAACCATACAATGAGAGATTTGAATGAGGACAAGGGCAAGAGTGCCAATATCCCCAAAGAATCAAATAGAAATGCAATGCAATGCAAGCTAAAAATGAGAATGCAAACTATTCTATGGAAATGGAAGTACAAACTAAGTTATGAAATGGAAATAACAATGTGTTACAACCCTTCCTATTAAGCTAGATGAGCTATTCTAGAGCTTGAAAGTGAAATCTAAGCTATGAAAGCATAAACATGAACTACTATGCAAGAATGGAAACTAAACTATGAAGCAAATGAAGAACTCTAAGATGCAATGCAACAATGATCTCCAAAAGGCTCCAAAGAATTCCTGCAACATAGAGTTAGCATAAAATAAGTGTCCTAGAATGAGGGAGAGAGCTCTCCTTTTATAAGAAATGCAAAGGAATGGACCATGGAGATTAAGAGGCAAAAGGTCTTAATCAGCGGTGGAGCTTGAAAGAGGAACAATCCATGTGCACAAGTATCCTCCAATAGGAAAATAGGAGTTGACTTTATGTCCATATGAGACAAAAAGTGTTTTTTTCCTTTTTATAAAATAGGAATAATACTTTGTTTGTGCAACTTAGGATAAGAGAAAAATGGGGGCTCTTTATTTAATTAAAAGGGGAGGAAAACATTCCTTTTAAATAAATAAAAACTTAGGATAAATGGTTAGCCCATAGGATAAAATCTAATATATTGATAAAAATGATTCAGGGTTGATAAATCAAATAAATGGGGCCCAAAGTCTAGGCGACCATTTTAGGGTGCATACAATTACTACACATAGAGGTGATATTCATTTAGTATATCATAGATCTGATTCAAACAAAGTATAGTTGTCACTTTATAGATACCTTTCTATTATTTTCTAATCATTGTAACAGAGTTAGTAAAATCTCCTAACAAAGTAGACTTAACAGTCTGTTGTAAATCTCTTAACTAAGTACACACTCAAGTAGTGTTTTTTAAATCCTTTAACATGGTAGATCTAGTCAATATTTTTGTTACTCCTAACAGGGTAAGATCACCAGAAGTGATCACAACTTGTAGCCTTAACCGACATACTTTATTATTTGCAGTAGTGAAGAATTTGTGGGTTTCATCCCCACCGTAGTTTTTACCTTCTAACAAGGGTTTCTGCGTAACCAAAATACTTGTGTTATGTGATTGATTTATTGTTTGTTTTTCATGCACTTTACATTTATCAAGTCAATTGAATGAATGTTGCAAACAATGGATTCAGTTGGATAGATTAGCTACTACTATTTGCAGATTGAATATTCAGTTAAAAGTTTTTGAGGGCACTGGCTCAACCCTCCCCTCTCAGTCCCTTATCTTTCCATTCCAACATCATGTATGCATTTCCATCATATTTCCTCACTAAGGATAACACCAACAACTTCATCAAACTTTAAAGTGTTTGAACTAGAGACAAAGTTACTTACAACCATGAGCAATCCATTCCAACTTTTAGGCAATGATCATAAAATTAAGAGAGCCCTAACCTCATCATCAAAATTTACTTTTACAAAAATAATTTGATTAGTAACCATGTTAAAATCATTCATATGATCACTAACAGACCCACCCTCTAGCATCTTCATATTAAATAAATATTTCATAAGGAATACCTTATGAGGTTGAGGGTTTCTCATATAGTTTATCTAATGTCCTCATTAGACCCTTTGTTGTTGTTTATTTTGATATATTGAAAGCCACCAACAATGAAAGGCACAATTATATTGCTCCTAGTGCCTTCCTACTAAGAACCTCCCATTTTTCATCTGAAGTAGTCATTGGCTTTTTTCGTATTCCTATCATTTGATAAGAATAGATGTTACTAATACATATAATCTACCATTTACATCTTCCATAGCTGATAGTTTTGGCAGTTGAGACTATCAACCTTAAGTATGACTTCATAGACCATTGCTTCCACTCAAATCTAAGATTCCTTACCAAATTCATTGAGAAATACACCAATCTGATAATAGTTGTTAGGGGTTTAAATAGATATGACCAATAAACAATATTAAGATAATGCATAAAAATAAATAACACATATATTTAACATGGTTCACCCAATATGAGATACATCCACTAGAGAAACAAGTGTCCACTAATTTTATTATCCATCAAAGAGAAAATTACAATATGAAATAATTTCTCATCACACAACTGCTTAATTATCATGACCTTTTAGGTGGCTTACAATGTTGGCCAACAAAATAAACCCTAACCTATAATAATATTCTCATAATCTTATCCTCATACTCATATTCTTGTGGTCTCATACTCACACGAGAAATTTTTTCCATGTCGACACTTTGCACCAACACACACCATCACTTTTTACCAACACATGTCATCGCCTTGCACCGACACAGGCCCTGCACTTCGTGCAAACATTATAGTGGCCCTTCGAGATGAAACCTCCATCCAACTAGTGTACAATACTTGCATGATTAGTTGCCACAAACCAACAATCTCCCCACTTGGAGACTGATTGGGCTCCACACCAAATGAATGGGTTGGGAGAAAATGTATAAAGATATGTGTATACATGTCCAAATAATTCTAGGTTGAGACTAAATGTATAAGGATATATGTATGTGTAACTAGACAAAGAGGACAAGATAATTAACCCAAATTTTCACATTATTATGCTATTTTTCACTACTAATGTTTGTGAAGGCATTACTTAAAAAGACATACAAAATCAAATGAGGAATAACATGGTTACATAAATCTAACTATAA
>BSBK01010011.1:230000-380000 GCA_027943335.1 Chamaecyparis obtusa | reverse complement strand
TATTAAATTCATAATCATTGGAAAACTTTCTTTGAGCAATACAATTCTGCATTTGGATTTTTTTTTAAAAATCATTTGATCCCCAAAAAGCTAATGTCAAATTGATTTTTTGTCAGCATTTTGATAGGTGCAAAGTAGACTTGATTGCAGGTATGACTGAGGAGTAGAGATATTATATCAAAAAGAGTTTGATCTAAGAGCATTTATCTAACCATTTACAATTAATTCCTTCAAATGAGAGCTCTCAAGACTTAAATCCTCATATTTTCTTAAAAATGTGTAATTTCAACAAAAATTAGGATGTTTAAAAAGTGTAACCCACTATTGTGGGGTCACTCAAATCGATGTTACATGGACGAGAAAATGATTATAAACAATTAAAGATAGTTTTATTTGGCTACAACAAAGTGACCAAGGTGAAGAAGGAAATAATTAAAGACAAAGGATATCATTATATGGTTTGAAATGCTATTAAGTAAAGGAATAATCTCTAGTACATGCATGAATGAGAAATAAAAGAGGGAATCTACAACATAATAGTAAGTAAAATACAAGGAAGACAGTGTGAAGGAAAGAAGCTTTGATAGAGCCTATTTTTTTCTTATAAAAGTTAACAAAGTATGTTGTGAAATGAGCCAAGGATGTCCATATGGATATGTGAAAGACATATAATCAAGTGAGTGTTATTTTAGAGTGGAGATGATGGAATTAAATGTAAGTTAGAATCTTGATTCTATCTAGATATAAGATTAAATGAGAAAGGAAAGAGGGAATCTACAACATAATAGAATGTAAAATACAAGGAAGATAGTGTGAAGGAAAGAAGCTTTGATAAAGCCTATTTGTTTCTTATAAAAGTTAACAAAGTATGTTGTGAAATGAGCCAAGGATGTCCATATGGATATGTGAATGACATATAATCAAGTGAGTGTTATTTTAGAGTAGAGATGATGGAATTAAATGTAAGTTATAATCTTTATGCTATCTAGAGATAAGTTTAATCAACACGGGTTTGACATTAAGGGTGGATGTGGTTGATTGTTCTAAAATAAGGCGAAAGCAAAAATTAATACCAATGTATGCATTATCAATATATTTAAATTTTAGAATATTTATTTTTAGTTTAATAAAGAAATAAATATTTATTTAATGCTATACTTTGTTAGATGATTTTGATGTCCCTTTATTTTCTTGTGAATCGAGTTTTATTCATTGGATTGTATCTTATTTATTTGCATGTGCTAACAAATGAATCTTTGTTATAGGTGCTTGAATATGTTCACATGTATATATGGGGTAGAGTGTTCAAGATGAATGAATTCACTTGTAAAACTTGTTGTGGTGATTGTGGGTCATAGAAGTTGGCTTTAATAACTACAATATTGCCAATAAGTAATACTCAATTTTTGGAAAGTTACATTCATTAATTTCAACAATAAATAATCCCTTCAAAATCAACATGAGATGTTTTATTTGTGCGGTTTGAGTAGAAACATGACATCACACATGTATGGTACTATAAAAATAATAGGAATAATATTTTTCCCTACTACTGTTTCTCTCATTAATGAGTATAACGATTTACTAGACTTGAATATTTGAAGTGTCTACAACTCCACTAACTTTGAGAGTTCACCTCAACCCAAGAAAAGGTGTAGGTATCCAAATCAATTCCTTCTATTCACGTCTCTTTACCTTATTATTAAGTACTACAAGGCCATATCAACCACTTCATTATTCATTTGCAAGGACCTCTACTTTACCTTATTTTTCCATGACTATAGCCAAAAATTCTATCAAATATTCAGAAGATCAACTTGACTGAAGAACAACCTTGATATATCCTAGTCAAAATTCACTTCTACAATAAAGAATACCTAATCATCAATTTCAATACAAATGAAAATATATAGAAAATTTCCATGTGTACAAGCTCAACTATGTTCTCTATGCTTTCCTTGCAATTAATATTGGAATAATAATGCTATCTTGTTGTATGTGTGGTTTAATATATGTAGCTCACATATAGATATCCTTAATTTCCGCTATTTTTTTAATTAAATGGTGAATTATATATAGTGATAAATAAAATTAAATGACCGAACTATATCGAATATATACCAAAATTATGATACTTCAGTCAAATGGGATTGTCTTGCAATAAAAGACCATTTCTCCAACTTTTCCCTTAGAGGTGTTTAGTGAAGATTCTTACTATTAATTGAAACACTAAAGTATTTTTTTTAATGTTATGTGCTTTCTAAATAATTGGTTCAAAGTTTTGTACTTATAACACCTTCTTAGCTTGAGGGAGGTTAGAACAAATGAGATTTTACGATACCAATTAAAAGGGTGACAGTGGACAACAATTGTACTAAATTTACAAAATTGAATAGTGAATGACATTATATGCCTACTAAAACTTGGATCTTTAGTAATGCGACTAAAAAACTATACTATTTGGCAAGCTATGATGCATTATATTATATTTTAAACCATTGAACATTATGGATCAACCATCATGAATTGGTAATTAACTCAAGTAATAATATAGTATCTGGCAGTTTTTTTATCAAAAAGATCATTTGAGGTCATGGTAAGAGCATATAGCAATTAAATATTATTAGTCAACTTTTTTGAATCACCTATATCCCATGAGGGTAAGGTGGTAGCATAATAATCAATAAATAATGTAGACACATTGAATCTTCAAAAAAAAATAGACATACATGAGTAAAACCTCCTCCACAATAAAAATAATACTACAATAATTATAAAATATTTCTTATACAATAAGTTTAATATTAATATAAAACTTTCCCCAAATACCACATTCTAGAATATATTTTGAAATCCAAATAAATTTTGAAGTACAAATGTAAAACTTATGTGCGATTACCATCTAGAAACCAAGGGTTTTGTACCATCCTATAAAGTTAGCACATATAATTAGATGCTCATGTTACCCCCACTTTATCATGTATCGGTTCCCACATTGATTTCACACTCTCCTAATAATCATTGGACCTTTAATTAATATTATGATTCCTATGTTAATTCAAATTCACCAAAAATTGATGTAAGCCCTTATTTCTAAGCATGCTCCTTTATTACTCTAATCCAATCATTCATTAGCCTACATGGGCCCTATGATACCATTTTTGGATTTTTTATTTCTTTCTAACCTCAAAATTATCTATGCCTCTTATTCTAACATATACCCTATCTCCCTGACCTCCCACTTAAATTTTAGATCATTATCCTAGGTAAAAATCCCCAGGGATTTTTTGTTCCTAGGAACAAAATGCATACAGTATTTTTTTCTCCCAATATTTAGCTAAAATTTTAATTAGGGTTTGGTTGTGGTGTTTTGGTGGGGAATTAGGTCATGTGGTTGGCCTGGATCAATCTTGAATCCTAAAATGTGTGAGAGGTATATAAACACCATATCTCTCCTAATTTTTGAATCTATTATTAATTCATGACTAGGAAGGAACATGATCAAACAATCCACATCCAATCATTCTCAAGGCCTTCAAGCATTCAAGTATTCAAGCCTTCATTCTCCTCCAAGCATTGTGGTAAACTACAACATTCATAGTGAAAGGCATATCTTTCATGATTTCCTTTTGGGTTTTTGTGGAGTTCAAGTTATTGCATTAACACTTGTAACTACATCAAAATAAGCACTGTGCCATCAAGGTACAAGGTGATTTATGATTCAGATCTAGCTTATGTTTCATATTAGTTATCTTTCCTTTCAAGCACATTTAATTTCTATTTCAAGATTGTTTAAAAATAGGGGTTTGACCAAGGCAATCCCATTTGCACAAAATTTTCCCCATGTTTCTATGTGTAGAAACATGTGGCACAATTGTTATAACTATTCCAAAAATTTCAAGATCTGTGGGATTGACTATTAAAGTGCTAGGCAAAAGACTTGGGTACAGAACACCCCAAGATTTTTATTCCCTAGAAAAATTGCCCAAGGCATATTGTACTTGGAAAATCATCTTCAAATTTTGATCACAAGTTAGTACAGTTCTCAGATTTTCATTTTAGGTTGTTAAAACTTCTTGTTGGTTTTTTGTCAATATGTATCATCAAAAATTTCTTATATTTTCTTATTTATCCTCCTATCTTGCATCATCATATCATTTCCACTCAAATACAACTTCCCTTAATTCATTATTTTGAAGGATCATTGCACTCATTTAGCACTTAAGTCCTACTTGAGCATATTGGGTCATCTTCCTTTCAATTGTGCAATAGGAAATTAGATCAATCACCTTGCTTCCCTTTTTCAATTGTACATTTTGGTGAACCTAACTCATAACATTTCCACTTTTGATTTTGTAGTCTGAGATCTAAATTTTTCATTCCATTATCATTCATTTTTATTAAAGACATAAAAATTGGGCATTATTATCTCTTTCATTCTTGTATTCTCATTTAAAAATTATTAAAAAATACTTTCATTTCATGTATTTTTGTTACTTTAAATGTATCTTAATTTGGTTTGTATGCATTACTGCATTTCTTTTCATGTTGCAAAAATTATTTAGGGCATTGTATAGAAACCATTGTGACCATTTTGAGATGAAACAACATCCTTCCATCAACTTTCCTTTACATTATGTTATCACTAAAACTAATAAATTTAATAAGTGTAATGTTGCTTTGGATTCTCTTATATCACCATATCCAAACTGTTCACTTCCTCATAAGGACATATTAGTGCAAGAAGATGTTTTTAATCTTTCTCTCAATAATATTTCTTTTGGGAGAAGCATTGACGATCAATGTCAACTATTCTCCTACTATGAGCCTCCTTTATGAGAATACCTTGGTCAAGGATGATGATTCCCCTCATAATACCTCATTTTCTATTCATTTATATGGATCTCCCTTTAGGGATGAATATTTAGTGAGTTATGATTGTCCCTGTCCTAAAGTTTGTTTTATTCATAGTGATGTTCCTACTCTTGATGATTCCCCTATTTGGGATGAGCCATTGGAAAATAATGTTTGCTATTCTCTCCCCCATGAAATAAATTCCATAAAATAAGCTAATATTTTGGTAGAGGATTCAAATATAGTTTTTTATATTCATTTCAATAATCTTCCTTCTAATGAAGCAATAAATAGTTGTGTTTGTCCCTCTTCTAAAGTTTTTCTTTACAATAATGACACTTTGGACAATGAGGATACTATCCTTGATTCTCTTCCTCGTACAATTCAAGAACCTATTCAAATCAATGTTGTCAATGTGTTGGGTAGTGAAAAGCCTAAGGTTGTTGTCCATCTTCATCCAGATGCACCTAAACCTCAAAATAAACCAATCATTGTGGTATAAGGTTCTCAACAACCCGAGTATGTGGTTCCTCACACAAATAACATAAGAAATAATAGACAACTTACTAATTCAGTTATTCCTCCTTCTCTTCCTACTTCTTAACCAGTTCTTCCTCCTACACCCCATCTTCCTCAAAATGTCAGAAAGGAATATGATTTAGTAGAACAAATTTGTGCTACTCCTTCCAAGATATCTCTTTGGGAGCTTCTTCAAACTTCACCTACATATTGTGACACATTGCAACAAGAATTATGAAACATATATGTTCTGTATCCTATGCAAATAATTATAACTTCTATATTGGAATGTATGAATGCAAGAAATAATAAAGCTCAAATTTTTTTCTCTCAAGATGAGTTTCCTTCTAAAGAAATTCAAGATCAACATGACTATCTTATAGTTCTTGTCCTTATTAATGGTAATATTATTCAAAGAACTTTAATCGATAATGGATCTGGTCTTAATGTGTGTAGTATTGACATGTTGCGGAAAATTAAGGTGGATACTTCATTTATTAAACTCGGTTATATTCCTATCTACAAATTTGATAATGTTCTAAAAGAACCTTAGGTATTATAACTTTACCTATTAAGGTAGTTCTTGTTACTTTACCCACACTAATTCATGTCATGCCTAGTACTCTTACTTATAATCTTCTCTTAGGATGACCATGGTTACATTCCATGCAATCTACTCCTTCAACACTTCATCGCAATATAAAGTTCATTCATAACAACATCATTGAATAGAGGTAAAATGGATTCACCACTATTCAGATGTAGAAAGGGGAAATATGAGATCTATTCTCAAAACCCAAATTCCCCAAGGAAGAGATCTGATTTTATCAACCTAGAGGTTAATACACAATCGAATCAATTTGTGGATGAATATGGAAGAGAGAGAGAGAGAGTAAATCCAATATTTCCCTATATGGAGGAGGATTATGTTTGGAAATCTGAAATAATAAATACTAACCTCAAATTAGGGCAGATCTAGAAAATGTTGAATTCTGATCTCTGTGTACACTTTCGGGAAAATCTAAAACCTATCCTGGACTGGAAATGTCGAGACAGAGAAAACCCAAAAATCTTTTCTCAAGATGGTTCAGCTCGAGTTTGACCCTCATAAAAGGTCAAATACCACATTCTTTATTTGAAGTCTGATTCAAATTTTGTTCATAGATCCCAGAAGTTTTCCGAAAAGGGTATCCAAATTCACTCTCAGATATGAAATTACGCACCTGTACCTGCAAGAAAATAGGGGTTTTTGTTGTATGGGGGTTTGCCTTGGTCAAACCCCAATTTGGAATCAACCTTAATATTGAAATTGAAATGGAGAATGCTAGCAAGTAGTAGAAAAGGATCTAACAATGAAGCTATGACATTCAATAGATATGCAATTGTATTTGAAATGTAATCAAGTATGTTAATATGAAAGCTTGGACATAACATAAATGTAAATCCAACCTCCATGATTGTATGCTTTGAATCCACCTTGAGGGAAGAATTAATGGATCTTGAAGATGCACAAAGGATCTTGAAGGAAGATCACACCATCATGATGGCTAGATCTAGGGTTTGAATGATGAATCTTGAATGCTTGAACCAAATCCCTTCAATGGCTTGAATGCTTGAATCCTTGATCTTCAATGGAGAACTTGGATGGAGAAGAGGAATTGAATGCTTGAATGGATTCTTGCTTGAATGGAATGCTTGCTTGATCACCTTGAGAAAATCTTGAGAGCTTGATCATGAAATTGCTTGAAGATGAGATATGAAAACTTGATGTGAAAATGAGAGAGGAAGGCCTCCTTTTATAGTGATCTAGGGCACATTCCTCTAGATGGGCCACCTTGGAGAATTAAATCCCAATTAGGTCCTCACCTTTAGAAAATATACCTAGATTAAATGTAATTAAAGGATTTACCATCCCAAAACCCGAAATGGCCGACCCGGAAGTGGGAAAATAAATCTCCCAAAAGCCTGAAACCCAGAGATTTTGGAAATTGGAATTTTGAAAGAAGGGATGAAAGTCAAGATTGACCCTGACCTAGTCAGGGTCGACCTTGACCTTGACCTAGTCAGGTTCTAACTCGATCCTGACCCTGGTCCCAGGTTGACTCAGAACCAAGTCAGGAGGTCCCGGGGATGCCCAAAAACCTAGAACTGATGCCAGAACAGAATAGAATATCAGTGATAGACATAAAATCCTATGATTATTGTGATGAAGGCAAGGAGGATCCATTTCTAAATCCTACCTAGAAATAGAGCTATGAAAGAGGGAAATTCAGGAGAATCCTTAAGATCATAACCCTAATTTCACCTAGAATGAAGCAGAAAAGAAGTGGAAAGCGCGGAGAAAGTAGATCAAAGAAAAGATCAATTCAAGGCATCCAATATGACCCCAAACCACTTACTCAAAGGGATAAATGCTCTTAACATGGAAGTGCTTCCATTTTAAGATGATACATTAAGCCCCCACTTTAGCAAGAGTATGGATTTGATGCAAACTCTTGGTAAAGGAGAAGAAAGAGGAGATCCAAGTGGATTCACAAAGAGATAAAATAACACTTAGCTAAGGGCACGAGCCCCTAGACTAAAGATTCTAACTCAACATACACACATAAGGGTGCGAAACAATAAAACCAAAAGAACAAGGGTTAGCACTAAATAACCCAAATCAATTAGCATAAGAAACCTCACTAATAAATATTCCTCATGCTAATATCATAGTTGAAAAGCTATCATAAAAGCATAAATGTTTACATAATAAAGACAAGAGCAACACTATAAATAACATAGCTTCATGATCCTATCCTACTAGCATGAAAGCAAAAAAGAGAGAAAGGAGAAAGTGATTACCTCGCCCAGTAAGATGCCCACCTTACTGTGAATCACCCTAGAGGGAGAGCCTAACAGGTTCACCCAAAAACTGTGCTTGTAGTTGTAATGCATCTTCTGACGGCTTCTAGAATACCCATAGATCCACCTTCTTGTATCACTATGAATATGAAATGTGTGTCTTCTCAGGATTTAGCAACTTATGTGTGTTACCATCAGAAGATTTAGCATATAGGTGCGTGTCTTTTCAAGATTTAGCAACTTATGTGCATTACCTTCCAATATTTATCATATTTGAAATTGGAAATGTGTGTCCCTTCAGGATTTAGAAAATTATGTGTGTTACCTTCAGAGGATTTAGCATATTTGAAAAATTTGAAAAATGTGTGTCTCCTCAGGATTTAGCAACTTATGTGCGTTACCATCGGAAGATTTAGCATATGAATGTGTGTCTTTTCAAGATTTAGCAACTTATGTGCGTTACCTTACAAGATTTAGCATGTAAAAATAAAAAACTATAGTACAAGGGAGGCCCTATATATGCCCCCCTCCTTAATATGGCAAAAACATACTATTTTGACATGTTAATGAAAGAAAAGAACAAGGATAAAGCCTTCTTCAGCATCAAGACAATATCCACAAACAACACCCAGTCCAAGCCAAGAAGGTCACAACTCCTACGAGGCCATGAAAGGGATGAATGTAAAGAGATATCATGCAAGAAGTGAAAAGAAAGTAACCCTTATGAGGGATAGCACACTATTTAGTTTCCAAGGTGAGAGATATATCAACCATGGGAACCTAATGTCAAACAATAAAATAGGTTATTATCAAGGACATAGATCCTCAATGCAAACCATGATTTTCATGTATGATTGGATATCACATAATAGATAAATACTGCTTACCCAAGGAAAGAGGTGCATTCGGGAAAGAGAGAAAAGAAGGAGATGGCATCCTTGCCCCCCAAGCATAGGAACAAAGATGGAAGAGGATACCTACTTCACAATGCAAGGAGATATCTTGTTAACAACAATGTACACCATATCCTTAGCAAGGGATATTGACCCCTACATCCAAGAATATAGATAATCGTGAAAAGGATATGTCACTCATGGAAAAAGGATCCTCAAAGAAAGAGATCTTATCAACAAGACCCCCACCAAAGAGGAGTACTCTAAATAAAATATCATCTTTCAAAGATAAATCAAGCGGGAACAAAGATTAAATCATCAAGCCCCCTGTAAAACAAGAGGAAGAGGAATCTTTGGAATGAGGGAAACAACTCTAACACTAAAGCAAGGGTAAGAGTTTATAAAAAACATAATTTGCAACATAGAGAAGAAGTGATGACCTAGGACAACAACTTCTCATGTAAGAAGGTTATCCATAGTCAAAACATCCGTCAATATGATGAAATAATATTGCAATATAAACAAATATCACTAAACTAAGGAAAGCTGCTCCCTAGACAAAGAAAATGAAAGAGGTACCTTGCCCCCTAGAGATAGAGACAAGGGATACCTTTGAAAAGCAAATGTCTTAGAAAAGATATCTTGAGAAGAAAGGATAGATTCTATGGATGATTAAAAACATAATGCAAAGCCATAGAAAAAGAGAAGAGAAAGAATACTAATTAAGCCCCAATAAAAGATCTGATGGATCCTAGGAGATTGGATGAAGATGCACCTCTTGCCCCCCAGTCATGAGACAAGAGGAGAAGAACATTTACATTATATCTAAAGGAGGGGAATCCCCTATATCAAAATTATGAACAAATTGTAAAACTGCACGAGAGTAAGATATAATTCCTAAAGCAGCTCTTTCTCTAACATATGCCTTGAAATGTTTACAATCAGCCAGTAAGTGTTTGTTACTATAATGAAAAGGACATTTATATTTCTATAGAGCATCTCTCGGCATAGGTCTAAAGATTCCTTTCTTGGAATTCATTAGCTCAACATATACCTTCTTAGCAATTTCTTGTCGAGTATTAGGGTTATCGAGGATAGGCATGGGGAGAGGAGGATGATGTTTAGCATCACCTACCTTAACTTGAGATTTTGAACACCCAACACCATACATATTCGGTTTAGGGGGTAGATGAACAGGAAACCTAATACCATGCTCATTAACTCCTAGCCCTAAACCTTTATAACCTTGTTTAGTCGCCATATTATATCCAGTAGTATACATATTATGTAAAGCTTCTACAAGAGGGGATTGCTTATCATGCTCATGAGTAAAGGTTGTATAAGGTGGGATAATAGGTTTAGTAGAAGTGTCTATACCCTTTCCTTTAATATCATCCTGAATAAGAGGAGAAGGTAAATCAAAGAAATCTTGCACATTTGCATCCTGAACGATAGCTTGAATCCCATCATAAGTACGGGAAGAGCGAGGATTAACAGACGGAGAAGTAGGTATCAGAATAGGAAGATGAGGATTAAGATTAGGATTAGGATTGATAGGATGAGGATTAAGAAGATTAAGAGATGGTGTGTCACCTACCCAATTCTTCACATAATCCAAAAGATGAAAAAGGCTACCACATAAATCTCTAACAAATTTTTTAAATGTAGGCAGACGAGTGTCGGTCAACTTTACAAAAGCATAGGCAAGAGAAAAGTGAAGGGTCATCAACATAATGAAGTTAATAATACTTTCATAAACATCATAGGTATGATAAAGAGATGCCAAAAGAAGAACAATGAAGAACATAACTACACACCAAAGCATCTTAAAAATCGCCATAGAAAATGAAATGCAAGAAATATTTTTGGATTTTATTGAATATATAATTATTATTTTTGGATTTTTTAATGTAAAATGCAAGAGCATAAACTAGATCTAATTGAAATGCAAGAAAAGATCTAAAATCTAACATAATAGGGCATCTAATTCCACAAGAGAAAAGGAGAGTAAGTATGTCGGGTTCACCAAAATGAATAGAGGTAAAATGGATTTGTGTGTGTGAGTTTGTGACTTGCAACACAACACTTCAATAGGATAATAACATCACTTATTAGAGGAAAATGAGGATTCAATTGAAAATGCTAACAAGAAAAAGCATCCTATTGCTCTCTAATTAATGTGAGTATGAAATAGGGGTTAGTTGTTCTCAGATTTAACCCTTAAAATAGTGACAATCTACACTAAAATGAGAGATTCAAAGTGCATGTAAACAACCTAAATGAGAGCATGAAATCCTAATTCCTTCCATTAAAACCCAAATTGAATGTTTTCTACTTAATAAAAGCTTGAAATCATGGAAAACAACTATCAATCCAAGCATTAATTCACAAATTCTCCAAAGCATGAGAGTTCATAATCATGGATCATGAAGCCTCAAATCCATGAGCAAATGAGAGTCTAAACATTAAAATTGGAAGCAATTAGCAATGTGTCAAAAGAAGCCTTTCAAAAACTAAGGGAGCTAGAAGAAGGAAGAAAGCCTTTGAAAGCTCTCTTTTATAAGATTTGGAAGAGAATCAGCGGTCAAGATGCATCCATGAGGAGTGGTTGAGATGTATCTTGGCTTGATCCTTGATCCATGTGCAAGCCTCCTTGTTTTAAGTTGTGTTTGTTTGATTTAGGAGATATTTATGCATTTGCCTTGATTAATAACTCTAGCCTTTACTTTTGATGGGGTTTAATTAATTAAATAGGCCTAGAGTTAATAACCTTGATTTTTGCTTGAACCTTGATGATAAATGCTTGATTTAGAAATTGATGGGGTTTAATGAATTTTGAGAATTTATACTAATAATCAGAGATCAAATTAGCATAATTAAGGTTACATACCAAATTAAGGGCAAATAGGGCCCTAGGTTCTATTAGCCCAATTTTAGGTGATTACATTTGCCCCTCTTTGAATTGCTTTGTGAATAGAACAGGAATTCAAAGAAAATCTTATTCAAAGCGTGATTCAGGAGATTTACAGAGTAGTGAGAACTACTTTGAAATTGAGAATTTCGAGCTTGATTGAACGAAATCCTACCTGGTTTCCAAAAAGCTATCAATTCTGAACTTGATTGAATGCAAACTGACAATACCGATTCTGAGCCTGATTGAATGAAAACCGATAAAAGAATTCCAAGCTTGATTGAACGAAATCTTGCCTAGTTTCCAAAATGCTGTCAATTCTGAACTTGATTGAATGCAAACTGACAATACCGATTTCGAGCTTGATTGAATGAAAACCGATAAAAGAATTCTGAGCTTGATTGAATGAAATCTTGCTTGATTTAGAAACTATTAATTCTGAGCTTGATTGAATAGGAATTGACGATACTGACTCCAAGCTTGATTGAACGAAAGTCAATATGAGATTTGAAAAGAATTTTTAGTTGAAATTAACAGTCTCAGCTTGATTGAAGAGAACTGTCGTGCCCTTGGTGTTGAAGAATTTGATTCAAAGCATTAGATTTTGGTATGATTATGCCCCCTCGGGACCAAAAGTGGAACGAATTCAAATAAACTAATTAGTTTCAAGCATTACAGTGATTGAATTGACCTCAGGTCAAGCATAGATCGATTAGAAAGAATTTTCAAGCTGTTTAGATCGATTAAAGTGCCCTAGAAGCACTGTTTGACCAAGTTTGACCAAGAATTTGAGAAAGTTAACCAAGCTTGACTTGTGTTGAAATGATATCCCAGCATATAAATCTGATTTGCCTTGCCCACTACATCATTTTCGCACCATTTTGCCCCTGTTTGACCGTGATTTGACCATTTTGATTTGTGCCCTTTTGGATGTTGGCTTTACTGTGTAACTCTATTTTTACGACATCTAGATGATAGAAATTAGTTGTTTCAATTTTAGTCCTGAGATTAGGCTTCTGTGATGTCTAATGAAGAAAGTCCCTTAAGGCCCCGGGGCTCCCGAGAGGCTTAAATAGGTCAAAAATTGACTTTTAACCATTCATTTTTACTTTTACCCCTTAGAAATTCACTGAGCTCTGAGCAGACATGGTGTTCCCTATGGAGAAGCATTGATTTGAGAGAGCCAGATGATACGACCGCCTGAGGCATTACGAGGCACCTGTGAGTATTCGATAAATGAATCTTTTCAATTTGAAAATTTTCAATTTCATGCATTTCTATGCATTTTATAAGCCAACTAGTGTTGTGTCACATCCCATATATGGGATCACATTATGTCTATCCCATTTCACCTCTTGGATTCTAAATCACATTTGGTATTTCGAGGATCGCACCCCAGCGGGTCACGTCTGGCAAAAATTTGAACATGTCTTTTCTTTTTAGCCAAATTTTAGAACAGGTTCACATCCGGTATACTGGATCACATATCGTATTTCATGGGGATCACACTTAGTTTTAGGGTCACATACAGGGTTTCTTGATCCGCATCCGGGATTCAGAATCGCATCTGATTGTTCTAATTTCTGAGTTTAGTGAACTTGTCCTTCTGATCTTTTTGAGCATTTTTGTGTCAACTACCTTTGGTCTAACTCTGACATAGTGCCCCTATTTTCTGTTGTGTAGGTCAATTTCCCAGTTGTATCATTTAGATCATCGTGACCAGTCCAGGTGTTGTCTCTTTTGGATCAGTTGACTGATGTTGAGCAGGAGGTAGTATGATGTTGTGGTCTATGGAGTTTAGTCGATTTACCTCATATTCAGGTAAATCAAGGTTTGCTCACAACACTGGCAGAGAGATGGCATTCAAAGCACAACACCTTTCATTTACTGACTAGTGAGATGACGGTTACACCTGAGGACATGTGGAGGATTCTGCATGTATACGTGATGGGACACCACATTGAGTATGAGGCCTCTGGACCTGCAATGATTGTTGATGCTAGGAGAGTCTTTGGAGATGATACTATCGATGGTCATTATCTGAGTTGGGACCACATGGTCACCAACTATACCCCTCTTCCTGTATATCTAGCTGGTTTGATAGGAGGCATCATGATGCTAGATAGGGGCCATCATGGTTTTATGTGCAGCTGGTCCTGTGTTATATGATAGATGATTCAGACTCCTGGGAGATATGCCTGGGGTAGTTGCATACTAGCTCACCTGTATCGTGAGTTACATGAGGTAGTTTATCAGTATTCCTGCTCTATGACTGTAGGGAGCATTGTATTACAGATCTAGGCATGGGAGCACATCCCTATGACTCGCTCTATTGTTGATAGACACCATGATGCCGGTTTGCCATATATTGATATGTATTTAGGATTCATTCAACAACCCCATTTGGGCAAGTTAGAGTATTGGTGCCATTTATTGGATGATGTGACTGAGGTAGATTGGCGACCGTACCGTGATTGTGAGGCTTGGCCCTCAGATGTTAGACAGATGCCATTTTTCTTTCAGATTCAGTACCTTATCGGGTGGACCTGCTATGTGATTAAATAGTTTTTGATTACTCAAGTCTACCATTAGTATGGACGTGTACAGGGCATGTCACAGGAGTCTTGCCGATATGCATGTATCGGGAGTGAGGAGGCTCAGTGGGGAGCCCGGTTAGTATATGAGATAGCCATTTACGAGATTGCACACATGCAGGCTATAGCTTGGGACTATTAGGTTTGGTGTCTGTGATGCTGGGGTGATAGATGAGTACCATACCCACTACATGAGGTATCCTTATCCTTGATTCACTACTCACGATGATGTTGTTCCACGCATTAATGATGCTCTAGATTACGATCATAAGGATGATGTTGTCGGGCGAGCTCGTGGTGGATGTGGTGGGAGAGATGTAGGTAGAGGTGCTGGTAGAGGGGGAGGAGATGGAGACGGAGCTCACGGAGGTGAAGGAGATGGAGGAGATGATAGAGGTGGTGGAGGTGGAGCAATGGGTGGTAGCCGACGGTGGACCTCAGGAGGTGACACTAGTCATTGTTAGTAGAGAGTACGGGTCACCCCTCCCCAAAGGGACACATGACCACTATTGCACAGGGATCAGCACATAGAGACCTGCCATAGGAGATCAGGATCAGCAACAGACATGGCAGGATCCTCCAGTAGGTGGTGATGGTGATAGACTTTCACAGTGTGAGTAGGAGAGAGCTGCATTGAGATTATAGGTGGCTACCCTCACGGTGTAGTTATTAGAGAGGGACTCATAGCTAGCATAGGTTCAAGCTGAGCGAGATACATAGATAGCCCAGCTGAGAATAGACAGGGACACTCATTTGGCACAGTTGAGAGCTAAGAGGGATAGGTATGCGCACACAACCACCCATCAGGGACAACAGGCCACTTATTGCTTCACCTTGTATTGTGCTACGGTTCCTGCTACACAAAGAGATCCATTGTATTCAGTCATTGCTTAGTAGTCAGAGGGTGCCATGCCACCACCACCACCATGTGCTAGATCAGATGCACCCCCTCCCGATCCTCCTGCAAAGGATGAGGGGGCCAGCGGGACATAGACTCCTCATGTTGTATTTCTAGACACCTTGTATATCATGACATATCCTATATCTATACCATTTTTTATCATTTGTACTGTCATATCCCTTGGACTCTATTTCATGCTTTTGCTTTGATATATTGATACTTTGATTCACTGCTCATTGTGACCTCTGATAGATACCTTTTTCTCATGGACATTTTTTATTATATATTGATGCTAGTACTGATTCTACCATTGGTATTCTTTATCTGATGTTGCAAGTATTGCCATTTATGATGTCTCATATTTCATGTTTTCAATTTCTACACATGTGGTATATGATGTTTGTTTTATGCTTGAGATTTTTGATGTGATAGTCATACTTGGTCCAGAGTAGATAAAGTGATGATAAAATGATGTCATAATACATTTCACCGATATATGCTCATGTTTTTGTTATTTTCAAAGCTTCATGAATGTATGGATGTATGTATGTATGAGATGTATTGTGATACTCTGTATGGACATCTCAATCTTATTTATGTATGGATCAATGTGGATGCAAAATGCAAGTGGTTTTATGATATGAAATGATTTATGAATGCAAATGAATATTAGTGATTTGTACTCCATCATTTTTTTATTCCATTGCTTATGATTCCATGATGTACTTGGTCAAATAGTTAATATTTAAGTATTTTCAGCTCATACCATAAATGCTTTAGATAGATGTTCAACTTACATCATTGCTTTTAGAATAAATCTCAGTTGATAACATTGCCTCTGATAGTTGAATCCACATCTTCAAGCTTATGCAAGACTAAAATGAATGCAGCTAAATTAAAATGAATGCAATTTAAAATGAACTTCAATGCAACTAAAGACAATGAAATGCATCTAAATGAATCCTAATGCAAATTAATATGACATGCAACTAAAATGAAATGCAATTAATATGAAATGCACCTAGACACCTAGGACAGTCACTGTTTTATTCAAAGCGGGTTATTTTCATCATAGAACCTTTGTGTTAGCAGGACCTCTAGAGGATAGTACAATTTTCACGAATAGATTTAGAAATTCTGAAAATATGAATACCTCCTCATCATTCGCCATGTTGAAAGACAACCTAAACATTAAATCACCTAGCTATAAATGTTGTTAGTTACTTCCTGATGTATCTTTGTTAGTTTTTAAATAGGCAAGGAAATAGATCCAACCTCACTAAGGCTTTCATAAGAAATAGGTCGAGGTATACATGGAGTTCCACTACAAGGTGGAGGCACTTATAAGTAGACACCCATTCCCCATGATCACCTTAGATCATTGGATTTATTACCACAAATAGAAAACAAAGAAAATGTCATGCCCCCAGTCTTCGTTTCTCTTAGTCCAAAAATGTCATCGAGTTACTCATGGAAGCATAACTTAGCAATAATTGATAATAATAAAAAGAAATATTCTTTATCCCTTAGCATGGTCATCGTATTTACAGAATATAAATAGACAATTGTGATTATAGTGTTGAAAAACACTCTTGATTCATTTTTGCAAACACATGCTTAAGAATTATTACCAACAATTTATGTCTTTATTGATAAGTGTCTCACCTATTGTAGTGCTTAGAAACATTGTTTTCATCATGACGTTGTGTTAAGAAACACATTTTGAGATCTAGCTGGTGGGTGTTGAGAAATACCGTTTGTCGTAGTTTATAGTCAGTTGCGGACAAGGGTGGTATTGAGAAATACCGATGTTCGTAGTTTATTGTCATTGCGGACGCATCATCATGTCAACATATGTGATTGTGAATGTGATCCAATGCCCCCTAGAAAAATAGTTTACCTAGGACCCTAATGTGGATAGATTCCAGTCTTAGGAAGGTACAATTGTCTGAAAGTTCTTTTAGGACTTGGCATGTCACGAAAGTGACTGGAAAATATATACAAGCTGATATTTACATTGGCCAAATGTGAAAGCATTGTCTTGATAGATAGAGCGTCGATTACAAGTAGCACCTATTTACCAGGTTTTCACTACTTGGCCAAAGTTTTATTCTATTTTTGCTATCATGGCGCCTTTTTACCAAGTTTTCACCAAGACACTTTTTTTCTTTTTTTTTTTTGCTTTTTGATTTTCTATTTTTTTTTTGGACTTACCAAGGCACCTATTGCTAGGTTTTCACCAAGATAGTCATTTTTTAGGACCTTTTCCATTGTTTTTTATTTTTTCAGGACCCATTTTCTCTGTACAAGGGCTTCCTTAAGAATGTTAGGCATAAAACCTTTTCAGATGCAAAGTATTGATAGGATCTAGCAACACATCTCCTTCAGGTGTAGCCAACTGATAGGCTCCTGATCCAAATGCTACTGTAATGACAAAGGGACCCAACCAGTTGGGTTCAAATTTTCCCTTTTGTTCTCTATGTTGTTGGTTTTTAGGATTTTCTCTGAGAACTAGATCCCCTATCTGAAAGCTTCTAGGTTTTACTTTCTTGTTGTATCCTCTTGACATTCTTTTCTGGTAAGCTTTGAGATGATCAAACATTTGTTTTCTGTGCTCATCCAGCAATTCAAGCTCTTGCAATCTAGAGATTCTATAGTCTTCATTAGTGACTAAATGTTTCAGTGATACTCTTAGTGATGGAATCTCTACTTCAACTGGTAAGACTTCTTCTGACCCATAAACTAGTGTGAATGGAGTTGCACCAGTTGGAGTTCTTATGCTCATTCTATAAGCCCATAAGGCTGGATTTATTTGTAAATGCCAATCCCTTCCTAATTTGTTTACTATCCTATGCAAGATTTTTAGGATGTTCTTGTTGGATGCCTCAGCCTGCCCATTACCTTGAGGGTAATAGATTGAGGAGCAATGATGAGTGATTTTAAATTGAAGACACAACTCATCTATGTCTTTGTTCTTGAATTGTCCCCCATTGTCAGTCACAATCGACGAGGGCACACCATAACAAAAAATGATGTAATTCAAGATGAACATTGAAACCTATTTTCCTATTGCATTGGACAATGGGACAGCCTCCACCCATTTTGTGAAATATTCAGTTGCGGTGATGATGTATTTGTGTCCACCTGATGAATTGGGATAGATCTGACCAACTAAATCAAAGGCCCATTACTGAAATGGCCAATGTGTTATAAAGGGAATCGACTCTCTAGCTGGTGCATGTATGAGGTTACCATGAATCTGGCATTTCTTACAAGTTTTTGCAAAATGAATAGCATCCTTTTCCATGGTGGGCCAATAGTATCCAACTCTTAGAAGTTTCTTGGCTAATGAAAAACCATTTGAGTGTGATCCACACACACCTTCATGAATTTCTTTTAATACATGATTAGACTCTTCATGTTCTAAACACCTAAGAAGCGTGCCATCTAGACTACATCTAAACAAGTCATTAGCGATGATCACATAGCGGGATGCTGCTCTTATAAGGGATCTTTTTTCATTTCTAGAATAGCCTTCAGGAATGATTTGGTCTTCGAGATAAGAATAGATAGAGGCATATTTGGACAACACTTGGGTTTCAAGGGCATAGACAATTTGACATGCAGGGGAATCATAAGCTGGGAAAGGGAGTTCTTCCACCAGGAAGTCATAGTGAAATTGGTGTTCTTCCAATTGTAACATAGATGCTAAAGTAGCCATCACATTAGCTGCTCTATTTTCTAACCTTGGGATCTATTGAAAAGTGATGAAGACAAAGTACTTTTTCATATCATCCACCATTTTTTTGTAGGGCATAAGCTTTTCATCCTTAGTTTGATAATCACCATTTACTTGATTGATGATGAGCTGTGAATCTCTGTATATGTGTAATTCAATGATTTTCCACTCTATTGCAAGCTTGAGCCCATTCACAAGAGCTTCATATTCCGCCACATTATTGGTGCATGAAAATATCATCTTATAAGCTTTTGGGATCTTATACCCTTGTGGTGTAATGACTAAGCAACCAACTCCTGATCCTTGTTGTGTGAAGGACCCATCAAAGTACATTTTCCAGGGATGTTCTGTTAGATGCATGATTGATTCATCTAGAAATTCTATCAGTAATGGCTTATTATTAGTCAACGGTGTCTTGGCAAGTTGATCAGCAATCACCTGCCCTTTAATGGCCTTCCTGTCCACATATTCAATGTCAAACTCACTTAGGATCAAAACCCACTTAGCCAGTCTTCCTGTAAGCATTGCTTTATTCAATAAGTACTTGAGTGGATCAATTTTAGCCATTAGTTTCACCTTGTGTGCTAGCATATAGTGTCTCAATTTTTGGGATGCAAACACTACCACTAAGCATGCCTTTTCTATCATTGAATAGTTTAGCTCATATGTGGCCAATGTTCTACTGATGTAATATATGGCTTGTTCTTTCTTGGTCTCATCTTCTTGTGTGAGGAGCACACCTAGTGATGTGTCTATGGCTGATATGTAGAGCAACAAAGGTTTTCCATAAATTGGCACCATTAGAATTGGAGGAGTCATCAAATAGTTCTTAACTTGGGTAAAATTCTCCTCACACTGTGCATCCCAAGTAAATGTGGTTCCTTTCCTCATCAACTTTGTGAAAGGTTGTGCTTTATCAACCAACTGAAATATGAACCATCTTATAGATTGTAGCTTGCCTTGTAAGGTTCTCATTTGACTAATATTCTTTGGTGGTTTCATGTCTAGGATTGCTTTCACCTTTGCGGGATCCACCTCAATTCCCTTAGTTGAAACTATAAATCCTAAGAGTTTTCCAGATGATACACCAAATGCGCACTTCTTAGGATTAAGTCTTAATTGGAATTGTTCCATTCGATCAAAGATTCTCCTTAGATCCTCTATGTGTGTAGACCTCATCCTTGATTTTGCTAAAGTATCATCAACATAGTCTTCCATATTCTTGTGCATCATGTCATGGAAGATTGTGGTCATTTCTCTTTGATATGTGGCACTTGCATTTTTAAGACCAAACGACATCACATTCCAATAGTATGTACCCCATGCACAAGTGAATTCTATTTTCTCTTGGTCCTCAGGAGCAATTTTGATCTGATTATATCCTGAAAATCCATCCATTAGGGAATACATCTCATAACTTGCTGTTAAGTCCACAATCATGTCTATGTTTGGGAGTGGAAAATCATCTTTAGGACAAGCTTTGTTGAGATCCCTAAAATCTGTGCACACTCTTATTGATTTGTCCACCTTTGAAATAAGAGCTATATTGGAGATCCACTCTGCATAATCAATTGCTCTAATGAATCTGACCTTCAATAGTTTTTCCAGTTCTGCTTTCACTAGTAATGCCACATGTGGATTCATTTTTCTAAGTTTTTGCTTGACAGGTTTCACATCTGGTGAAATAGACAAATGGTGCATAATCAATTCCATATCCAATCCAGGCATATCTAAGTAAGACCAAGAGAAGTTGATCTTCTTTGCTTTGAAGAAATTGGTGAATTGGATTTTCTCGTCTTCTGTCAATGATTGAGCTATGTGAACTAATTGAGGATTTTTTGTTGTTCCCAAATTAATGGGTTGTGTTGGTTCAATAAAAAATGAGGACCTTTCTTGGAAATGATTTGGGAGGATATCAAGCATCCCATCCTTTGGTGCCCCAAGGGGGTTTTCACCATTCGATACATCCTTTTCTTTTTCTCTTTTAGGATCTGATACTGCCACTAAGTGGTTTTCACCATCAGATCTCTTGTTCATTTTCTTTTTCTTTTTGAGACTAAGAAACTTGATATCCTCCTCAGTCATGATTTCACTCATTGCACTGGTGGAAGAATGGAATGGTTCACAAGCATTAAGATAGTAGGCTATGGAATAGTCATTGTCAAAGGATAACAAGCTTGTGTCTATGGATTCATCCCAGTCTATCAAGTTAGGATCTATTAAGGATAGAGATACAAAAGGTTCAAGAGACAACACCGCATTGTTATCATTGCTTATAACTTGCAAAATGTCATCTACTAAGTTTTCTTCTAGATAAGTGTTAGGATTATTAGAGTCGGATTCGTTATTATTAGAGTTTATGTTAATGTTATATGGATCTAACTCTAGCAATCTAACATTAGAACTTTCTCCTTCTTCCATCAAGACTCTAGGAGAAAACTTATGTATCACATCTATTTCTATGTCCATGGTTGCATCAGAAAGGACATCCCATTCATACTCATGTGAATCCATCTGGTTATAATCTGAGACCCCCAAAAAGTTGGCAATAGTCATAGGCACCTCATTTTCTTCATCAGCATGATTCTCTTCTTCTTGCAATGGTTCTTGTGGATTCATTGCTTCAGGCTCTTCATCAAAGTGTGGTGTATCCATGATAAGAGGTCCTTGTTCTTGTTCTTCATCAGGCTCATCTTCTTGTACTCCTTCTGATCCTTGTCCAATACTTGTACCAAGGAATGTAACCTCTGGGTCTCCTTGTAAGAGTAACAACCTTTCATAAGGAATGGGTTGTCCTTCTATTTCTTCTTCATCATCTGAATCCCCTGATGTATCAAATACTAGACCTTTTTCTGCTGTAGGATGAAATCTAGCTTCTCTGAAGCCTAGTCCAGTCTTGTCTTTAGGATTTCAGAAATCCATGTGTAGGGGTTCCACTAGTCCTTGGTTATTTTGTCCCAATGGTCCTTTTCCTTTGTACCCCATTTGTTTCATAAGGTCATATCCTTTCCCGTATTTGATCGAAGATATCTCAACATGTTTCACATCCCCATCTACTTCGGGTTCCTTGTAAAGCCATTGTAAAACAACCTTTTCTTCATTCTCTTCTTCTAAGGATACTTTTTCTTTTACCATTCCAGTTCCTTCATGTATAGTTAAAGCACTGCCATTTGAAGGTGTAGATGTAGATGAGGGCATTCCTTATGTCCTAGGAGATATAGGTAGATCTATCAAAGATGCTGCGGGATCTATTTTGTACTCTCCCATGTTGATTTCTTGAATATTGATCTTCTGAGCAAAGCCTCTCAAGACCATGTCTTTAGATGTTTCTGCCTTGGGGGACCCTTCCTTGTTATGGGGAATCATGCTTTTAGTTTTTTTGAGGTTATTACAAGTATGTGTGGTATCTGCTGGAATAGTCACCTCCACTCCATTATGAGGAAACTTTAGGCATTGATGATATGTAGAAGGCATTGCCTGCATTGAATGTATCCACGGTCTTCCAAGAAGAATGTTGTAAGCAAGGGGTAAATCAAGAACTTGACAAAGAACATCTTGCTCTACAGGCCATACTCTGATGGGTAAGACAACCAATCCTTTGGAGGATCTCTCTTCCTCATCATATGCCTTGATCATTATCTTTCTCCTAGGATCAATTGCGTGCTCGGAGAAACCCAGTTGTTGCACCAAGTTTTAAGTACAGATGTTCAAACCAACACCTCCATCTATCAAGACACGCTTGACTCAGTGTTTATGAATAAGAACTTCTAAATGAAGGGGTTGATTATGTGGTTGATTTGTCGACTTGTCATCCTCTTCTAAAAAAGATAGGTAATGTGGTGAACTCATGTGGCCAACCATGGCCTGGAATCTATCCACATCTAAGTCTTTTGGTACATTTGTGCTTAATAAGGCATGATCAAGAATCTCCCTATGACTAGGGGAAATTTTCAACAACTCTAGGATACATATCTGTGCAGGTGTCTTTTTCAATTGTTCCACAAGATTGAATTTTGGAGATGGAACCACTTGTTTAGAAGTTGTTGCTGTTGTAGGTGGTGTACTAGATGCTGAGATGCCTTTAAGAGTAAGTTTTTCTTGGCTTCATGTTACAGCATTGGTAGATTCAGTTTTGCTTTTCACCCCTTTGAGAGTGATCATGTTGATGGAATAGTCACATGGTTCCATCATGTTGATTACATTGTCACTATTAGTGTATGTGTAGTGAATGTTATTGTTTTTAGAAGTTTCTCCTTTTTCATAGTTTGGTAGCGGGGTTTGAAATCCCTTGTGATCATTATTTGTGTGATGTCCATCTACCTTAACTTTCCCTTATTCAATAAGATCCTGAATAACATGTCTCAATTTTAAGCAATTATTAGTGGTGTGTCCTTTATTATGATGGTAATCGCAATAGTCATTATCATTCCACCACTTAGGTTTATCTTCTAGATCCCAAGGCCTACCTGGTTCTGGAATTGTAATAATGTCATTTTCCACAAGTGATTTCATAATCACTTCCAAGGTATCTCCCAATGGAGTAAATTTTCTCCTAGGTCATGGTGCCCAAGGTTCTCTTTGAGATTTGTTGAAAGTATTGTTCGTCTTTGGAGTCTCTGTAGGAGTCGGACTCTTGTTTGCTTGAAGACTTGTGGTTAGATTAAAAACCTCTAGTTTGGGTTTTAAATTAGGAGCATCCAACACTCCATCATTAACCACATTTTTGTTCTTGTTTGCATATTTGTACTTGTCTTTAGTGGTATAAGACTTGTCTTTATGTTCCTTGTGAATGGTAATTTCACCTTTCTTGATTAAAACTTCCTCTATCTTGAGAGCATTATCAATCATTTTGTCAAAGCTTGGTGGTCCTTGTAATTGAATTGGGAAGTTCATTTCTGGGACCAAATTGTTAACAAAGAAGTCCATTTTTTATTTTCAGGAATCTTTCTAGCATATCTTGCAAATATCTTTCTCCATCGTTGTAGGAAACTCAAGAATGACTCTCCCATTTTCTGTTTAGTATTGCACAAATCCAACGTGGTGATGGTGTGTTGGATGTTGTAGGAGTAGTGTTGTATGAATTTTTGCACCAACTCATCAAATTTCTTGATTCCAATACGCAATTTGGAAAACCATTCTATAGATTGTCCACCTAGGCTTCGTGGAAATAGCCTCATAAGGTATGTTTGTTCATGCATGAACTCCATACTAGTTGTACAAAACTCCCTCACATGATCTTGAGGGTCAGAATCTCCCATGTACTTGTCATATTTTGGTATTGTAATGTTCTTAGGAAATGGAATCATTGTGAGTCCTTTATCAAAAGGGAAAGGACATATGTGCTCCAAAGAATATTGTTGTTTTGGTTTGTCCTTTGCGTCCTTGAGTTCTTGAATTTTTGCTTTCATAGCAAGGAATTGTCTATTTAGGATTGACATAGGACTTATATCCACCTTTTTTTTGAGTTGTTCCACATCATAGTCTTTGGGCAATTTCACACCTCAGGAAGCAAGCTCTACGAAGTATTTTTCTTTGTTTTCTTCCAAGGCTCTTTCAAGTATTTTGTGAAATCTTTTGCTGCTCAAAGCTCTATTGTATTCATTTTCCACAGGGTCCGCGTAATAATTCATATCATCCTCATCATCATCATCATCATATTGGGCTTTTTATTTTTGTTCCTCATGTTCTGCTTCTTCATTTTGTGTATGAAATCTTTCATCCCATCGGTATTCCTTTTGATCATCCATGTTTGTAGATTTGGGTATTGCTATATGAGTAGTATTAGGTGTAGCACCATGTAATGGATTGGGTTCTAAAGTTTCTCCCATTTCCAATGTGAATATAGGTTTTCTTCCTGAGAATGGGTTTTTTTTCAAATCGTAAGTCTTGTGTTTGGTAACAACCATGCAGTCTAGATTGAGTAACCAATGAGAGTCTTGTGTTTAAAAGGTGAGTCTGATAATGTTGCAATGTCTGATTGTGAATTCAAGGATGCAAAAGTGGGTTTGAAATGTTTTTATGGATCCAACGTCAAATGGGGTTAGAATGCCTTGCTTATGAGTTGGGAACCAAAGTGCAAGTGGATTTGAAAGTGAAAGTTTCAGCATCAATAGGGTGTCAAAGTGCCCTGTTTATGAGTTGAGAACTTGCTTGTGACCGATTGGGTTAATTGAGTTCACAAGGAGACAATGTAGATTCAGACTATGCAAGGTAACAATATGCTCTTCAAAGATAACTCATTCTGGACACCAGATGACTATGTTTTAGCAATAGGAACTTACTAATTGACCAAATGGGTATCTGGAAATGTGGAAATTTTTCTTCTGGGATGTACATAAATGCTCCATTTCCTAGATGCGATCTTAAAAAGTTACTGGCAAACAATTTGGAACACCGGAGGCAATCCAAGAATTACAGTATATGACTTAGGAAATGTTGTAGTCACCAGATGTGACTTAGGAAATGGTGTAGATACCAAATACGATCCTATTTTACACAAATACGATCCAGGATATGGGGTGCGACGTAGGAATTCCGGATGAGATTTTATGATGACCAGGATTTTGTAATTTCAGTGTTTCTCAGAAAATGTGTCATGTCTGTCAGATTCCAGTGACTGTCAGGTGTTTGTAAGTGCTTGAAAAATGCTGTGTGCTTGTTCATTTGAGGGAAATTAACTGAGTTTGTATTTAAGACACACCAAGCAATCATTTTTAGAGCAAACACACCTAACCTTCCTTATACTAAGTAGAGATTGAAACCACTTATTCACTGACTTAGGAACACACCCAAAGAATCCTCAGAATATCGCAGTCCAATAACATGCAATGGATATTGGAGGCCATATTTGCCAAGTGTTAATGTCGATGGGGGCTCGATATGGTGAATGTCTTGGGGCAATTACTATTTGCCTCACACAAGTGATAACAACCTTTCGGGGGTGATCCGGGTAGCATCTAACAAAAAGCTTTTAATGAAGGCATCCATTCATAACCATCTCCCATAGTCCCACAAGCAGGATTGAGGCTGTTAACCCTATAGGAACCTGAAAGTGTGTAGTCTCGAGAAGCGAAATTAAAGTGGCTCCGCTCTACACCAAATCCAAGTCAGTCATTGGGATTGATCATCAATCTCCCAAGACAAGATGAATCATGTCTCCCAAGGCTTTAACCTCAAAGGAGCGTCAAATTTTATAGTGGGGTGGAAGAGTCGACAAAAGACTTGTCCCCACTTGGGTCGTTCCCGAGATATTTTTTCCTCAATTGGCAAGCCCTCTAAAAGGTGTACAATAAAGAAAATAGACAAGGGATAGTAAGCTTGGGATTTCTGGTTCTCCAAGAAGGAGAAGACCATAATCTCCTAACTTATATCGCAAGTCCCAAACACATCATGCATAGTAAGAGTTCAATTACTCCAATTTGATGCCAAATGGCAAACCAATGTTTGAGTTTCTATTTTTCCCTCAAGGAGAAAAGAGCATAATCCTCTAGTCGGTTTGCAACTTGATCTCAAATTGTTTTAAGTTCCTACAAAACAAGCATGAAATTCTTTTGTCGATTTGCTTTAGAGGCAACGAGCATAACGAGCATTAGTAGTCTTTTGTTTCCTTTCTTAGGTCTTGGACAAATGTCCTGCAAACACTTGTTAAGCTATCAAAATCAATCAAGGACACCAAGATCACCCATTAGCTGATTAGAGGGTTAGAAAATTCAAAATCTAAAGATAATACTTTTAAGGAAAAATAATCATGCAAATTTGTTAGCCTTCATTTCTCAACTTAATTCCAAAATATAAGCCAATTTTTGAGTTTCTGATTTTCCCTCAAGGAGAAAAGAGCATAATCCTCTAATTGATTTACAAAATGAGATCAAATTGTCATTAGGTGTTTGAAAAAAAAATCACAATTGTTCATTTATCCTTTAAGCAAATCAAAGACGAGTTAGTATTTTTGAACTTTCTATCCTTTTAAACTTGCAAAACCATAGTCAAGCTGCCAAAAACTAGAGACATCAATAATGCAATTAATCAAGTGTCAGAAAACCCAAAAATGCAATAAAATACCCTAGATGCGATCCTAGATTTTCCCCCCCAAATTACCAAAAATGACCCTATTTACCACGTACAACCCAATTTCCCATAAGCGATCTGGATTTGCAAGATGCGATCCTGTATTTCAAACAGGTGCGACCTTGTAACCAGATGCGATCAAGGAATACAGGATACGATCCAAGAATATCTTATGCGGATGATATTACCAAATGCGATCTTCTATCAAATTTAGTATGGCAATAATTTATTTAAAATGTAAAAAAAAACATAGAAAATTAGGGGCTCAGCCCCACGGTGGGCGCCATAAATGTGTGTGTGAGTTTGTGACCTGCAACACAACACTTCAATAGGATAATAACATCACTTGTTAGAGGAAAATGAGGATTCAATTGAAAATGCTAACAAGAAAAAGCATCCTATTGCTCTCTAATTAATGTGAGTATGAAATAGGGGTTAGTTGTTCTCAAATTTAACCCTTAAAATAGTGACAATCTACACTAAAATGAGAGATTCAAAGTGCATGTAAACAACCTAAATGAGAGCATGAAATCCTAATTCCTTCCATTAAAACCCAAATTGAAGTGTTTTCTACTTAATAAAAGCTTGAAATCATGGAAAACAACTATCAATCCAAGCATTAGTTCACAAATTCTCCAAAGCATGAGAGTTCATAATCATGGATCATGAAGCCTCAAATCCATGAGCAAATGAGAGTCTAAACATTAAAATTGGAAGCAATTAGCAATGTGTCAAAAGAAGCCTTTCAAAAATTAAGGGAGCTAGAAGAAGGAAGAAAGCCTTTGAAAGCTCTCTTTTATAAGATTTGGAAGAGAATTAGCGGTCGAGATGCATCCATGAGGAGTGGTTGAGATGTATCTTGGCTTGATCCTTGATCCATGTGCAAGCCTCCTTGTTTTAAGTTGTGTTTGTTGTGTTTGTTTGATTTAGGAGATATTTATGCATTTGCCTTGATTAATAACTCTAGCCTTTACTTTTGATGGGGTTTAATTAATTAAATAGGCCTCGAGTTAATAACCTTGATTTTTGCTTGAACCTTGATGATAAATGCTTGATTTAGAAATTGATGGGGTTTAATAAATTTTGAGAATTTATACTAACAATCAGAGATCAAATTAGCATAATTAAGGTTACATACCAAATTAAGGGCAAATAGGGCCCTAGGTTATGTTAGCCCAGTTTTAGGTGATTACAGGATTCACCACTATTCAAATGTAGAAGGGGAAATATGAGATCTATTCTCAAAACCCAAATTCCCCAAGGAAGAGATCCGATTTGATCAACCTAGAGGTTAATACACAATCGAATCAATTTGTGGATGAATATGGAAGAGAGAGAGAGAGAGAGTAAATCCAATATTTCCCTATATGGAGGAGGATTATGTTTGGAAATTTGAAATAATAAATACTAACCTCAAATTAGGGCAGATCTGGAAAATGTTGAATTCTGATGTCTATGTACACTTTTGAGAAAATTGGAAACCTGTTTTGGACTAGAAATGTCGAGACAGAGAAAACCCAAAAATCTTTCCTCAAGATGGCTCAGCTCGGCTTTGACCCTCATAAAAGGTCAAATACCACATTCTTTATTTGAAGTCCGATTCAAATTCTATTCGCAGATTCCAGAAGTTTGCCAAAAAGGGTATCCAAATTCGCTCTCAGATCTAAAATTCTGCACCTATACCTACAAGAAAATGTGGGTTTTTTGTTGTATGGGGGGTTTGCCTTGGTCAAACCCCAGTTTGGAATCAACCTTAATATTGAAATTGAAATGGAGAATGTTAGTAAGTAGTAGAAAAAGATCTAACAATGAAGCTATGACATTCAATAGATATGCAATTGTATTTGAAATGTAATCAAGTATGTTAATATGAAAGCTTGAATATAACATAAATGTAAATCAAACCTCCATGATTGTATGCTTTGAATTCACCATGAATATCAAGGTTGAGCAATATCTAGGTACATAAATCTTTCCTCAAAATGAATATGGTTAAAATGGAAACATAGTAATGTACCTAACATTCAACACATATTCATTTGAAATTTGAGATTGGAATTGGAATAAAATAAGTAAATTTGGAAATACTTGAAAATCAAATAGGTCAAGATACATACCTCATCATGAAATTGATTCATAAATACCTATTTTTTGAAGTTTGTGCACACTTTAAAAAAAATCAGAAACCTGTCTTGGGCTGGAAATGCTGAGACGAAGAAAACTCAAAAATATTTCTCCAAAATAGCTCAACTCAGGTTTGACCCTCATAAAAGGTCAAATACCACATTCTTTATTTGAAGTCCGATTCGAATTCTGTTCGCAGATCTCAAAAGTTTGACAAAAAGGGTACTCAGATCTATCCTCTAATCCTTAAAAAAACTATAGATATCTGAAAAAGGGGAGTTTTGGGGTTGCTATATAGGGTTTTGCCTTAGTCAAACCCCCATTTTGGTGGTCTCCACCTCCACGAATAGCCGATTGAAATAGAATGTGTGTTTGTATGTATTGAAAGTGTAATGCCAAGATCTAATCCTCTAGATCAAAACCCTAGCATGAATATGTATGAAATAACAATGCATAGATTTGAATGAGATAGAAAAGCATACCAAGCTGCCAAGGCTAAAGCACTTCTACCAAACTCACAATCTGTAATTGCTACTTCATGATTGAATCCTTGAATGCTTGAAAGTTGATAATGGTGGATCAAGGAAGAAAGGATCTCTCTTACTCCAAATATGAATTCACAAAGATGCTTGATGTCAACAATGGCTTGATCTTCTATGTCTTCCTCTTGCTAACTTGCACCTTCACTATTCCTCCCTTGCTTGAATTCTCACTTGCACTTGAGAGCTTGCAATTGCTTGAGATGAGATATGAAAACTTGATGTGAAAATGAGAGAGGAAGGCCTCCTTTTATAGTGAACTAGGGCACACTCCTCTAGAGGGGCCACCTTGGAGAATTAAATCCCAATTAGGTCCTAACCTTTAGAAAATATACCTAGATTAAAAGCAATTAAAGGATTTAGCATCCCAAAACCTAAAATGGCCGACCCAGAAGCGGGAAAATAAATCTCTTGAAAGCCTGAAGCCTGAAACCCAAAAATTAAGGATCTTGAGAATTTTGAAAGAAGGGGTCAAAGTCGAGATTGACCCTGACAGGGTCAATCTCAACTTTGACCCCTTCTTTCAAAATTCTCAAGATCCTTAATTTTTGGGCTTCGGGCATTCGGGAGATTTATTATCCTGCTTTTGGGTTGACCATTTCAGGTTTTGGGATGGTAAATCCTTTAATTTCATTTAATCTAGGTATATTTTCTAAAGGTTAGGACCTAATTGGGATTTAATTCTCCAAGGTGGACCCTCTAGAGGAGTGTACCCTAGTTCACTATAAAAGGAGGCCTTCCTCTCTCATTTTCACATCAAGTTTTCATATCTCATCTCAAGCAATTGCAAGCTCTCAAGTGCAAGCTCTCAAGTGCAAGTGAGAATTCAAGCAAGGGAGGAATAGTGAAGATGCAAGTTAGCAAGAGGAAGACATAGAAGATCAAGCCATTGTTGACATCAAGCATCTTTGTGAATTCATAGTTGGAGTTGTAATACCCCAAAAATGGGCTATAAGTTCATTAACCTCCTACATCGACAAATTCGAACGAAATCGACATCAAAGTCCTAATCTAAGGCACATCTAAACATCATCGAATCATAATTGATTATCTTAAATTTTGCATCGGGGAATATTCCTAGTAATATTCCTAATTATCTTAATTATCTTTAATTTTATAATTATTTGGCAATAAATCACATTTATCCTAAAATTTGATTAATTGAATATTTTCATATTTAATTAATTAGATTTAATATTTGCCACTTAATTATGTAATTAAATTTAATTCTATCTATTATTAATTGTATTATTTAATTTTGACAATAAATCAAAATTCTTATCTTTAATTGATTAAATTCTTATTTAATTAATTAAAGCATGTTGTCATTATTTAATAATATAATTTTTAATAAAAGTTTGAATAAATAGTTAATTAACCCATAAATTAATTATTTATTTTCAAAAATCAGTTGAGTTGAGGATAAATCACTTTATTTATTTATTTAATTCTTAATTATTATGCATATTCAAAAGAAACAGTTAAACTCCAAATCAGAAAATCAATGCAAGTTATTGACTTTTTGGAACTCAAAATCCTTTTGGAGTTCAAAAAGCTGATCTAAACTCTAATTTGAGTTAAAAAGTTGTTTTTGCATGTTTTTGCATGATTTTGAGAATTAACTATCTTTTATGATCAGATAACTCAAAAATCAAGATGAGTTAATTTGAGTGATTTATGGCTTTTATTCATGCACCTCCAAAGCCCTGGATTTCTATAAATTAAGGCTTTAGCTCTTCACAAATCATCTCATATTTTGCACAATCACGCTGGAGAATTGGAATTGAAGAATCAAAGCTCTTGTGAATCGACATCTTTGTGAGATCAATCTTATTTTTGCATTCATAGTTTTCATATCATTGTTAGAATCTTCATTGTTAGATCATTTAGCATTCATTTCATATCAAGTTTTTCATATTAGCATAGATTCATATCAAGTTTTCATTCTTATTGCATAGAAAATATCAAAAATATAGATTAATTGCATTCAATTTCATATCCATCTTTTGCATTCAAATCCTTCATTTAGGTGTCGTCTAGGTCACTGATCTCGATTACAATCTGAGAACATTAATCTCGCACCTATTAGAAGGCAGTAAATCGCTTGGTTAGATAGCTTTCAATTTTGCACGATTTTGATTATAGCTAACCTCTAATGTTTTACTGAGTGTTGTGTTGACAGATCAGGTACAATTTTCACACACACATTTCTGGCACAATTTTCACACACACACATGTTTGACTCGCTAATCCGCCGGCCCCTCATTTCCGCCCCGTGGTTGCAATCTCAGCGCCATAAAGGGGAGGGGTCAACAGGACAGAAGCGTTAAATGTTCCACTTGGCAACCCTTTTGTGCTTTTAGGAACTCCCTTGTTTTCTAAGTTGTGGACTCGTTTTTAGCTTGTGTGAGGTGTTAAGTGTTCCACCTTGTGGACTCATCTCATATTCGCTTTAAACGTTAAGTGTTCCTCTTTCTACTTTTTGGATGCTTTTGGTAGATTTGCTTTCGGAACATACATCTGTGCTCACATAGTAATTAGGCCCTATGAACACTATTTGTGATTCTTGAGAGATTGGATTCCTAGCGAAATCCTTCTTGACGATAGAATCCTTGTAGGTAGGGAGGATACTTAGTGCGTTTCACATTCAACTTAGTTAGTGAGTCTTCTCTTATTGATCGACACATTCTCTCTCCGGAGAGGTTGATAGATCATGTGGGGTTGATATCACAAGCTTTGGTGAATCAAAATTGGTTAGTGCGTCTTCTCTTATTGATTGATACATTCTCTCCCCGGAGAGGTTGATAGATCACGTGGAGTTGATATCACAGACCTTGGTGGAACAAAACTTTGTCTTAGCGTGTCAGATTAATCTGCTTGCTTTGTTTGGGTTAAAAGTGAAGAGGTGTCAAAACCTTGAATCTGGAGCCAAGTCCCCTTGTGGTATACTATTGTGAGTCATCTTTAGAGAGGGTTAACCGTAGCGGACAATCCCTTCACAGGGCAAACTGCATTGACGGAACCTCAAGCGGTAATCGCCATTTTCGCCATGGTAGTGACAACCGCTATATAAATGTCCTTGTGGAAGAAATCTCCACGGGTATGGTTCATTGTTGGGTTGTCAGATCTCCCTAGCAGCTCTTGAAGATTAAGTTCTCGGACTGTGTCAAAACCCTGGTGCACCGGGATTGGAGTTCACCCCTTTGAATCATAAAAGTTGCAGAGTCAACCCATTACTAAAAACCTTAGAGAGGCCAATTTTTCATTCTCAGGTATATGTGTGTTATTGCAAAACTTTTCAGAACATACACAATTAGTACTCTCAGGGATTAGCACAATTTGGTCACTTGATTGTTCATGCGCAAGGTTGCTTTTGCCCTTGTTCATTATTTTCAGACGTGCTTGGAATCACTTGCTTGCTATTCTGCATGCTTATTTATCTACTTGGCTATTAAAAACGATCAAATCTGGTATAACCTTCAAAATTTGGACAGTACAATTTGCAAACAATCCAAAACTGAAAATCTTAAATTTTGCAAAAATTGACGTAAAGTTCTTTCTGGAGTCAAAAGTCATTTCAAGAAGTCAAAAGTCGTACGAGTTTTGTCAAGTGTCATTTCAGTATTACCCAACTGTCTTATGAGTTTAGCAAATGTCATTTCATAGACTACCCAGTGTTGTATGAGTCTGCAGAGTGTCGTTTGGAAAAATTTGAGAGAGTTGTCAAAAATTGTCAAATTGCAAGATATCCAATGTTTCCAGCCTAGTTCCAGAATCTGTCAAAAATAATCATTGTGTCAAGAACAAATCAGTAGCTATTGAGAATCAGTACACATGTCTCAAAGAATCAGTAAACAAGAGGAAGAAGCTCTGATCGCCGCTATAATGAAACAGATACATGTTATGCAGGTCCAACTTGACAAACTTGAGAAAGAAAAGGAACCTCTATACTCTTTTCCATTTGATAAAGACTTGTACATGTCACCATGCCCCCGAAAAAAAATTGAGCAATATGATACCTCTTCCATGGAGAGTGACACATCTAGCTTTGAAGACTATGATGACTATGATGACAGAAAATGTAATGATACCTATGACACCTCTGTTCCTAAGAGTCCTCCTCATCGTTCATTCCTGCTTACTACAAATGGGCCGTCACATTGGATAGATCGTGATGGTGATCCATATGATTCTGATTTTGAAAGAGATTTTGATGGCTTTTGTGGACAATACCTTGATGATGATCCATCTACTACTGCTGAGGACTATAAAATACATCGTGCTAGCTTGAAACGTCAATACTATAAGGATATCTCCTCTAAGAACTCTCAGGCTGAAAATAAAGATTACACTCTCAAGCAAGATCATGTTAATGTTGGACCTTTGTCTAGTGATGGTTCCCTTCCCCCCCCTACTTCCTCCAATACCCATACATTTCCTAAAGCTTCCGAGTCTTTCAAATCTTTCACAGAACCTTCATCTGACACAAGCCCTGATACTTTTCATGTGGTTCCCTATAGTTATCCCCCAGGGCTACCTCTTAAAGAAACTCAAGCTAACCTTCACTTGGCTGCAAAGACTTTCAATAATGATAAATCTAAAGAGCCTAAGCCTTCATATGCTATAATCCCTACTTCAGCTAGTCCTCCACCATCTCTTCCAAAGTCATCCATACAATCCCAACATGCTTCCTTGTCCTTAGAAGTGGCTCCATGTCAAGAGGACTCTAAAAATGATAAAGAGAAGAACATAAAGAAAGATCAAGATCAAGAACCCTCCATGTCATCCACTCCTTTTCCCAATGTCTCTTATCTGCCTCAGGGTTCTTTTGATCCTGTACCCCCTTTTTCATGCATTCCACCATGTCTTAAGTCTTCGCCTAAGCAAGATCAAGCTACTACTTACACTATTGAGCTTATTGATAATCAAAATAACCTTACTACACTTGCGCTTTCCAAAGATGATACTTCCATTAAGGTTGGTAAAAATAGTGTTGTTACTTCCAATGTTAAGCCTATTGAAAATCAAGAGACAAATTATGTGCTGGTGCTATCCAAAGGTCCTTGTCAAGATCAAAGTCTTCCATCTTCTTATTCTACCACTCCATATTCACTTCCACTTTCTACTCTTCCTAAGTCTTTGCAAGCTTTGAAAAATCCTATCAAAGAAGGTGCTCATATTCAAGATGTCCATGATTCTATTGAAAATTCTAATGCTCACTCTAAAGATGTTGATACCTTTGGTTGTCATATAGATGCTGATGAACTTATTGATTATCCTTTTGCATCTTCCACTTCCATCCTTGGACCTCTTCCACCACTACAAAGATCTTCACGCATTCCTTCCATCTTGGGTCCTTATGTCCCTTCACTTTCCCCTCCTAACTCTCCTAATTCACCATCCATCTTGGGTCCTTACATACCTCCATCTCCCATCTTTCCTCAAGATCAACATAAATGCATACCCTTGAATCCTTTTCATCCACCCACCCATCTAAACCAGTCATATCCTCCCTCTTCCACAAATCCCAAGTCTTTTGGAAGTAACTTGAATGTTCAATACAAGAAAAAGAAGCAATACAAGAATCCATCAAAAAAAGAAAATCACCATGTCTCCTCTAAACGACATGGAGGCATAAAGTCAAAAGAGATATCTAAGAAAAAAACTACAAGACAAGTATGGGTTCCAAAATCCATCATTGAAGATATTATCTCTAGATCATCAAAAGGAAATAAAAAGCCTACAGCTATATGGATTCCAAAGTCTCTCTTGAAAGAGTCTGGTGTTGAGAAACAAGTGAAGTTGACATTCAACCTTCCAAAGACTTCCACTTCATCTCCTTCCAAAACTATTCTTCCATTCCATGTGCCTAAACCAATCAACGCTCTCCATCTGAAGAAAATATAAAAATTATACCTAATCTGTAGACACAACACTCAGTAAAACATTAGAGGTTAGCTATAATCAAAATCGTGCAAAATTGAAAGCTATCTAACCAAGCGATTTACTGCCTTCTAATAGGTGCGAGATTAATGTTCTCAGATTGTAATCGAGATCAGTGACCTAGACGACACCTAAATGAAGGATTTGAATGCAAAAGATGGATATGAAATTGAATGCAATTAATCTATATTTTTGATATTTTCTATGCAATAAGAATGAAAACTTGATATGAATCTATGCTAATATGAAAAACTTGATATAAAATGAATGCTAAATGATCTAACAATGAAGATTCTAACAATGATATGAAAACTATGAAATTCTATGCTAAGATATAAAAACTATGCAATTGAAATTGATCTCACAAAGCTTTGAATTCGCAAGTTGATTCCTCAGCCTCCAATTCTCCAGCGTGATTGTGCAAAATATGAGATGATTTGTGAAGAGCTAAAGCCTTAATTTATAGAAATCCAGGGCTTTGGAGGTGCTATGGCTTTTTCCCATGCACCTCCAAAGCCCTGGATTTCTATAAATTAAGGCTTCAGCTCTTCACAAATCATCTCATATTTTGCACAATCACGCTGGAGAATTGGAGACTGAGGAATCAACTTGCGAATTCAAAGCTTTGTGAGATCAATCTTATTTTTTTTTGCATTCATATTACATATCATTGTTAGATTCATAGCATATCAATTTTCAATAGCATTCATAGCATATCAATTTCATTTAGCATAGATTTCATATCAGTTTTTACAATTATTATTGCATAGAAAAATCCAAAAAATAGCTTAATTGCATTTATTCCATATCCATCTTTTGCATTCAAATCCTTCATTTAGGTGTCGTCTAGGTCACTGATCTTGATTACAATCTGAGAACATTAATCTCACACCTATTAGAAGGCAGTAAATCGCTTGGTTAGATAGCTTTCAATTTTGCATGATTTTGATTATAGCTAACCTCTAATGTTTTACTGAGTGTTGTGTCTATAGATCAGGTATCCTGCATATGACTCCCCTGAAACCCGCATGATCTACATTGTTGTAGGTTATGACTCATCTCGCTACAAAAATCTATTCTCCTATCTCCATGACCAAATCATCCCTGAGTCCTTTAACCGTTTTGAGAAACGAAACCTTATCTGATCCGCATCCCGATATGTCATCATTGGTAATGATCTATACAAACGAGGTCTAGATGGTACACTACTTAGATGTTTAGAACAAGAAGAGTCTCAACGTGCATTAGAGGAAGTCCACGAAGGTATATGTGGGTCACACTCGAATGGGTTAACGTTAGCTCGAAAACTTATTAGGGCTGGGTATTATTGGCCTGAAATGGAAAAAGAAGCTATTAAATTTTCTAAAAACTGTCAACAGTGTCAAGTACATGGCAACTTGATTCATGCTCCAGGGAGAGATCTGATTCCCTTTACTACACAATGGCCTTTTCAACAATGGGCATTTGATCTCATAGGTGCTATCCATCCGCACTCTTCTAATGGACATACCCATATAATCACAGCTACAGATTATTTTACAAAATGGGTAGAAGCAGTTCCTCTAACACAAGCAACGGGGAAACAGATCTCTATGTTCATCCTGAATTACATCATTTGCAGATATGGGATCCCTCACTCTATAATCACGGATAACGGGGGACAATTCAAAAACAAGGACCTAGATGACTTATGTGCCAAGTTCAAAATTACTCAACATTGGTCATCTATCTACTATCCTCAAGGGAACGGACAAGCTGAGGCTTCAAACAAAAATCTCCTGAAGATCTTGCACAGAACAGTGAATAAAATAGGAAGAGACTGGCATCTGATGATCAATCCAGCTCTCTGGGCATACAGAACTAGTATCAGAACGCCTACAGGGGCTACACCTTTCGCTTTAGTTTATGGGTCTGAAGCGGTACTGCCTATTGAGGTTGAAATCCCATCACTCAGGATTAGAATGCATGGACTTGTCACTGATGAAGACTACAGAGTGTCGAGGTTACAAGAACTTGAACTACTAGATGAGCGCAGACAAGCAGCGTATGATCATCTCAGAGTGTATCAGAAAAGAATGTCTAGAGGCTACAACAAGAAAGTCAGACATAGAGAATTTCAGGTTGGCGATCTAGTGTTGAGAGAAAATCCTAAAAATCAATCACATCGAGAACGCAAGGGGAAGTTCGAACCCAATTGGTTGGGTCCCTTTGTAATCACTGCTACTTTTGGCTCTGGTGCCTATCAACTCTCAACCACTGAAGGAGAACAGCTCCGAGAACCAATCAACGTTCTCCATCTAAAGAAATTCTATGCCTAAGGCATTCAGTGCTTGGTAAATGTCCTGAAAAAATCTTAAAAATCGGAAAAAGTCCTGAAAAAATGAACATCTTGGTGAAAACCTAGCAATATGCGCCTTGATGATTCACGAAAAAAAAAATCAAAAAATATCAAAAGTACAAAAAAATTGAAAAATGAAAAATACAAAAAAAATGAAAAAAGAAAAAAAGAAAAAAAAAGTGCCTTGGTGAAAACCTGGAAACAGGCACCTCGGTAGCAAAAATAGAATCTCTACCAAGATGGTGAAAACTCGGCAAACGAGCACCACTTGTTCCAAAATGCTCCATCTATCAGCACAATCTTGGTCTTTCCCAGCTTTCCGTCTTGCTTTAGTTTGTACATATCTCCCGGTTTGTTTCTGCATATCCTGGTTTCAATAAGTCGGTCTGTACACCAATCAGCTCAAGCGTCTGTATCCTATCAATGTTCAAACTTGGGGGCAATCAATGTCATATCTTATAGTCTCCAATGTATCTTAGACATGTCATATCCACTCAGAGTCCTTTGAAGCTTCAAGTTGAGTCAGTCAGTCAGTCTCGTCTCCAGAAAAGATTTTGCATCAACAACAATCAAACATCAAAACTCAACTGAAAACAATCTGTGCTTTTCATGCTTTTATCTCCTTGTATGCTTAATGATTCGCATTGAGATTTTTGCATATTGTGTCCCTTCGAGCTCTTCAATGATGTCCTTTACAGGATTTAGAGAGTGATGACTGGGGGCATAATCTTTTCTTTGTCTTCTGCTTGTATGTGAAAATCTAACAGCTTTGGAAATTTTGGATTGAAATGGTGTCCGACTGTAAGAGCCTCTATCTCGAATTGGATGGCCATGCGTACCTCGACCATTGATACCCGAAAAATTCAAGGAAGTTTGATCTAACTATTGTCTTTTTGAGTAAGTTCTTTCTCCTACTGTGGAACGCAATCTTGCCTAAGGATGTGAACGATATAGGGTCACTACGGGTAATTCACATTGGATTTAGAATGATCTCTTGACTGTTTGATGTGTTTGCAATGCAAGGCGTATTCAGGTCATCACGACGTTTATGTTTTGATGCTTGTACAAATTGCTATATCAAAATGGACATGATATTCAGGTCATCCTGGCATTTGTGCCTTGATGCTTATATTTAATCCAACATTTTGAAAATAAAGTCAATATTTATATATCCATGGTTGTTGTCCAGTGGGTGTTGTATTGATTCTTGCGCATACAAATCGATATTCATATGTCTATGGTTTCATGGCTAGTGGGCATTGTATTGATTTATCCGGTTACCTAAAAGTTCAATGATGATAACAAATCGACACATGATCAGTGACTAGGTCCTAGGTCTTAGATTTCATTTCATTTTGCATGTCTCATTTCATTTTGCATGTTGCATGATCTCACAATGATTAAACGAACTCCAATGCTTAAATGATTCTTCAAATCGCATCTTCAAATCTAACAAGAGCTGAATCTCACACGAAGGTTCCTCCAATGAAATAGCAAGTAGAATCCTTTTTCGGGATCAAAATTCAAATCTGAGATCATTCATATTATTAACTACTTGCATATTTGACCTTCAATCATCACAGAAATCTAGTATTCAACTTAACTGATTATCTTACATCACACTATCAAAATTTCAACTTGGTCAACCATGGTCAACTCATGGTCAAACCTAGTCAAACTTGGTCTTTTAGGACCTCCAACGATGCAGAATGCGTTCTCGGATGTAAATAACCACTTCTCAGATCAATTAACATGCTTCTAAACTATCAACGCTGACTTTTCTTGTCAGATTTCAATTTTAATCCCGAAGGGGGCATGCTATTGCACATCATTCAAAGTCTGTAAATCAAATTATATCGATCAAGTCTATCAATATCTTTCATCAGTGATCAAGACAAACAATCACGTCTAGTTACTGATTCATCAAAAGTCCTCATCGCTCGGGGCAAATCTATCATCACTTGGGGCATATCAGATTCATCAAGATCCATATCAATCTGATATTTTCTTAATCTTGTAAACTGTATCAATTTTTGCAACCATCAGATCATAGTGTTCTTTCCTTGGTTCTTCGGCAACTGAAGGATTCGGATGTGATACTTGCTAGTTCTGCTAAGACAATCGAGTCTAGAACGGGTCACTCACTTCTTATCAATCCTAAGGTTCAGAATCAGGCATTTTGACACTTTTTCACAATCATAGGTTCATCGCTGCTACAGTGAACATTATCTTTGGTCATTCAAGACCTATTATCTCCATCTCAATTCAATATCAATCAGCTTCTATCTCATATCAATTATCAATCTCAAACATCAGTTTCATATCTCTATCAAACACAGACTATCTTTGAACCACTGCGCTTCGCACAGTAATTCAAAGAGGGGCAAAATGTAATACCCCAAAAATGGGCTATAAGTTCATTAACCTCCTACATCGACAAATTCGAACGAAATCGACATCAAAGTCCTAATCTAAGGCACATCTAAACATCATCGAATCATAATTGATTATCTTAAATTTTGCATCGGGGAATATTCCTAGTAATATTCCTAATTATCTTAATTATCTTTAATTTTATAATTATTTGGCAATAAATCACATTTATCCTAAAATTTGATTAATTGAATATTTTCATATTTAATTAATTAGATTTAATATTTGCCACTTAATTATGTAATTAAATTTAATTCTATCTATTATTAATTGTATTATTTAATTTTGACAATAAATCAAAATTCTTATCTTTAATTGATTAAATTCTTATTTAATTAATTAAAGCATGTTGTCATTATTTAATAATATAATTTTTAATAAAAGTTTGAATAAATAGTTAATTAACCCATAAATTAATTATTTATTTTCAAAAATCAGTTGAGTTGAGGATAAATCACTTTATTTATTTATTTAATTCTTAATTATTATGCATATTCAAAAGAAACAGTTAAACTCCAAATCAGAAAATCAATGCAAGTTATTGACTTTTTGGAACTCAAAATCCTTTTGGAGTTCAAAAAGCTGATCTAAACTCTAATTTGAGTTAAAAAGTTGTTTTTGCATGTTTTTGCATGATTTTGAGAATTAACTATCTTTTATGATCAGATAACTCAAAAATCAAGATGAGTTAATTTGAGTGATTTATGGCTTTTATTCATGCACCTCCAAAGCCCTGGATTTCTATAAATTAAGGCTTTAGCTCTTCACAAATCATCTCATATTTTGCACAATCACGCTGGAGAATTGGAATTGAAGAATCAAAGCTCTTGTGAATCGACATCTTTGTGAGATCAATCTTATTTTTGCATTCATAGTTTTCATATCATTGTTAGAATCTTCATTGTTAGATCATTTAGCATTCATTTCATATCAAGTTTTTCATATTAGCATAGATTCATATCAAGTTTTCATTCTTATTGCATAGAAAATATCAAAAATATAGATTAATTGCATTCAATTTCATATCCATCTTTTGCATTCAAATCCTTCATTTAGGTGTCGTCTAGGTCACTGATCTCGATTACAATCTGAGAACATTAATCTCGCACCTATTAGAAGGCAGTAAATCACTTGGTTAGATAGCTTTCAATTTTGCACGATTTTGATTATAGCTAACCTCTAATTTTTTACTGAGTGTTGTGTTTATAGATCAGGTACAATTTTCACACACACAGGAGTAAGAGAGATCCTTTCTTCCTTGATCCACCATTATCAACTTTCAAGCATTCAAGGATTCAAACATGAAGTAGCAATTACAGATTGTGAGTTTGGTAGAAGTACTTTAGCCTTGGGGGCTTGGTATACTTTTCTATCTCATTCAAATCTATGTATTGTTATTTCATACATATTCATGCTAGGGTTTTGATCTAGAGGATTAGATCTTGGCATTACACTTTCAATACATACACACACATATTCTATTTCAATCGGCTATTGGTGGAGGTGGAGACCACCAAAACGGGGGTTTGACTAAGGCAAAACCCTATATAGCCACCCCAAAACTCCCCTTTTTTAGATATCTACAGTTGTTGTTTTAAGGGTCAGAGGATAGATCTGAGTACCCTTTTCACCGAACTTCTGGGAGTTGTGAACAGAATTTGAATCGGACTTCAAATAAAGAATGTGGTATTTGACCTTTTATGAGGGTCAAACCCGAGCTGAGCTATTTTGGAGAAAGATTTCTGGGTTTTCTTCGTCTCAGCATTTCCAATCCAAGATAGGTTTTAGATTTTTTTGAAAGTGTGCACAGACTTTAGAAAATAGGTATTTATGAATCAATTTCATGATGAGGTATGTATCTTGACCTAATTGTTTTTCAAGTATTTCCAGATTTACTTATGTTATTCCAATTCCAATCTCAAATTTCAAATGAATATGTGTTGAATGTTAGGTACATTACTATGTTTCCATTTTAACCATATTCATTTTGGTGAACCCATTTACGACAACTCTTTCTTTTATGGTGTTAGATTTAAATCTTGTATGCTTATAAGATTAGATTTCTTTCTTGCATTTATATTTCAAAAATACAAAAAAATTGCAAAATTCCTTTAAAAATACAAAAATATTTTCATGCTTTCAGTATTCAACATGTATGATTCTTGTTTTGAGTACTTTGATGAGGCTTTTTTTGTTCAAGATGATAGATACCTTAATGAGGTACATGGAAGTGAGAATAAAAATTGTTTGAATGAGATCTCCATTGATCCTATTCCTATTTCATCTTCCTCCACAACCTCTTCAATTGACCTTTACAAAGATGAGTTAGGGATTGATGTTAATTCTTCTCCTAATATATGTCTTTTCTATGAGCCTACTTTAGAGTATAATTTACCTTCTTTCCCCTTTAGGGATCAAGCTTTAATGAGTTTTGACGATCCTACAATGTGCTTTATTCATAGGGATGATAATCCTCCTATTTGGGATGAACCTTTGGATTTGGATGTTGATTACTCTCTTCCTCCTATTTGGGATGAACCTTTGAATTCAAATATTGATTACTCTCTTCTTCATGAAGCCATTATGGATAATTATACTTTTTGGGATGGACCCTTGGATAAATACATTGATTTATCACCTCCTTGTGAAGGATTTTTTATACAAAAGGGTGACATATTCTCTAAAACACACTCCCCTTATCTGAAAGAGGATGATATTATAAATCCTTCACCTCAATTTAGGATTCCTTCTAGTGATGAGGCATTAGTGGAGAAAGATAAGAATTCCCTTAATGCTCTTCCTCTTAATGGTGATCTTATGGGAAATCACAATACTACCTCACAACATTCTTACCATAACATTACTTATATCTATTCAAACTCTTTTCCAACTATGGTTCCAAGTGTTCCTTCAGTTGTGTCTTCCATTCATATCACTTCCTACACTTTTCCTAGTATTCCTAATCTTCATAATCTAGTTCCTAAACTTCCTAATCCTAATCCTATCTTTCCTAATCCGATTCCTAATTCTTCATCTTCTATCCCTAGTTGTTCCCATGCTTATGTTGAGGTTCAAACTATGGTTCATGATGTAGGTGTGCAAAGATTCTTCAAAGTACCTTCCCCTTATTATCCGATCCATAAAGATAAAAGAAAAGAAATTTCTCCTTTGAGATTTCTTCATAATTTTACCCTCACTCTCTTTTCTCCTCTAGACTGGGGGGCAAGAGGTATATTTCTTCCTATCTTTTAGAATCTATTATATTCCTACTTTGAGCTTAATTGGTTATTCTTTCATGGTTTGTATTATGATAGTTTTTTATCCATTGTTCTTTTCTATTATTCAAGATATCTTTTATAGGACATGTGTTTTGCAAAGATATCCCTTGCCTTTCATCTCTGGGGGCAAGGTTCTTCCTTCTCTCTCTTTGTCTAGGGAACTGCTTTCCTTAGCTTAGTGGTACTTGTTTATATTGCAATATTATCTCATCATATTGATAGATGTTTTGACTATGGATAATATTCTTATATGAGAAGTTGTTGTCCTAGGTCGTCACCTCTTCTCTATGTTGCAAATTATGTTCTTTAAACACTTTCACCCTTGCTTTGGTGTTAGAGTTGTTTCCCTCATTTCAAAGATTCCTCTTCCTCTTGTTTGCAGGGGGCTTGATGATTGAATCTTTGTTCCCACTTGATTTATCTTTGAAAGTTGATATTTTATCTAAAGCACTCCTCTATGATGGGGGTCTTGTTGATAAGATCTCTTTCATTTGAGGATCCTTTTTCCATGAGTGACATATCCTTTTCACGATTATCTATACTCTTGGATGTAGGAGTCAATATCCCTTGCTAAGAATATGGTATACATTGTTGTAAACAGGATATCTCCTTGCATTGTGAAGTAGGTATCCTCTTCCATCTTTGTTCCTACACTTGGGGGGCAAGGATGACATCTCCTTCTTTTCTCTCTTTCCTAGATGCACCTCTTTCCTTGGGTAAGCAGTATTTATCTATTATGTGATATCCAATCATACATGAAAATTATGGTTTGCATTGAGGATCTATGTCCTTGATAATAACCTCTTTTTTTGTTTGACATTGGGTTTCCATGGTTGATATATCTCTCACCTTGGAAACTGAATAGTGTGCTATCCCTCATAAGGGTTACTTTATTTTCACTTCTTTCATGATATCTCGTTACATTCATCCCTTCCATGGCCTCATAGGAAGTTGTGACCTTCTTGGCTTGGACTGGGTGTTGTCTGTGGATATTGTCTTGATGTTGAAGAAGGCTTTATCCTTGTTCTTTCTTTTCCTTAACATGTCAAAATAGTATGTTTTTTCCATATTAAGGAGGGGGGCATATATAGGGCCTCCCTTGTACTATAGTTTTTTATTTTTACATGCTAAATCTTGGAAGGTAACGCACATAAGTTGCTAAATCTTGAAAAGACACGCATTCATATGCTAAATCTTCTGATGGTAACGCACATAAGTTGCTAAATCCTGAGGAGACACACATTTTTCAAATTTTTTAATATGCTAAATCCACTGAAGGTAATGCACATAAGTTGCTAAATCCTGAAGGGACATGCATTTCCAATTTCAAATATGCTAAATCTTAGAAGGTAACGCACATAAGTTGCTAAATCCTGAAAAGACACGCACCTATATGCTAAATCTTTCGATGGTAACACACATAAGTTGCTAAATCCTGAGGAGACACACATTTCATATTCATAGTGATACAAGAAGGTGGATCTATGGGTATTCCAGAAGCCGTTAGAAGACGCATTACAATTACAAACATAGTTTTTGGGTGAACTTGTTGGGCTCTCTTTCCAGGGTGATTCACAGTAAGGTGGGCATCTTACTGGGTGAGGTAATCACTTTCTCCTTTCTCTCTTTTCTACTTTCATGCTAGTAGGACAGGATCATGAAGCTATGTTATTTATAATGTTTCTCTTGTCTTTCTTATGTAAACATTTATGCTTTTATGATAGCTTTCCAAATATGATATTAGCATGAGGAATATTTCTTAGTGAGGTTTCTTATGCTAATTGATTTGGGTTATTTAGTGCTAACCCTTGTTCTTTTGACCCATTATCTCTTCCATATTCATCCACAAATTGATTTGATTGTGTATTAACCTCTAGGTTGATCAAATCAGATCTCTTCCTTGGGGAATTTGGGTTTTGAGAATAGATCTCATATTTCCCCTTCTACATCTGAATAGTGGTGAATCCATTTTACCTCTATTCATTTTGGTGAACTTGACGTGAAGGTTGAATATCCAGGTTTGTATACTTTGACCCCTTCTTTAGAGACACATTTGTATGAATATTGCCTCCCTATCTTTTTGTTCTAGGAATATTAGGAGTAGTATGATTAACCCCAGTTTGGATATTGCCTCCCTTTCTTTTTGTTCTAAGAATATTAGGAGTAGTGTGATTTTGAATATTAAGGGTATCCAAATGCATGTCTCCTCAGGATTTAGCAACTTATGTGTGTTACCCTTGGAAGATTTAGCATATAGATGCATGTCTTTTCAGGATTTAGCAACTTATATGCGTTACCTTCCAAGATTTAGCATATTGAAACATTTGAAAAATGCATGTCTCCTCAGGATTTAGCAACTTATGTGCATTACCTTTGGAAGATTTAGCATATTTGAAATTGGAAATGCGTGTCCCTTCAGGATTTAGCAACTTATGTGTGTTACCTTCTGAGATTTAGCATGTTAAAAAACAAAAGGTTAGAACAAAAATACATAATATAGAGCAAGGGAGGCTGTATATATGCCCCCCTCCTTAATATGGCAAAAACATACTATTTTGACATGTTAAGGAAAGAAAAGAACAAGGATAAATCCTTCTTCAACATCAAGACAATATCCATAGACAACACCTAGTCCAAGCCAAGAAGGTCACAACTCCTATGAGGCCAGGGAAGGGATGAATGCAAAGAGATATCATGCAAGAAGTGAAAAAGTAACCCTTGTGAGGGATAGCACACTGTTCAATTTCCAAGGTGAGATATATATCAACCATGGAAACCTAATGTCAAACAATGAAATCAGTTGTGATCAAGGAATAAGATCATCAATGCAAACCAATATGTTCATGTATAATTGGATATCACATAATAGATAGATACTACTTAACCAAGGAAAGAGGTGAATCCCGAAAAGATAGAAATGAAGGAGATGACATCCTTGCCCCCCAAGTGTAGGAACAAGGATGGAAGGGGACCTATTATATTACTCACAACACTGTGCAAGACAATGAGCCCCCAATTATTAGGCTACCATTGTTTACATAATGTGGAGTTCTATAATAGGAACATAGATGTTATTTAGAGAAAATAGGATTGAAATACAACTCATTGCCACACGATATATAAAGAGCATTACTATCAATGAGCTTCCTAATATTATAATGTAAAGCTTGACATTCATTAGTAGAGTGATCATGAAATCTATGATATAAACAAAAAGGAAGAGTCTTCAAGTATGAACTACGTTTCTTTTTGCATTTAAGTCTAGTAATCATCTTAGCACGAAGGAGTTTAGGCAAAAGAACTTCTTGGTCAAATTCCTTCATAGGTTCATCATGTTTTGAAGTGTTATTTGAGATGTTGTTAACATTGATTTGTTGTCAAGGATTAAATCCCAATCCATAAGAATGCTCATGCCCCCCAGTGTGTAAGGGCATTTGAATTCCCTGTTTATGCTTATCACATCCTTGACCATTAAAGCCTTGTTTAACTAGGAAGTGATAACCAGGACCATAACGAGAAACCATATCAGAAGAAGTCAATGGAACTTCAGTAGTCACAATATTATCCTTAGTAGATTTGAAAGATTCATTGTGGGTAGAAGCAATGACAAAGTTATTACTAAGGGCTTTAGAAGTAAAAACTCATTGTTCAAATTCTCTTTGTTTCTTCATAAAATCAAGATCATTAACCTTATATTCTCCAATAAAGGTAGGAGTAAAATCCAAGGTTCCCCAATCATCACTAGGAAGAGCATTAGAGGAAGGAGGATTACTATTAGAAATAGGAGTAGTGTGAGTTTGAATATTCAGACAAGGATTAGGTGCATCATCCACATGAAGTGTATACATCTTGTTGTTATGTATAAACTTGACTTTACGATGAAGGGTGGAAGGAACGACATGCATCTCATGCAACCAAGGTCTACCCAAAAGAAGATTATAATTTAGAGGTCCAGGCATAACATGAATAGGTGTATTTAGGATGACCAGTCCTACTTTGATAGGTAAGGTAATAATGCCTAAAGTGTTCTTAGCAATGTTATCAAAGCCACAAATATAAACATTGTCGGGTTGAATAGTTGAAAGATGGGCATTAATCACTTTGAGCATGTTCATGCTACAAATATTAAGCCCAGATCCATTATCAATCAAGGTCCTATGAATGATACTTTTATTGATAGTTACAACAACCATAAGAGCATCATACTAATTTTGAACTTCTTTAGAAGGTAAATCCTTTTGAGTAAATACAATGTCAGGAGGACCCGGGGTAGCATGAATGCATTGTAAGAAGTTATTGATGTTCTCTTGATTAGGAGGTGGAGTGGGAAGAGTTGCTAGAGCTTTTTGTAAGGCTTCATAGTAGGTAGGTGAAGTTTGAAGAAGCTCCCATAAAGAAATCTTGGCAGGAGTATTTTGCAATTGGTTTATCAAATCATACTCCTTGCTAGGAATACGAGGTGGAGGAGGAAGAATGGGTTGAGAAGGTGGCAAAGAAGTAGAAACCACCAGATTAGGTTGAGGGTTATTCCTTGTATGATAAGTATGAGCTATAGAATCTTGATCATTGAAAGACTCCATAGGTTTACCTTTGACATTAATGCGAGGACAACCTTTGACAATTAACAAGGGTTTAGGATAAACCATTTTAGTTGTCTCAACACTACAAATAGATTCACAAGAAAGAATAAAAGAGGACATCCTAGGAGGAGACGAGGTAAGATCTTGATTCTCCATAGGATTAGCACTAAAAGGGAGAGCATTAAGGGAATTCATATCATTCTCCAGTAATGCCTCATCACTAGAAGGAATCTCAAATGAAGGTAGAGGATCTATAATATCATCTTCTTTCACTAAAATGTCTACATAAGGGGAATGTGTTGTAGAAAAAGATTTATCATCATGTATGAATATGTCATCTATTAATAAATCACCCTCTTGAATCAAAGTTTCTTTGCGAGGAGAGGAGAAATCAACATTGTTATCCAAGGGATCATCCAAAACGGTTTCATGAGGAAGAGAGTAATCAACATCCAAATCCAAAGGTTCATCCCAAATAGGAGGATTATCATCCCTACCAATAAAGCACAATTTAGGATCCCTAGAGGGGAAAGAAGGTAAATTATGTTCTAAAGTAGGCTCATAGAAAGGACATATATTAGGAGAAGAATCAACATCAATCCTTAACTCATCTCCATAAAGAGAAATATGATGTGGAGATAGATTAAATTCATCTTCTTGCTCTAATATATCCTTACAAGGAAATTAAAAAGAGGACAAAGCAACATCACACGCACTAGATAAAATCTTTCTAGGTGTAACATCATGCAATGGTAAGGTAAGAGGAGAATGTTTTGTAATCCCAAAAGTTATAGAAGAATGTTTGGAAAATATTTGAAACAATTTGTCCAACATGATAACAAATAAAGAAATGCATAGAAAATAGATCTAGATATATCCCAATGCATTCAAATGAAACTTATAAGCATGAAAAGGAAATCAAACACAATAGGGCATCTAATTCCACAAGAGAAAGGGGTAAGTATGTCGGGTTCACCAAAATGTATAGTGAAGGTGAACACACAAGGGAATACAAAGGAAGATCTAACACAATAGAGCATCTAAATCCACAAAAGAAAGGAGGGAAAGCGTGTCGGGTTCACCAAAATGTAATAGATAAAATAGTGTATGGATCGTAAAAGGTCACGAACCCTATAGAGTAGGGATCGTAAAAGGTCACAAAACCTACAATAGAGTAAATATCCTGAAAGCATCTAAATTATTACTTTTAGATCAGGTTTGAACCTCATAAAAGGTCAAACACCACATTCTTTATTTGAAGTCTGATTCAAATTCTATTTGCAGATCTCAAAAGTTTATCGAAAAGGGTATCCAAATTTGCTCTCAGATCTGAAATTCCGCACCTGTACCTAGAAGAAAATGGGGATTTTTTTTGTATGGGGGGTTTGCCTTGGTCAAATGCCAGTTTGGAATCAACCTTAATATTGAAATTGAAATGGAGAATGCTAGCAAGTGGTAGAAAATGATCTAACAATGAAGCTATGCAATAGTATTTGAAATGTACACAAGTATATTGATATGAAAGCTTGAACACAACAATAAATGTAAATCAAACCTCCATGGTTGTATGCTTGGAATTCTCCTTGGTAATAGAATGAAATGGATCTTGAAGATGAACAAAGGATCTTGAAGGAAGATCACACCATCATGATGGCTAGATCTAGGGTTTGAATGACAAATCTTGAATGCTTGAACCAAATCCCTTCAATGGCTTGAATTCTTGAATCCTTGATCTTCAATGAAGAACTTGGATAGAGAAGAAGACTTGAATGCTTGAATGCATTCTTGCGTGATCACATTGAGAGCTTGAGAGAAATTGCTTGAGGATGAGATGTGAAAACATGATGTGAAAATGAGAGAGGAAGGCCTCCTTTTATAGTGATCTAGGGCACACTCCTCTAGAGGAGCCACCTTGGAGAATTAAATCCCAATTAGGTCCTCACCTTTAGAAAATATACCTAGATTAAATGCAATTAAATGATTTACCATCCTGAAACCCAAAATGGCCGACCCGGAAGTGGGAAAATAAATCTCTCGAAAGCCCGAAGCCCAAAAATTCTAGAAATTGGAATTTTGAAAGAAGGGGTCAAAGTCAAGATTGACCCTAACCTAGTCAGGGTTGACCTTAACCCTAACCTAGTCAGGTTCTAACTCAACCTTGACCCTGGTCCCAAGTTGACTCAGAACTAAGTTAGGAGGTCCCAGGGATGCCTAGAAACCTAGAATTGATGCCAGAATAGAACAGAATGTTAGTGATAGACATAAAATCCTATGATTACCATGATGAATTCTAGGAGGATCCATTTATAAATCCTACCTAGAAATAGATCTATGAACAAGGGAAATTCAGGAGAATCCTTAAGATCCTAACCCTAATTTCACCTAGAATGAAGCAGAAAAGAAGTGGAAAGCGGGGAGAAAGCCAGATCAAAGAAAAGATCAATTCAAGGCATCCAATATGACCCCAAACCACTTACTTGAAGGGCTAAATGCTCTTAACATGGAAGTGATTCCATTTTAAGATGATACATTAAGCCCCCACTTTAGAAAGAGTATGGATTCGATGCAAACTCTTTGTAAAGGAGAAGAAAGAGGAGATTTGAGTGGATTTGCAAATAGACAAAATAACACTTAGCTAAAGGCACAAGCCCCTAGACTAAAGATTCTAACTCAACATACACACACAAGGGTGCAAAACAATAAAACCAAAAGAACAAGGGTCAGCACTAAATAACCCAAATCAATTAGCATAAGAAACCTCACTAAGAAATATTCCTCATGATAATATCATATTTGGAAAGCTATCATAAAATCATAAATGTTTACATAAGAAAGACAAGAGCAACACTACAAATAACATAGCTTCATGATCTTGTCCTACTACCATGAAAGTAGAAAAGAGAGAAAGGAGAAAGTGATTACCTCACCCAGTAAGATGCCCACCTTACTATGAATCACCTTGGAGGGAGGGCCCAACAGGCTCACCCAAAAATTGTTCTTGTAATTATAATGCATCTTCTGATGGCTTCTAGAATACCCATAGATCCACTTTCTTGTATCACTATGAAAATAGAATGCGTGTCTCCTCAAGATTTAGCAACTTGTGTGTGCTACCATCGAAAGATTTAGCATATAGGTGTGTGTCTGTTTAGGATTTAGCAACTTATATGTGTTACCTTCCAAGATTTAGCATATTTGAAATTGGAAATGTGTGTCCCTTCAGGATTCAGCAACTTATGTGTGTTACCTTCAACGGATTTAGCATATTAAAAAAATTGAGAAATGCATGTCTCCTCAGGATTTAGCAACTTATGTGCGTTACCATCGGAAGATTTAGCATATGAATGTGTGTCTTTTCAGGATTTAGTAACTTATGTGCATTACCTTCCAAGATTTAGCATGTAAAAATAAAAAACTATAGTACAAGGGAAGCCTTATATATGCCCCCCTCCTTAATATGGAAAAAACATACTATTTTGACATGTTAAGGAAAAGAAACAACAAGGGTAAAGCCTTCTTCAGCATCAAGACAATATCCACAGACAACACCCAGTCCAAGCCAAGAAGGTCACAGCTTCCTATGAGGCCATGGAAGGGACGAATGTAAACAAATATCATGCAAGAAGTGAAAAGAAAGTAACCCTTATGAGGGATAGCACACTATTCAGTTTCCAAGGTGAGAGATATATCAACCATGGAAACCCAATGTCAAACAACAAAAGAGGTTATTATCAAGGACATAGATCCTCAATGCAAACCATAATTTTCATGTATGATTGGATATCACATAATAGATAAATACTGCTTACCCAAGGAAAGAGGTGCATCAGGGAAAGAGAGAAAAGAAGGACATGGCATCCTTGCCCCCCAAGTGTAGGAACAAAGATGGAAGAGGATACCTACTTCACAATGCAAGGAGATATCTTGTTTACAACAATGTATACCATATTCTTAGCGAGGGATATTGACCCCTACATCCAAGAGTATAGATAATCCTGAAAAGGATATGTCACTCATGGAAAAAGGATCCTCAAATGAAAGAGATCTTATCAACAAGACCCCCATCATAGAGGAGTGCTTTAGATAAAATATCAACTTTCAAAGATAAATCAAGTGGGAACAAAGATTCAATCATCAAGCCCCCTGCAAACAAGAGGAAGAGGAATCTTTGAAATGAGGGAAACAACTCTAACACCAAAGTAAGGGTGAAAGTGTATAAAGAACACAATTTTCAACATAGAGAAGAGGTGATGACCTAGGACAACAACTTCTCATATAAGAATATTATCCACAGTCAAAACATCTATCAATATGATGAGATAATATTGCAATATAAACAAGTACCACTAAGCTAAGGAAAGAAGTTCCCTAGACAAAGAGAGAGAAGGAAGAACCTTGCCCCCCAGAGATGAAAGGCAAGGGATATCTTTGCAAAACACATGTCCTATAAAAGATATCTTGAATAATAGAAAAGAACAATGGATAAAAAACTATCATAATACAAACCATGAAAGAATAACCAATTAAGCTCAAAGTAGGAATATAATAGATTCTAAAAGATAGGAAGAAATATACCTCTTGCCCCCCAATCTAGAGGAGAAAAGAGAGTGAGGGGTAAAATTATGAAGAAATCTCAAAGGAGAAATTTCTTTTCTTTTATCTTTATGGATCGGATAATAAGGGGAAGGTACTTTGAAGAATCTTTGCACATCTACATCATGAACCATAGTTTGAACCTCAACATAAGCATGCGAACAACTAGGGATAGAAGATGAAGAATTAGGAATCGGATTAGGAAAGATAGGATTAGGATTAGGAAGTTTAGGAACCAGATTATGAAGATTAGGAATACTAGGAAAAGTGTAGGAAGTGATATGAATGGAAGACACAAATGAAGGAGCACTTGGAACCATAGTTGGAAAAGAGTTTGAATAGATATAATTAATGTTATGGTAAGAATGTTGTGAGGTAGTATTGTGATTTCCCATAAGATCACCACTAAGAGGAAGAGCATTAAGGGAATTCTTATCTTTCTCCACTAATGCCTCATCACTAGAAGGAATCCTAAATTGAGGTGAAGGATTTAAAATATCATCTTCTTTCGGATAAGGGGAGTGTGTTTTAGAGAATATGTCATCCTTTTGTATCAAAAATTCTTCAAAAGGAGGGGATAAATCAATGTATTTATCCAAGGGTTCATCCCAAAAAGTATATTATCCATAATGGCTTCATGAAGAAGAGAGTAATCAATATCTGAATTCAAAGGTTCATCCCAAATAGGAGGAAGAGAGTAATCAACATCCAAATCCAAAGGTTCATCCCAAATAGGAGGATTATCATCCCTATGAATAAAGCACATTATAGGATCGTCAAAACTCATTAAAGCTTGATCCCTAAAGGGGAAAGAAGGTAAATTATACTCTAAAGTAGGCTCATAGAAAAGACATAAATTAGGAGAAGAATTAACATCAATCCCTAACTCATCTTTGTAAAGGTCAATTGAAAAGGTTGTGGAGAAAGATGAAATAGGAATAGGATCAATGGAGATCTCATTCAAACAATTTTCATTCTCACTTCCATGTACCTCATTAAGGTATCTATCATCTTGAACAACAAAAGCCTCATCAAAGTACTCAAAACAAGAATCATACATGTTGAATACTAAAAGCATGAAATTTTTTTTTATATTTTTAAAGGCATTTTGTAATTTTTTGTATTTTTGAAATATAAATGCAAGAAAGAAATCTAATCTTATAAGCATACAAGATTTAAATCTAACACAATAAAAGAAAGAGTTGTCCTAAATGGGTTCAAATACCAAAATAAAAGGTCAAATACCACAATGAATATATATATGAGAGGAAGCATCTAAATTCCCCAAAGAAGAGATCTGATTTGATCAACCTAGAGGTTAATACAAAATCGAATCAATTTGTGGATGAATATGGAAGAGAGAGAGAGAGAGAGAGAGAGAGAGAGAGAGAGAGAGAGAGTAAATCCAATATTTCCCTATATGGAGGAGGATTATGTTTGGAAATTTGAAATAATAAATACTAACTTCAAATTAGGGCAGATCTGGAAAATTTTGAATTCTGATGTTTGTGTACACTTTCGAGAAAATTCGAAACCTATCCTGGACTGGAAATGCTGAGACAGAGAAAACCCAGAAATCTTTCCTCAAGATGGCTCAGCTCAGGTTTGACCCTCATAAAAGGTCAAATACCACATTCTTTATTTGAAGTCTGATTCGAATTCTATTCATAGATCTCAGAAGTTTGCCGAAAAGGGTATCCAAATTCGCTCTCAGATCCAAAATTCCGCACCTGTACCTACAAGAAAATGGGGTTTTTTGTTGTATGGGGGGTTTGCCTTTGTCAAACCCCGGTTTGGAATCAACATTAATATTGAAATTGAAATGGAGAATGCTAGCAAGTAGTAGAAAAAGATCTAACAATGAAGCTATGCAATTCAATAGATATGAAAATTGTATTTAAAATGTAAACAAGTATCTTGATATGAAAGCTTGAACACAACAATAAATGTAAATCAAACCTCCATGGTTGTATGCTTGGAATTCACCTTGGTAAGAGAATGAAATGGATCTTGAAGATGAACAAAGGATCTTGAAGGAAGATCACACCATCATGATGGCTAGATCTAGGGTTTGAATGATAAATCTTGAATGCTTGAACCAAATCCCTTTAATGGCTTGAAGGCTTGAATCCTTGATCTTCAATGAAGAACTTGGATGGAAAAGAAGACTTGAATGCTTGAATGGATGCTTTCTTGATCACCTTGAGAGCTTGAGAGAAATTGCTTGAGGATGAGATATGAAAACTTGATGTGAAAATGAGAGAGGAAGGCCTCCTTTTATAGTGATCTAGGGCACACTCCTCTAGACGGGCCACCTTGGAGAATTAAATCCCAATTAGGTCCTCACCTTTAGAAAATATACCTATATTAAATGCAATTAAAGGATTTACCATCTTGAAACCCGAAATGGCCGACCCGGAAGTGGGAAAATAAATCTACCGAAAGCTCGAAGCCCGAAGATTCTAGAAATTGGAATTTTGAAAGAAGGGGTCAAAGTCAAGATTGACCTTGACCTAGTTAGGGTTGACCTTGACCTTGACCCAGTCAGATTCTAACTCGATCCTGACCCTGGTCCCATGTTGACTCAAAACCAAGTCAGGAGGTCCCGAGGATGCCCAAAAACCTTGAACTGATACCAGAACATAACAAAATGTCAGTGATAGACATAAAATCCTATGATTACCATGATGAAGGCTAGGAGGATCCATTTCTAAATCCTACCTAGAAATAGAGCTATGAAAAAGGGAAATTCAGGAGAATCCTTAAGATCCTGACCCTAATTTCACCTAGAATGAAGCAGAAAAGAAGTGGAAAGCGGGGAGAAATCCAGATCAAAGCAAAGATCAATTCAAGGCATCCAATATGACCCCAAACCACTTAATCAGAGGGCTAAACACTCTTATCATGGAAGTGCTTCCATTTTAATATGATACATTAAGCCCCCACTTTAGCAAGAGTATGGATTCGATGCAAACTCTTGGTAAAGGAGAAGAAAGAGGAGATCCAAGTGGATTTGTAAAGAGATAAAATAACACTTAGCTAAAGGCATGAGCCCCTAGACTAAAGATTCTAACTCAACATACACACATGAGGGTGCGAAACAATAAAACCAAAAGAGCAAGGGTTAGCACTAAATAACCCAAATCAATTAGCGTAAGAAACCTCACTAAGAAATATTCCTCATGATAATATCATATTTGGAAAGCTATCATAAAAGCATAAATGTTTACATAAGCAAGACAAGAGAAACACTATAAATAACATAGCTTCATGATCCTGTCCTACTAGCATGAAAGCAAAAAAGAGAGAAAGGAGAAAGTGATTACCTCGCCCAGTAAGATGCCCACCTTACTATGAATCACCCTGGAGGAAGAGCCCAACAGGTTCACCCAAATACTGTGCTTGTAATTGTAATGCATCTTCTGATGGCTTCTGGAATACCCATAGATCCACCTTCTTGTATCACTATGAATATGAAATGCGTGTCTCCTCAGGATTTTGCAAGTTATGTGTGTTACCATTGGAAGATTTAGCATATAGGTGCATGTCTTTTCAAGATTTAGCAACTTATGTGTGTTACCTTCCAAGATTTAGCATATTTGAAATTGTAAATGCATGTCCCTTCAGGATTTAGCAACTTATGTGTGTTACCTTCAAAGTATTTAACATATTTGAAAATTTTGAAAAATGCGTGTCTCCTCGGGATTTAGCAACTTATGTGCGTTACCATTGGAAGATTTAGCATATGAATGCATGTCTTTTCAAGATTTAGCAACTTATGTGCATTACCTTCCAAGATTTAGCATGTAAAAATAAAAAAATTTAGTACAAGGGAGGCCCTATACATGCCCTCTCCTTAATATGGAAAAAACATACTATTTTGACATGTGAAGGAAAGAAAAGAACAAGGATAAAGCCTTCTTCAGCATCAAGAGAATATCCACAAACAAAATTGGGTCCAAGCCAAGAAGGTCATAGCTCCTATGAGGTGATGGAAGGGACGAATGTAAAGAGATATCATGCAAGAAGTGAAAATAAAGTAACCCTTATGAGGGATAGCACACTATTTAGTTTCCAAGGTGAGAGATATATCAACCATGGGAACCCAATGTCAAACAATAAAATAGGTTATTATCAAGGACATAGATCCTTAATGCAAACCATAATTTTCATGTATGATTGGATATCACATAATAGATAAATACTGCTTACCCAAGGAAAGAGGTGCATCCAGGAAAGAGAGAAAAGAAGGAGATGGCATCCTTGCCCCCCAAGCGTAGGAACAAAGATGGAAGAGAATACCTACTTCACAATGCAAGGAGATATCTTGTTTACAACAATGTACACCATTTTCTTAGTGAGGGATATTGACCCCTACATCCAAGAGTATAGATAATCATGAAAAGGATATGTCACTCATGGAAAAAGGATCCTCAAAGAAAGAGATCTTATCACCAAGACCCCCACCAAAGAGGAGTGCTTTAGATAAAATATCATCTTTCAAAGGTGGGAACAAAGATTCAATCATAAAGTCCCCTGTAAAACAAGAGGAAGAGGAATCTTCAGAATGAGGGAAACAACTCTAACACTAAAGCAAGGGTAAGAGTTTATAAAAAACATAATTTGCAACATAGAGAAGAAGTGACGACCTATGACAACAACTTCTTATGTAAGAAGGTTATTCATAGTCAAAACATCTATCAATATGATGAAATAATATTGCAATATAAAAAAATACCACTAAGTTAAGGAAAGCAGTTCCCTAGACAAAGAGAGAGAAGGAAGAACCTTGCCCACCAGAGATGAAAGGCAAGGGATATCTTTGCAAAACACATGTCCTATAAAAGATATCTTGAATAAAAGAAAAGAAAAATGGATAAAAAAATTTCATAATACAAACCATGAAAGAATAACCAATTAAGCTCAAAGTAGGAATACAATGGATTCTAAAAGATAGGAAGAAATATACCTCTTTCCCCCCAGTCTAGAGGAGAAAAGAGAGTGAGGGGTAAAATTATGAATAAATCTCAAAGGGGAAATTTCTTTTCTCTTATCTTTATGGATCGGATAATAAGGAGAAGGTACTTTGAAGAATCTTTGCACATCATGAACCATAGTTTGAACCTCAACATAAGTGTGGGAAGAACTAGGAATAGCAGATGGAGAATTAGGAATCGGATTAGGAAAGATAGGATTAGGATTAGGAAGATTAGGAATACTAGTAAAAGTGTAGGAAGTGATATGAATGGAAGACACAATTGGAGAAACACTTGGAACCATAGTTGGAAAAGGATTTGAATAGATATAAGTAATGTTATGGTAAGAAGGCTGTGAGGTAGGATCTTGATTTTCCATAAGATCGCCACTAAGAGGAAGAGTGTTAAGGGAATGCATATCTTTCTCTACTAATACCTCATCACAAGAAGAAATCCTAAATGGAGGTGAAGGATCTATAATGTCATCTTCTTTCGCATAAGTGAAGTGTGGTTTAGAGAATATGCCATCTGCTTGTATCAAAAATTCTTCACAAGAAGGGGATAAATCAATGTATTTATCTAACAGTTCATCCCAAAAAGTAGAACTATCCACAATGGCTTCAGGAGGAAGAGAGTAATCAACATCGAAATCCAAAGGTTCATCCCAAATAGGAGTATTATCCACAATGGCTTCATGAGGAAGAGAGTAATCAATATCCAATTTCAAAGGTTCATCCCAAATAGGAGGATTATCATCCCTATCCATAAAGCACATTGTAGGAGTGCCATAATTCAGTAAAGCTTGATCCCTAGAGGGGAAAGAAGGTAAATTGTATTCTAAAGTAGGCTCATAGAAAAGACATATATTAGGAGAAGAATTAACATCAATCCCTAACTCGTCTTTGTAAAGGTCAATTGAAGAGGTTCTAGAGGAGGATGAAATAGGAATAGGATCAATGGAGATCTCATTCAAATAATTTTCATCCTCACTTCCATGTACCTCATTAAGGTATCTATCATCTTGAACAACAAAAGCCTCATCAAAGTACTCAAAACAAGAATCATACATGTTGAATACTAAAATCATGAAAATGTAAATGTTTTTGTATTTTTAAAGGAATTTTGCAATTTTTTTAATTTTTTTATTTCTGAAATATAAATGCAAGGGCATAAATAAACCTAATCTTAATGCAAGAAAAGATTAACCACAAATCTTACACAATAGGACATCTAAATCCACAAAAGAAAGGAGAGTAAGTATGTCAGGTTCACCAAAATGAATAGTTGTAAAATGGATTCACCCCTATTCAAATGTAAAGGGGGAAATATGAGACCTATTCTCAAACCCAAATTCCCCAAAGAAGAGATCCGATTTGATCAACCAAAAGGTTAATGCACAATCGAATCAATTTATGGAAAAGAGTAGGAAGAGAGAGTAAATCCAATATTTCCCTATGTGGAGAATTATGTTTAGCATATAAAATAATTGAAATACAAGTACTAACCTCAAATTAGGGTAGATCTGGAAAATGTTGAATTATGATGTCTGTGTACACTTTTGGGAAAATAAAAAACCTATCCTAGACTGGAAATGTCGAGACAGAGAAAACCCATAAATCTTTCCTCAAGATGTCTCAGCTCAGGTTTAACCCTCATAAAAGGTCAAATACCACATTCTTTATTTGAAGTCCGATTCAAATTCTGTTTGCAAATCCCAAAAGTTTGCCAAATAGGGTATCCAAATTCACTCTCAGATCTGAAACTCCGCACCTATACCTACAAGAAAATGGGGGTTTTTGTTGTATGGGGGGTTTGTCTTGGTCAAACTCCAGTTTAGAAATTAACCTTGAAATTGAATTGAAATGTAGTATGCATAAACAAACTAATTGGAACAAATCACCTTGCTTATGTTGAAGTCCTTGTAGAGGATTCAAATCCTCAAATCCACAAGTAGGGATGCTTCAATAGATGTAGGATGTCTCCAATCAATGGTATTTGATCTTCAACACCAATCTTGACTTGATCTTTGCATGTGAGAAGGCTTGAATGAATGGAGAAGGATGGATCATCAAAGGGGGCTCCAAAGAGATTGAGTCCTTCAATAGCTAACAATGGATCTCCTTGATGAATGGATATTGCCTCCCTTTCTTTTTGTTCTAGGAATATTCATACAAATGTGTCTCTAAAGAAGGGGTCAAAGTATACAAACCTGGATATTCAACCTTCACGTCAAGTTCACTAAAATGAATAGAGGTAAAATGGATTCACCACTATTTAGATGTAGAAGGGGAAATATGAGATCTATTCTCAAAACCCAAATTCCCCAAGGAAGAGATCCGATTTGATCAACCTGGAGGTTAATACACAATCGAATCAATTTGTGGATGAATATGGAAGAGAGAGAGAGAGAGAGTAAATCCAATATTTCCCTATATGGAGGAGGATTATGTTTGGAAATCTAAAATACTAAATACTAACCTCAAATTAGGGCAGATTTGGAAAATGTTGAATTCTGATGTCTGTGTACACTTTCAGGAAAATCTGAAACCTATCCTGGACTAGAAATGCTGAGACAAAGAAAACCTAGAAATATTTCCTCAAGATGGCTCAGCTCGGGTTTGACGCTCATAAAAGGTCAAATACCACATTCTTTATTTGAGGTCTGATTCGAATTCTGTTCGTAGATCCTGAAAGTTTTCTGAAAAGGGTATCCAAATTCTCTCTCAGTTCCAAAATTTTGTACCTGTACCTGCAAGAAAATGGGGGTTTTTGTTGTATGGGGGGTTTGCCTTGGTCAAACCCTAGTTTGGAATCAACCTAAATATTGAAATTGAAATGGAGAATGCTAGCAAGTAGTAGAAAAGGATCTAACAATGAAGCTATGACATTCAATAGATATGCAATTGTATTTGAAATGTAATCAAGTATGTTAATATGAAAGCTTGAACATAACATAAATGTAAATCAAAACTCCATGATTGTATGCTTTGAATCCACCTTGAGGGAAGAATGAATGGATCTTGAAGATGCACAAAGGATCTTGAAGGAAGATCACACCATCATGATGGCTAGATCTAGGGTTTGAATGATGAATCTTGAATGCTTGAACCAAATCCCTTCAATGGCTTGAATGCTTGAATCCTTGATCTTCAATGGAGAACTTGGATGGAGAAGAGGACTTGAATGCTTGAATGGATGCTTGCTTGATCACCTTGAGAAAATATTGAGAGCTTGATCATGAAATTGCTTGAAGATGAGATATGAAAACTTGATGTGAAAATGAGAGAGGAAGGCCTCCTTTTATAGTGATCTAGGGTACATTCCTCTAGATGGGCCACCTTGGAGAATTAAATCCCAATTAAGTCCTCACATTTAGAAAATATACCTATATTAAATGCAATTAAAGGATTTACCATCCCGAAACCCGAAATGGCCGACCTGGAAGCGGGAAAATAAATCTCCCGAAAGCCTGAAGCCCGGAGATTTTGGAAATTGGAATTTTGAAAGAAGGGGTCAAAGTCAAGATTGACCCTGACCTAGTCAGGTTCTAACTCGATCCTGACCTTGGTCCTAGGTTGACTCAGAACCAAGTTAGGAGGTTGCAGGGATGCCAGAAACCTAGAACTGATGCTAGAATAGAACATAATGTCAGTGATAGACATAAAATCCTATGATTATTGTGATGAAGGCCAAGAGGATCCATTTCTAAATCCTACCTAGAAATAGAGCTATGAAAGAGGGAAATTCAGGAGAATCCTTAAGATCCTAACCCTAATTTCACCTAGAATGAAGCAGAAAAGAAGTGGAAAGCGGGGAGAAAGCCAGATCAAAGCAAAGATCAATTCAAGGCATCCAATATGACCCCAAACCACTTACTCAGAGGGCTAAATGCTCTTAAAATGGAAGTTCTTCCATTTTAAGATGATACAATCATGTATAACCTTATAGTTGATGAATCACAAAGTTTCTTATAAATTAAATTTGATTCTTCATCCATTCCTACACCATTTCAACAAAACATATCTTATCCTCCTAAATATACTTCTTCTCCTAAAAGTTCCCTTTTAGAAGATGATTGGGGGTCATTAGAATTTATGCCATCTTTTTTGGGTGAATACAAAGTTTCTAAAGGGCCTAGTGTGTCATTTGCCGAACCTGATTCTCAAAACAACTCAACTCATAATCTTCAACATGGTTTAGGATGCATGAAAAAAACTATCAAGACTCATTATAAACTAACATCACACTTGCATCTTTGAGGGTTAGGTTTCTAACCTTTTCCTTTCTCTACATTCCTTTCCTTAATATCTAACACTTCTTATATGCCTAACATTAATCAAGATACTATTTTATTTAACCTTCTTTGTGATAAGTTGATTACTCAATCTAAATGAAAGAATAAATATAGCCAAAACCTTGTGCATCTTCCTTTTTTAATGTATCATCAATATGATGACCACTCTACTAATGAATTTCAAGCTTTGCATTACAAAATTCAAAAACTCATTGATTATGACATCATTCACAAAGCATGTTGCAATGAGTTGAACTTAAATTATGATTACTTTGAAAAACATTTAAGTTCCTATTATGTTGCTCCACACTATGTGACATTGTTAGTCTCTTGATTGGGGGCTCATTTTCATTCAAGGTGGTACAATTTAAGGTGTAATCATAATTTGTGAGTAATTTAATAGTCCTCATCCGTATCCTTGTCTCCATGCTTGGGGGGCAAGAATAATATTTCAAAGGATCCTCTTTTCCTGTTGGATAGGTGGCACTTTTTTATCACATGATACCCAATATTACATATAATTGTTTGTTTACATTATGGATTATCTCTTATACAAGAGGTATACATCCTTAATCCTAACCTATTATTTATTTGTAATTGTTTATCCATTATAAATAAACCCCTTACCTTGGGGGCTAAAAGTGTGTCATCCTTCATCAATAACCCCTTTACCTAGCAATGGGGAAGGTGTGAATTCTTCCCTTGTTTTTCTAGATCTCTTTTCAACATCCTTCAAAATGATCCCCTTATATTTGTGGCATGGTATCTCTTTTCATTCATCCCTTCCTTTACCTCATAGGAGTTGTGACCTCTTTGGCTTGGACTAGGTGTTTGTTATGAGATTCCTCCTTGGAGTTAAAGGTTCTTTATCCTTGTTCCTCTTTTCCTTAACATGTCAAAGAAATCCTATTTTTCCATCTTAAGGGGTGGGAGGCAATATATGGACTCCTTATTAAAAATATTCTAATTACTTCAAGAATTTTAGGTAGTGAACACTAGGATGATATAATATACTAAGGGAAGATGACTTTACTCTACACACATTTTTTGGATTGGTTGAATAGCACAACACAATTTTCTAGACCATTTGACCTCTCCTTTGCACACATTTTTAGGATTGGTTGACTAGCATTAGACAATTTTCTAGACCATTTAACCTCTCCTTTGCATACATTTTCAGGATTGGTTGACTAGCATAACACAATTTGCTAGACCATTTAACCTAGCATTTGATGGGTTGATTATCATAACACAATCTTCTAGACCATTCAACCTATTACTTGCGTACATTTTTATGAGTTGACTAGAATGTGTTATACCATTGAATCCATATTTAGATTCTCTTTTATGGGTAGAACTAGCATAAAATAATTTTCTACACCATTTCCCCCTCCTCTTTTTCCCTTCTCTCTCATGGATCAACTATCACAATACAAATGGCTAGCCCATATCATAATGTTATCATAATATAAATTAAAATTCACCAAATATTGATGTCATCCCTTATTTCTAGGCATTCACCTTTATTATTTCTCTTATTTAATCATTGATTAGCCTACATGGGCCATATGATAACTTTTGTGGCCTTTGTACTTCTTTTCAACCTCCAAATTAGTTGTGCCTCTTATTCCTTCATCTATCATATCTCCCTGACCTCCTATTTCAATTCAAGATCATTCTCATAGGTATAAAATTCCTAGGGCTTTTTGTTCCCCCAAGATTTGGCTAAAATTTAAATTTGGGCTAGGTTGCAATGTTTTGGAGGGGAATTAGGTCTCGTGGTAAGCCTGGATCAATTTTGAATACTAAAATGTGTGAGAGGTATATAAACACCCTATCTCTCCTCATTTTGGTATCTATTATCTATTCATGACTAAGAAAAAACATGGTCAAGAAATTGACATCCAAACATTCTCAAGGTCTTCAAGCATTAAAGTCTTTAAGCCTTCATTCTCCTCCAAGCATTCTAGAAAACTACAAAATTCATGGTGCAAGGCATATCTTTCATGATTTCCTTTTTGTGTTTTTGTGGAGTTCAAGCTATTGCATTAACACTTATGATTACTATTACCCATTTTTATTTTCAAGCTCAATCAGGAGGAGCTAGTTAAGTTTTACAAATAGAAAAAGAAGGGTACATGTCTAATATTGTTGATTGTTTTTACTAGGAAAGAAGATGCTATAAAGGAACTATAAGAAATGAAAGTGTTTATAATAAAGAGTAATCATACAACATTGAATATTTAGAAAAGTGTTTTCTTTATTCATGAATGTCAAATGAAAGAGTCCTACACAAGTCACGGGAATGACTGGTACAATGCATTATGAAAGGAAAAAATGTATATGAGAATGAAAGCATAAGATAGAGAAGGTATCTAGAATTGCCTTGTAATGATGAACCCCCACAATCAAATGACTTCATCTTCAACTCCTTCATAAAGGTCTCCTTACTACTCTAAAATATCTGCAAGGAGATGGGAGAAATTATGTTAAAGCTTAGGATGCCAAATATTTATATATACATCATCATCACATGCATAATTTTATCATATAATGCATTAGATAAATTTGCAATCATCATACGTATCATAGAGGAAAGAAAAGAACAAATATAAAATTCATAGTTTTATCTAACGAGTTTATTCAATGTGCAGATACAGGTAAAATTTCATTATTGATTTCATCATTTAACATTTCAGCATGTGGGGTGAAACGGGCTCCCACAAGGGTAGAGCCCAACATGCTATCATATAACAAAAACATGTCACCGATGATAAATTACTGTTATAGGATCAATACAAACAACCAAAGGGAAGTCATCAAAATTTAGAGGATAATAAAATTCATCTCAATTACATTCATGGAAGTGAAAACAATATCAGAGTTCCAATAAAAGAGAAGCTACAAGATAATTATTTCTACAGGATAATATATACTGCTACATGATTGCATTGTAATATTTAGCTATTGGCAAGTGGTTAGCACATGCACACATATGCACATGTAGGAACACGCACATATAGAATGTTGTAATTTATGGAAACACTTATTAGTTTTATGATCACACATATTGGATATCATGAATATGTTTTTATGTAGTTAATGAAGGAAAAATGCCTAAGTCCACAAACTGTTATTGAGACCCATTATGATAGAAAAACATAGAGAAATTCATAGGAGCTTCATTAAGGCATGCGATCATGGTTACATGCTTATAGGATACAAATAAATACATGTGTAAGGTCGCACATGTTAATATTAAGGTATCGAATAGATATGTTCAGTTGATTGGATGCGAAGATAGTAAACAGAGTATAACTTGTTGGTGATCACTCAGGCTGACTTTGTGAGCAATTGGGAAGTTATTTTTTGATGCGTTCTTGGATCTAAGCCTAAATAAGGATGTTAATGAAGCATGCAATTGTGCATTAAATAACATAATGTTTAGCTAGAGTAATGTCGATAGCTTTTGTAAATATACCTCTAACAAGGTATAAGTATATAAACACTCTTGTAAAAGTGTGTGATGATGACAATGATGATATAAATGCATGTGAATTATGAAGGCATCTAAGAGGCAGAGAAGAGATCAAGAGAAAGGAGAAAAAGAGGAGTTCTTTAAGGAATACTTTGTTAAATTTTTGTATTTAGGACAACAGATTGATTGTAAGTGTTTTTGCACCTATTGTACACTCCTAACAGGGCTTGATTGCCTCTAACAGGGATGGACTCCTAGAAGGATCAATTCCTCAATTGGGATCACATTGTAAAGACTCCTAATAGGGTATGTCCTTTAAGTAAGACATGCCTATTGTAATACTTGTCTCCTAATAGGGTCAGAACTCCTAACAAGGTTATTATACTTATAGTGCAGATATTTGTGGGTACCATTCGCACCGGGTTTTTTTACCTTAACAAGGTTTCCTAAAAAAAAAATATGGTGTTATAAGTTCTTCTATGTTTGTATATGTTGCATGGTTACTTATCTTATGCTATATCTTTCTATGTTTCTTGAATAAGATTAAGAAGTTTAAGAATTCTATAAAGTACTATAACACTGATTCAGCGCCCCCCCCCCCCCCCTCAGTGTTACCAAATCCTAACAATTGGTATCAGAGCATCAGACCCCTAAAATAAAAGATTAATAGCTTTGGGGAGATCAAGATGGATTTGGAAAACTTGAAAATGAATTATGAAATTGCCTTGGAAGATGTGGACATTGCTAATGCAGATAGAGTGGATCATAAGTACAAACTAAGGAAGGCAGATGATTTCAACAAGAAGTTGAAGCAGTATCTTGATCATGAGAGGAAAATGAGAGATGATCTCATGGAAGCACAGACTAAGGAGTTATCAAATCAAGATCTGATTGAGCAGCTAAGACATGAAAATGATTCCTTGAAGGATGAATTGGAGGTCACAAAATTAAACCCAATGAAAGAACTTGATACTGAAAGAGAAGAAAAAGAAAAGTTACAAAATGAACTATCAAATACAAGGGATAGGTTGCAAACCTTGGAGAATGAACTAGGTGCACTTAAAAAATTATGAAAAAATAGAAAGATACTGCATCACCATTATTGGTGAACTTGATCAAACCAAAGGTCACATAGAAAAACTTCATGAGAGCATAAAGAAATTGGATGAGCAAATTGACATGCAAAAGCTTGTTGGAGACATGATAGGAGTAGGATTTAATGACAATCTTGATCGGAAGAAAGATATAGTTGTGGTGAATCTTGATTCATGTAATAAGTCAGTTTCTGAGGTTGTGATAGAAGAACCTGAGATACCTCCTTGTAGGGACAATGACAAGGACTGCAATCCCAAAGATCAATCAAAGAAACCAACTGAAAAAGGTATTCCTAAGTCCAAATTTACTAGTTTGTGCTTTAATTGTTATCTATATGGACACAAGATAAGAGAATGTAGAAAACTTGATATGAGGTCTAGCAGACCCACATATGATTACTTGAATGCTTTTATCAAGAAGCAAAAAGAGAAAATTTTGAATGAGGCAAATATTGAAAAAAGGTGAATGTAGTAAATATGCAAAACATAAACAATCTGAGGATAAGGAAACATGTAAAACAAATGATGGTATGCAAGAAAATGTTTCTAATTCTAGTAAGGATGAATTCAACAAGTCCATAGAAGAAGTATAGAAACCTATTGCCAGACCTAGAAAGATTGTATGTTACAAATGCAATAACTTTGGCCACATTGCCAAGTATTGCAAGTTGCAAATTGATTACAACCAATTGAAGCCCAAGAAGAAGGTAGCATGTTTCAAGTGTAAAAATGATGGACATGTTGCGAAGTAATGTAGATTCAAAGGACCAGTAAAGAAGTCCTTCAAACCATTTGAAAAAGAAAAAGAGTTGAATGAAGATGATAGACGACAAGCAGAACTAAAAGTCAAATTCAAGGAGAAATGGGTCAAATAGAATGAACCTATGGAATTTGAAGTTAAGAAAGACAAAGATGAGAGTGTGAGAACTCACAAGAGTCCTAAGAGTCTTGTGGAATCATTAATAGGGTGCATTTCCTCACCATCCTTCTAATGGGAAATGTATACCTTAGGGGGAGAATGATAGATTAACACCTGTCGCATATAAAGCCCCTATATGGATGAGTCAAGTTGTGCAAGCTTGAAGACAACTTAGTTACTATTTTTTAGGACTATGGACAAGATCACATCTGATTTGGAGATGTCTATGAGAAGATGTGCTAGTTTGAGCCAACACTAGTTTATTGCAACTTTATGGGCAATTTTTGGGAATTGTGCCAAATTATCTATAAGGGTAATTATTGTAATCACCTAAAAATGGACAAAGATAAAATCAAAGAAAATCAAGGAAAATCAAGGACATAATTGAATCAATTGAATCACAATGCACAATTAGCCAATCAAAATTAAAATCAAGTCTTAATTCAAGATAAATCAAAATTGAGAGCATTTTTAAATCAAAATTGAGAGCATTTTTATCAAATGCAATCAAATCAAAATACAATTAATTCAATTAATTGTATAGTCTTGGATTAAATTAAATTCAACCCATTCAAGGGGTACATGGCTAAAATAAATCAATTAAATCAATTAATAAAATCAATTACTCTCAACAAACCAAAAGGAGAGGAAAATCAATCAACCAATGAGATTTGAGGAAAGACATTCACATGGATCAAGCAAAATTGAATCTCATTCACTCAAAGTGAAAAGGAATCTTAACCATCCATCTTGTATACTTGTCCCAAGCTTTGAGGACACAAACTTTTCTTTGTCTTAAAAGGGTGGAACCAAGGACTCAACCAAGGCTTAATCATGATCAAACACAACTACACCCCCCTACCATTGGAAAATCTAAAAAGGAAGGCCAAAATCCTTCATTATGATCAACCACCTATCTGAGAATTGCATCAAACCTCTTGCAATTTGAGTTTAGAAAAGAATTTAAGAGCAACTTTAGCATTTATCTTGATAATTGTTAGCTTTAGCATTGTTTTATCTCTATCATTCTCATTCTAGGACTGTCATTAATGAGAGCTTGCTGAGAGCTCACTCATTAACATCTTAGTTAGAGAGCCATAGGATGCTCAATTAATCATTGATTTTGTTAAATAGTTGCTCAATTATGGTTGTATTTAGTTATTATTTCACTTATTGTTGATGATTAACCCTAATTCTATAAAGGTACATTTACTTGTATACAATAATGTAGTTGAATTACTTACAATTTAAACTAAGATCAGAGATCATTGAAGAGCTTGGAACAGTTGTTGGAGCTTGAATATTTTATAGCTGTGTTTGCAAAACCCTCATACGGTCATGCGAGCTAGGTATTTGTCATAAACTTAAGAAATCTTTGTCATTTATAGTAGCAAAGAAATTAGAATGGATACTCCCAAGGTGTTTAATGTGCTTGAAAGGAATAGATAGAAATTCAAGATCCATCCCTTCAAATCTACTGAAGAGGATCAAGAGGGTGTGTTATCTCATACCTTAGTTGGTGTTCTTCATGTTGAAGACATTAGGGCCTATATACATAACAAGATTGATTTTATAGGCACCATAGAGATATATGATGAGATGTTAGGGTTATATAATGTATATCAAACCCTAAGAGAAGAATGTAGGAAGGTGCATGGGCTTCCAATAGTTACATATATGGAGATATTTCAATTTGATGAACTAGATTGGATCAAAATTATGTTGAGTAGGATTATGATAAATTCATATGGATTGGTGGAACCCCAACCAAAATCACCAAATAATTATTGCATGAAATCATTGGTTTACCAATGAAAGGTAAAGTACCTACAATAGATAAGAATATGAGATTTGAAGTGGAGAAACTAAGCAAAAAGTAAATGGAATAAGAGAAAAATAATAGTAAATGACACTGCACAAGAAGATGTCAAACTTGTAGCAATGATATTGGGATACAAGTTTTAGTATAGTAGTAGGATAAATAGTGTATCAACCAGTTTTGTACATATGGCATATAAGATGGTAGTAGAAGGTGAAGAATATGACCTATGTGAGGTTCTAAGACATCAATTATGAGAAGATTCCTTCACAACACACTTCAAATTTGGCTCTCTAATAATGTATATATTCTTTCATGTTATGAGAAGATTCCTTCACATGTATCTATGGAGATCATACAGATGTACTATGCAAAGGATAAGTGATTTCTATAGAAGTGATGAGCAAAATACATATGTTGACGTTGCAGAGATGATGAAACTCTTCTAAAAACAAATGCATGAAAGGGAAAGAATCCCTTGGAGGCTAGTGGACAAGTATAAGGATGACATATATGTCATGGTAGAAATTGACAACACATGTTTTGAGGCAGTAGAACCTAGAACTTCATGGGATACTCCTATGGGATATGAAGTAGATTATAATATTCTAGAGATTCATATTCAACATGTCTTATAGTCCCCTAAAGACCCCAATGTTCCAAGATGGGGTACATATGAAGAAAAGTACATAGATGTTAAGGAAGAATTAGTAGATGGGAGAAGGGAGAAAAAGGTTGAATCATTAGTTGATAAAATAGCAGGACAGCATGGGATATCTAAAGAAGAAATGAAAACTATCAGAGAAAAGGTGGTAGAACTAGGGGAGAAATACAATATTCCTCCTCCTCAAACTAACATTAAAGCACTTCAAGTAGTAGAGATTGAGGAAGAATAAAAATAAAAATAAAAATATGGCACTCCTACATGGAGAACTTCATAGAGGCAAACACCAAAAGCAACTACACAAGGCCAAACACCTCATAAATCCATACCTAAGGCCATGGCTAGCAGATTGGGAAATAAGAGGAAAAAATTAGATCATCCTCCATCTTCTCGTGAAAAGGATAAGCAACAAAGGACTTCTCAAGAAGAAGAACAAAATAAGGAAGTCCAAATGATGGATAGAGAGAAAACTGAGGAACAAAAGAAGGAGCAAGAAGAAGGAAAGGACAAAAAGCTTCAAGAGGAAAATCTAAGGGCACTTGAAGTGAATAAGAAAAAGGTAGAAGAAGCTTAATAGAAGAAAGGCCAAGGTACACAAAGAAACCTATTCAAGCCCTAACTCAAAGTTCTACAAAATAGAGTAGTAAGTGATGGTAAGCTAAATTCTATTGAAAAATACTTTGATAGATATGATGAAGATGAGAAAAACCAAATAGAAGACATATTTGTGGAGCACATGCTCACATTCAAAAAGAAGTTGATTGAAATAGAGGGTTAGATAAGTAAGGACTTATTTGAAAGATTAGAAGGGAGAAAGAAAAGATCCTTGATGTGGACATCAAGATGAGACAAGATATTCTCTTGCAAAATATGTCAACCATGATAGGAAATGAGATGAGAGATTGTCTTGAAAAGCTAAGGCCAAAGTTGAGAACTAAAACCAAAATTATCAAGTTCATGGCATGAAAATATGAAGAGGTTGAACATGAAACAAATGACAAGGTTTGACAGCTACTCTTGGAGGAGTGACCTGATCTTTGTAAATCTACAAGGACCCAAACCCCATTAATAATCTCTACAAAGCCTACAATTATAGAAAAGGCTGAAGATCCAAAAGAAACATAGGTAGTTGATATTACGCTACCTGATTTCTTCATTAACAATATTGGGATTTCACTTGATACAAAGATGGATACTGATCCATTTTAGATAAGTGAAACCTTAACCAATATTGATAAAATAGTGAAGAATATTGAGCTTCCCAAGATCACTCAAGAAGAATTAGTTGAGAAAGTGAAGCAAGAGGAGGAACAGGTATTAAAAGAAAGACATGAAGAAAAAGAAATAGAAAAATAAAAGGGACAGGTTAAAGAAAAAGAAACAAAAATGGAAAAGGAAGTAGAACAAGAAAAATAAGAGGAACAACCAAAAATATTACCAATCACTCCTTTTTATACACCTACTTTGTTGGAAAGTGGCTCTCAATCACTTCAAACCAACTGTGAGAACATGGATGTCATAAATCTGATGCAGCAGTCAGTACTTGCTTTTGCCAAAGGAAAAGAGAAATCAGAGAAGAAAATTGACAAGACCTCAAAGACAATCCACCGAGCAACACAGGTATTAAGTAAGCTTTTGAATACCCAGACAATGTTCTAAGTATTATAGAACAAGATTTTGATACTTTAGAAGATGTAGCCAAAATAAAAGTAGTAGAAGATTTCAAAAGGTTAAGAATGAAAGACACTCTAGATGAAATCAAAGGTGATCTTAATACATTAATTTCCATTGAAAAGGAAATAAAATATTGTCTTAAGGATGGACATGATCTATTTAGACTTTGCATGACTTAATACAAGCATGTGAAGAATATATCAGATATTATAGCTCAGGATGAAGAAGTTTTGGAAAAAATCTCTGAGGATTTTGAAAATAAGAAAATACTGGACATAAATAAGGAAACAAATAGGATCATGGATAAAATCCATTCCCTACAACTGGAAAAGGAGAGGGTTCAGAAAAGATTCTCTAAATTAAGAAGCTTTTTGTCTCCAAAGATCAATGTCTTGGAGAGTACTCATGAGGACCTTCATCTTGGCCTCAAATTTTTTTAGGAATTAGTACCTACAGATGTAGAAGACACAGAAAAGGCCGCATGTTGTCTCAATGGACTGATTCAGGTTGTAGAAGCAATTAAGGAAACTTTGGATGTAGATATGCAGATTTTGAAAACTAACTACAATGATGCTACATGAAATTCAGTTGTGATCTTGAACACCTTCAATTTTTTTTGTTTTGGCAGTTGTTTCAGACATTTTTGGTACCCTTTGCCATTCATGTCAAAGGGGGAGATATAGAAAACAAAATGTAATGTAAAATGAAAACATAAATAAAAGAAAATTTTTATTTGAAGGCTATGTGTCAAACTTTATGTGTTGCATATATTTCCTTTTACATTTTTAACTTGATGTTGCACTTAGTCATTTTTTTCATTAAGTGTTGTCATCAATGCCAAAGGGGGAGATTTTTGGCAAGTGGTCATCACATGCACACATATGCACATGCACATATGGAATGTTGTCATTTATGGAAACACTTATCAATTTTATGGTTGCACATATTGGATATCATGAATATGTTTTTATGTCGTTAATGAAGAAAAAATGCCTAAGTCCACTGACTGTTCTTGTGACCCAATGTGACAGAAAAGAATAGTGAACTTCACAAGAGCTTCAATAAGGCATGCGATCATGGTTACATTCTTATAGGACACAAATGAATACATGTGTAAGGTTGCACGTGTTAATATGTATCAAAGAGATATGTTCAGTTGATTGGATGCAAAGACAATAAACATAGTTTAACTTGTTGGCGATCACTAAGGCTGACTTTGTGAGTAATTGGAAAGTTATTTTTGGATTTGTTCTTGGATCTAAGGCTGACTAAAGATGTTAATGAAGTATGCAATTGCGCATTAAATAACATGATGTTTAGCTAGAGTAATGTCGACTAGCTTTTGAAAATATACCTCTAACAAGGCATAAGTATACATACACTCTTGTAAAAGTGTGTGATGATGACAATGATGATATAAATGGATGTGAATTGTGAAGGCATCTAAGAGGCAGAGCAAAGATCAAGAGAAAGGAGAACAAGAGTAGTTCTTCAAGGAATACTTTGTTAACTCTTTGTATTCAGGACAACAAATTGATTGTAAGTGTTGTTTCACCTATTATACACCCCTAACAGGGCTGGACTCCTAGCAGGATCGATTCCTTAATTCAGATCACATTTTAAAGACTCCTAATAGGGTCTATCCTTTAACCAAGACCTGCCTATTGTAATACTTGGCTCCTAACAAGGTCAAAACTCCTAATAGGGTTATTATACTTATAGTGTAGACATTTTTGGGTGCCATCCCCACTGGGGTTTTCCCTTAACAAGGTTCCCTCAAAAACAAATATGGTGTTATGAGATCTTCTGTGTTTGTCTATGTTGTGTGGTTACTTATCTTATGCTATATCCTTGTATGTTTCTTGAAGAAGATTAAGAAGTTTATAAATTATGTAAAGTACTATAACACTGATTCACCCCCCCCCCCCCCCCTCTCAGTGTTACCAAATCCTAACATTAGATATAGTTAAGACATCAATGAAGACATAAAAAGTTGCATTAGAAGACAATAATGATCATAGTAATGTTCAATAAAATTCCAAAACATGGGTTTTTATACCTAAATATAGAAAATGGAACGTTAAAATAGTTTGAGTCATGATTATAAGCTTTAAGGACAATGATTCAATGATAAGAAAAAAGATAGAAAAGTTTTACTTAAAGTAAGAAATATATGTAGACAAAAACATGGAGATCAAATAGTGATCCAAAGTAAAATTATGGATCTAAGGTATCCACCTTTAGAGTTGTGTAGAGGTCTATGCTATAAAAGGATAAAGTATTCATGGAAAATAGATAAGAAATCATACATGATACACTATAAAGACAATGATAATATATTTGGTAAATTATAGTCAAGATAGAATGCAACATTCAAAATCAATATACATGATTTTCACAACAATCATTTTAAATGCAACATTCCTAAGTATTTAATAAACAATGCAAGTTATCCACTAATTAGGGAGTTGCTTCCAACAGTATAAAAATATTTCCATATGGTTAACAATGATCTGTATCTTCAACAAACACAAATTCCATGTCCAATATAGTTATTTATCCAATGAGGTGATCAAAAATTGCATGAGGTACATTGGAACAATGAAAAAACTACAATAATATAATGGCCAGAGCATATCATAAAACATAGATATTGCCATGAGTACAGTCATGGGAGGATCCATAGAGTACGTTGAACTCATTAAGTGCAAAGTGCCAGGTTCTAACACAAGGATGAGAGATATGTTATAACTTATGCTTAGAAACAATGAATTTCAAGCCAATAGCCATGAAATGAGCACAAAATAAAAAAGATATAAAGATTATGGTCTAAGATATTAATGAGTAGTGATAATGAAGCTAATTGTGAAGATTCACTAACATATATAGACTCAAATCAAGGCATGGAGTCAAAATTGTAAACATGACAACAACAATTATCTTTTCAAGGTTCGGGAATATTCAATCATGGATTAAGAGACATTGATCTTTATCTTAAAGAAAAATATTAAATAATGATTTCAAAAGAGGGCATGATAATTTTCTAAGGAGGACAATAGATTTTTGCACAAAGAGGAGTGTTATATTTCCATCAAGATAGAGGAGAGCGAAAATAAAATAAGTGACAAGAGTTATTCATTTCCTATCTTTGAACCCTTTTTTCCATTCTTTAAAAGTTCTTCAATTTTGTTTAGAACTCAATAGTTATTTATTAAGGGTTTCATGGATTTTCTTCAGATTTATGACTAGCATAGAAAGAGAATAGCCAAAACATAATATTGATTCATTAATCAATAAATATGGAGGAACAGGTAAACAATACCAAGCCAGTTTCAATCATATTACAAAACAAGGGTACTTGACAATGGAAACCATGGCTTGTAAAGTTATGTTATTTGTAGAAAACCCTCCAATATCCTGTGGATTTTCAACTTCATGTATGGAATAAATCTAGAAGGTCATGGGTTTAGAAAAACAACAACCATAATGCATCCATGTCAATTAAAATGTTAAAACTATGATACAAAGGTAAGAAATGGGGGCTCGCAGCCGTATATGTCACTGTAGCACAATAAAATGATCTAGATTTTGTTGATTTTCTTTGCATCTAAAATAGGGAGTATACAAAAAAACCTATCTATGGAAGAAACTATGACCTACAATATATAAAAACCTTGGAAAACCTCGCTAGTTCTTCAACGAAAGGTCATATTTGTAGATGGAGAAAAATGGAATCACGGCTAGAAAAGAGAAAAGAGCTCAAGATACTTGTAGAAGATCAAAATCTATAACAAATAGACTCCATATACCCCCATAAACTTCAATAATCCTCCCATAAACCTCCTTGAAATCTAACAAACTCTAGAAACCCTTGACAACCCTTGGAGGTACAATAGAGGAAAAAAATGAAAGTGAAAATGCAAAGTGAATTTTAGGGTTAATTTCACCCTAATATGTTTGAATGGGGAAAGGCTTATTTTCCTTATGTTTCATTTCACTTTGCCTATGAATAATACCCCTGTGGGTATTAATAATTTAAAATGTTTTACTTTGCATCTCATTATAAATGTAAAATAATACTTATTAAGTGAAATATAATTTATCACTTAGTGATAATTATTAATATAATTAGTAATTATTAAGTGATAGACTATAAAAAACTTAATAATTATTATCTAAGATGCAAAAGTAGTTACACATGTGATTATGGGTGGGTCAAAGGGGCTATAATTAGAAATTTGTGACAAGTGTCTAGTCACAGGGGGTATGACCATGCCAATAATGTAGGGGAGTTTTAAAAGGTTGAGAAATATTTGGAGGGCATCTGGGGAGTGGTTTTGACTCAGTTTGGAGGTCTTTTAATGAATTTTCAAGGGATTTTATTAGGAAGGGTGATGTGGATTGATTATTTCTTCATCCCCATGCCATTTTGGAGCCTTTTAGAAGGCTTAAAAGAGAGCCTTTTGAATGCATCAACCATGGAGGATAAGGTTCCTATTATTTTGGCAATTGTTTTAAAAAAGGATAAGTATTGTAAAAATACAATTTTGAATTTAGTTATTGCTATTCAGTTCATGCATATTGTGATTTTTTGAGTTCTTTAGTAGAAGTGGAGAGTTTTGTAACTCATTTTTAGATATTTATTTAGCACTATAGACCTTTTTGGCGAGTAATAAAGTTGGAGACACCTTCTCAGATTCTATCATATTGTGTGTTAAATGGTTGATGTAGTTTTCTTGTGAAGTTTTCTTTCTTCTTTTCTATTGTGTCTGACTGAGAAACACCATGATGCATAAACTCATAAATGTTGCAAGTTATAAGTTGTGTGAATGATTTAAGGAGTCTCTAGTTGTGAAAATTGTGTTTTCCTACTAGGATTGAGGATCTCATAGCCTTCTTCTAAAGTGTTGATGGAGAAGCATGTGAGTGTTTGAATTGTGTATAAGTAAGTTTTGTTTCTAATCAAACCATGTGTTAAAGTTGTTATGCAAGTATCAAGAGATCATTTAGGTGCATCACCTTTACTAGATAGATTTAATTTTAATGTATCATTCTTCCCCTTTACTCTACAAAAAGTGTTTGTTTAGGTGAAATACTTAGGAAGAAAAAACTTACTTTGGAGGTTCACTTTTTCTTTTGGCCACCCATAGCTAAGAAGTGTTCCCATGTATCATAAGGTTGCTAAGTTGATAGCTAAGACTGAGGTGAAAACCTTTGTGATAACAGTTACATCAAGAGAAGCATTGTCCCATTAAGGTATAAGTTCATTTATTATTCAGATCTACCTTCTATTTCATATCAGTTGTGAGTGTGAAAAGTCATCACTATAGTACACTACACTTTAATGAGTCATTATATGATTGATCTAAACAATGAAAGTAGATTAATCTAAAAACCAAAATCAACCAAGGTGAATCATTTCCTTCTAGTAGACACAAGTATGTGTTTTCTCTCAAGTCATTGCAAAACCCAGTGACTATAGACATAATCTAAATGAAGGATTTAAAACTAATATGAAAATGCAATATTCATCCAATTAGCTTATAGGTAATCCATATTAAACAAAATGAAGTGTTCCTAGATTTGATAATGCAACAAAGATGTGATTCAAACAAACTATGCAATTATAAAAAAAACTAATAATGATTACAATGCATAAACAAGAATGAGAAACATGACAACATTAATCTACTAAGAAAAATATTAGATCCCTTTGTGAGAATGGAGCCCTGGTTATATAGGAACTCTCTCAAGAATGAATGGACAAGATTGAGCAAAGATGGATGATTGAGATTTATTCCAGACCAGCACAATCCATGTGCAACATATTTGACTAGTTCAAAGAATAAGTTAACTGAACTGGTTTAATCAGTTATTTCAGAAACTTCTAAGGGTGAACTGAAGTTGCTAAATTGATAGATGAGTTAATAGAGGTGTTATCCTAGTTAACTATATTGTTTCCAAAATCATGTTGAATTGTCTGAATGATGACTCCATAAATGCATTTTTGAAATTATTAAAGGATTTAATGCATTTTATCCAAATTATGATGACATAATTAATTTAATTTTTTTTGTGATTAATTGACAATTATTTATTTATTTAATCAACATCCTAAAATATTAATTAAATAAATGGTATAAGGTTAATTTGATTGCCAACAATATTAGGATTTAGGAATTAATTAAACAAATAAGATCAAGTGCGATAATTGAATGAGACCTAGAGTATAGGTCAAATCATATTGATGAGATAAATTTCCTTAGGTTAGGACTTAGGGGATTTGATTAAAATTAGGGCTTTCTTGATGAACAATTGAGATAAGGGGCTTATGGTTTTGTTGACCATTTTTTAGGTGATCACATTTTCCCCCCTCTTTGAATTAGTGTGTGATCAGTACATTGATTCAAAAAATAATTAGTGTTGAGACTAAGAATAGTTTAATGTGAAGCAATGAAAATACTCTTAAGTCGATTGATTCAAAGATATTGATTCTAAATTTGATTGAAATAGAACTGATGAGGATAGATTAGAATGGTCATTTTGATGCGAAGTGATGAAACTGAACACCTGATCAATCAATTGATAATGAAAAATAACCAATTTGATGTGAAGCGATTAAATTGACTAATGTCAGAAAAGACTCTTAAACCATTGGATTGGTTTGAATGAATAACCAATTTGATGTGAAGCAATATAAATAATTATCATTAAGAGATTGATAGAGAATTTGACTTGATTTGATACGATGAAGCCAATTGAATTGACAAGGATAATATTAGTTTGATGTGAAGCGATGAAACTGATATGCCCCTTAATTTGATGACAAAGAATCTCAACTTGATGTGGTGTGATGAAGCTGAGATGCCCCTTTCGATGAGGCCTTGTTTGATTTCATGATTTTGTCATTTGATTAAATATTCTCAATGTTTGATGATATGATCACTGAATTGTTGATGTCATGATTAGGCCCCCTTGGGAGCGAAATTGAACTATGGCTAGGTGCTTCAGTGATCTGAAGTAATTTCAATTGATAAAATGATGTAGGAAGATACTTATAAGATTTTGATGAGTTTGTAATTATTTAGGTCACATTCTACACTTATATTAGGTAATGTTGACCAAGTTTGACCAAAATTTGGATAAGGTTCAACCAAGATTTTGGCTCTTTGATTGCTTGAGGAGAAAGAAATCTCATTGGTTTGGAAGATAGAGGATTGATTGTGCGAGCAGTCAACTATAATTGGAGTAAAAAGTCAAACTATGCTTTTGACAGATAAACAGATAGAGCAAGTTGAAAATTAGGTTAAAAACATATATAAGAGCCAAAAGGGTCAATTTTCATTTCATTTTCACTCCTCCAACTTTAAAAACTCAAAAACCTTTTCTAAACAAAAATGGTGATTCCAATAGAAACTCATCGATTCAAGAAGCAGTGGGTCCACAACCAGTCGAGGAACTACGGACTAGTGGTAAGTTATCCAAATTTTTCTCCTATCGAGTTATTTTTTCCAAGTTTTTGATGTTTTTTACACCAATAGTAATGGTTACTTGTAATAGCTTGTATAGGGGCTCATACGAGTAATTGCATCCAAATGTTTACTCATATCAGGCCATTAGAATTCTCCTAAAAGAAACACCCTTTGCTTGTACAAGAAAATAGAATAGTACCCATAAAATTATATCTTTATGTGAGTTTACTCATACCATATAGTTTACTTGTACTGGTAGGTGAGAATACTCATACGAGAAAATGGTTAACTGTGTTTGCTCGTACTAAAAATAGTGAGCATTTTTAAGGCCCCAAAGGTCCAAATTCAGTCTTCCCATTTGTTGATTCACGTTCATTAGAATGTTTTTAGCTTCTAGATATACTATTTAGACTTGTTACTAATGATCACTTCTTTATTTCTTGTAGGAGGTGCTCTCTGATGTACAGTACTGGATCACATATCCCCTGATGATGAGACTAATTCCATACTTGTCTGAGGATGAGCTGATAATTATTGCAGAGTGTGGGTTTGGTTAGTTGGGTGACATTCCTGATATCTATGTGAACCATAGACTATTGACTACTCTGGTGGAGAGATTTCATAGTGAGCACAACACCTTTCACTTTCCCACTAGAGAGATGACAGTGACCTGAGAGGATAGATATTGTATCCTGTGTATTATTTTTGGTCATCCCTTAGTAGAGTATGAGTCCTCCCAGCGCCCTGGTATGCTATCTATCCATGGGGTATTCTAGGATGAAGATATCTTAGAGAGATGGGTAGGGTGGGACACCATTATGTCAAGATATGGGTGTGATTCTCCCTAAGCATGTGTCATGGAAGGGTTCATAGGTTAATTTATCATGCTTGATAGAGGGCATAAGGGTTTCTAGTATGGGTGGGGGGTAGTTCTAGAGAGGTTGTTGGCTCATTCAGCAAAGCTAGGGTGGGGTTCTTTTCTTCTAGCTCATATGTACTATGAGCTCCACGACGTTGTGTTCAAGGTTATGAGGACCTTAGTTGTTGAGGTTTTGATACTAAATATCTAAGAATTGGAGCACCTCCCTATCTATTGCCCAACGTGTGATGATGTTAGGACAATAGGGAAGCCCTTCATTTATAGATATATGGGTTATGTTGTTCAGCCCCACTTGGGGAAGGCTGCCTACTAGAGACAACAACTAGAGGATATGATATTGGTCACCTGACGACCATGCTTAGGGACATACGAGTGCAGATATTGGAGGTCTCAACAAAGAGATATGTTTGTGTCCTAGCCTCTAATTGGTCACACTTCTATCATGCTAGAGTGTTTTGTGGTATCCCAAGTTTTTCTATAGTATGGTCATCCACAGGTTATAACACAAGAGTTTACAACATATGTTTAGTATGAAAATGAGCTATGGGAAGGGTGGAGTTTGAGATTAGTAGTGGTGACTACTCTATATGATTTGAATATTGTGAGGAGAGCTCAATGGGATTATTTAGAGGTAGTTGTAGATGTTGGGGTGACTCCTGAGTATATGGAGTATTTTTCTTTCCACCCTTTTCCATAGTTCACTGATCTTACAGCTCCCATACCATGAATCAATGATGAGGGTGATGCTCCTCCTCCACCTCCACCACCATAGGGTAGGAGAGATACAAGTTTATGACCAACTGGTAGAGATGTGGGAGCCATCTCTAGTAGGGTAGTTCTAGTGTAGCAGAGGAGATGAGAGAGAGGTACTCTAGGGGCAATCGGTTCAATAGATGTTGGGCCTAGTGGGACAACAAAGACCCAGACAAGGTAGGAGCATAGAGATAAGTTTGGAGGTGTAGCCATGTAGGTGAGGCATAGGACTAAGGAGGATGTAGGGGTAGGAGAGGAAACCATGGGTGGTGAGGGAGAGGCTCCATGAGAGAGGACACCATGGGATGTCATCCAATCCTTGTGAGAGAGAGTTTGGGGTTTGAAAATTGAGATTATTGTTGCTCAGGCTAGGATTACAAAGTGCGATTAGAGGATAGATGAGATCATAGTAAAGAGGGACCACTTCTAGTGAGTGGCCACACATAAGACTAGCCAAGCAACGTATTATGTTGTAGCATGTAGTGCATCTCTTCTAGTGGCTTAATAGATGACTCTTTTCTCTCAGTATATAGCTAGATTAGAGGGTGCATGAATACCATGGGCTAATGAGGTTGTTCCTCCTCCACCACCACCTCCATGATCTCCAGATAACATTGAGGATATGACAAAGAGCTAGCCTCTGGGATCTGATATCTTGTTGATCCATTTTGTACCCCATTTTGGCATTATATGCAATGACTTGCTTTGAAGATAGTTGTATATTTTGATGTATCCCATATCAACATTTGATGATATATACAAATATATTTGATTTGATCTCATAGTAATCATGTATCAGTTGTTGTTATGATATTTACTTATTAATTTATGATGCTATATGGATTCTCTTTCTATTGATGGTTTTATGATGCATTTATGTAGATGTATATTTGAATGCAAATATTTATGTAATGTTTATGCCATGAATATGTAAATGAATATGCAATGGATTTAAATGTATTATGCAATGGATCTAAATGGATATGCAATTAAGTTTATGTATGCAATGGTTTCTAAATGGAATTATGAGATATGTTTATATATGTAATGGTTTCTAACATCTCATGCAAGAAATACTCTTGTTGATACACATGTACTTGATCATATCTCTAATGACATAGTTGACCACTTGATGGGAGAGTATGATGATTATTTTGAATGCAAGTCTCACCTTCCATTCAGGAAATAATGTTATGAAGTAGTGATGTCCAAATGCAGAATGAAAAACTAACATGAATGCACCCTAGGACTTTGTCACTAGATTTTGACATGAAAATTTTCATCATTGAGGGTTTTGGGACATTGTAGCTGATATAATTATCATTGGTACCACTGTGACTATGAGAATATGAATATGGCCTATATTGGAGAAATGTGGAAAACTAACACAAGCATTAGGGCATAAAAGTCAAGATGACCTAGAGCATCATTTCCAGTTGATATAGCAAGTTTACACTAGCATCGAGGCATTTAGAGCTGAGATAACCATAAGTATCATCTTGCGTAAACAAAAAAAAAAATAGACAAGGAGATAGCTCTAACCTTACTATAGTGTCCATATAAAATGATTTGAGGTATGTGCATCATTCCAACAAGATGGAGGCTCTTACCACAGACACCCAATTTATTGGACAAATTAGGATTATTGGGACCACACCGACAAGAAGAAGTCAAAGAAAAATGGTTATGCCCCTGTCTATGTTCCTCTCCTCATTTTAGACATCATCAAGTTACATAGAAAGGGATAATTACTAAATCAAATGATAACAAATATCATGCCAAGAAAAATTCACAACCTTTATTGCTTCTCTAGTCAAGTTGCAATAGAGATGTGATCAACATCAATTCAGGAAGTTTTTGGGTGTTTTTTGTGTTTTGCATTCTATCTTGTTGAAGTGTGTAGTATTAAGAAATAATGTTTGATCGTTTAAGTTTGTCATTCACTTTAAGTTTATTTGATAAGTGTTGAGAAACATTGTTTGTTGATGTCTTCACATTGTGGGGTGTTGAGAAATACCACGGTGTGTCAGATATGAACCTTTCAGTGGTTTTTGGAAAATTGAATTTGATTCCCTTTGGATGGTGATTTGGATTACTGTCATGATAGAAAACTACCCCGTAGCAAGACTTGAATGTCCTAGGATGAATAGGACGAAGATAAATATCGATTCCAATCCATGGCAGTGTTGTGTGAAACAACTAATTTGTCACGAAAGTGACTGAGAGCTATGTAAAAACTGAAGCAAATGATAGGAAAGCATGAAGGATGCCAAGACTTGCATTGATAGATGGAATGCTTAAGTACAAGAGGTGCATGTTTACCAGGTTTTCACCAAGGCACTTTTTAATTTTTCAATTTCTTTTTTTCTCTTTTCATTTTTTCATTTTTTTGTTTGATGCATCAAATCACCTATTTTCCATATTTTCACTAAGATGATCATTTTTTAGGACTTTTTCTAATTTTTATGATTTTTTTAGGACAATATAGAATATATAAGTTGTTGGATATCGAGAATGCTCAAGCGTAGAACTTCTTTAGCTGGAGACCATTAATGGGGTCCCAGAGTTGTTCTCCTTCTAGTGTAGAGAGTCAGTAGGTGCCAGAGCCAAATGTTGCAGTGATGATGTATGGACCCAACCAATTAGGTTCAAACTTCCCCTTTTGTTCCCGATGTGATTGGTTACAGGGATTATCTCTCAACACTAGGTCACCAACCTGAAGTTCTTATGGTTTGACCTTTTTATTCTCAACACTAAGTCACCAACCTAAAGTTCTTATGGTTTGACCTTTTTATTGTATCCTCTTGACATTCTCTTATGATATGATCTCAGGTGATCGAACACCACTTATCGATGACCATCCAATAGTTCAATCTCTCACAGTCTAGATATTCGATAATTTTCATCCGGTATCAATCAGCGTAAAGAAACCCTCAGAGATTGGATTTCTACTTCAATGGTTAGGACCGCTTCTATGTCGTATACTAGAGCAAAAGGTGTCACCCTAGTAGGTGTTCTAATGCTAGTGTGGTAAGACCAAAATGTGGGATTGAGCTATAAGTGCCAATCCTTTCTTGACTTATTCAAAGTGAGATGTAATATTTTCAACAAATTCTTATTTGAGGCTTCATCCTGGTCATTTTCTTATGGGTAGTAGATAGAAGAATAGTGTTTTTTGATCTTGAATTTGCCACAGAGCTTAGATATATCATTGTTCTTAAATTTTCCTCCATTATCAGTTATAATGGAGGAAAGGATTCCATATTGGTAGATGATGTAATTCAAAATGAACAGAGCTACTTTTTTCTTGTTGTAGTGGTAAGTGGGATTGCTTCAACCCACTTGGTGAAGTATTTTGTGGTTGTTATTATGAAATTGTGTCTATTTTAAGAGGACAAATGTATCTTCCTGATGAGATCAAATGTCCATTGCTGAAAGGGATAATGTGTGATAAAAGGAATAAGATCCCTAGCTAGAGCATGTATAAGATATGTAGCTAGCTTTTCTTACAATCTTTTTAGTACCTTGTTGCTTCTTTCTCCATGTTTGGCCAATAGTAGCCAGCTCTTAGTAGTTTGCGAGCTAGAGTCAGACCATTAGAATGAGATCCACACACACTCCATAAACTTTATCTAACACACACTTGGATTCTTCCTTTTCTAGACACCTAAGAAAAGTACCATCTAAGCCTCTCCTATATAGGTCATTAGCGATGATGACATACCATGAGGAGTTTCATAGAAGGTGTCTTTTTAAATTTTGGTTAAGTTATCAAGGATAAATCAATCTTGGAGGTAAGAGTAGACATGGCTATATCATGAGGAGTCTTGTCCTATGATGGCATAAATTATCTAGGAATCAAGGGATTTGTATGTTGGGTAATGAAGTTCTTCCATGAGGAACTCATAGTAGAAATCTTCTCCTTGCTAGGGTAAGGAGGCTAGAGTAGAAATTGCATCAACTCTATTCTTTGTCCTTGGGATTTTCTGGAATGTGATGAAGGTGAAGTATTTATTGAAATCATCAACTATTCTTTTGTAAGGTATGAGTTTATCATCCCGTTTCTTATATACATCATTGATTTGATTGATCACCAGTTAAGAGTCACCATGTATATGCAACTCAGAGATGTTCCATTCAAGAGACAACTTCATTCCATTGACTAAGGCTTCATATTCAGTAATATTGTTTGTATAAGGAAAGCATATCTTATATGCCTTAGGAATAGAATATCTCTGAGGAGTGATAAATAACACACCTACTCCTAAACCTTGTTGAGTGAAAGAACCATCAAAGAACATCTTCCAAGACCTTTGAGTGATGTGCATAATGGATCCATCTAGGAACTCTACATTGATAGGTTGATTCTCTTATAGTGGATCCTCATCCAATTGATCTACAATTTATTACCCTTTGATAGCCTTTAGTTCAACATATTCAATGTCAAACTTGCTAAGGATTATGACCCATTTAGCTAACCTACCAGTCAAGGTATCTTTTCTCAGGAGATATTTGAGTGGGTCTATCTTAGCAACCAATTGCATGGGGTCTACTAGCATGTAATGTCTCAATTTTTGTTATGAGTGGGTCTACTAGCATGTAATGTCTCAATTTTTGTTATGTAAAGACCACTACTAGACAAGCCTTCTCAATCATTGAATAATTCATTTCATCTGAGATCAAAGTTCTACCGATGTAGTAGATAACCCATTCCTTTTTGTTCTCATCTTTCTATGCAAGGAGTGCCCCCAGTGATGTTGTAGTGGCTAAGATGTACAAAATTAGTGGTTTTCCTTGGATAGGAGACTTCAAGAGTGGTGGATTTTCCAGATATTCTTTGATTTGATCAAATTTCTTGGCACATGATTCATCCCATTGATATGCTACTCCTTTGTGTAAAGGTTTTGTGAATGGTTGTGCCTTGTCAGCCAGTTGGGAGATGAATCCTCTAATTGACTGAATCCTCCCTTGAAGAGTTTACATTTGGCTGATGTTCTTTGGCAGTTGCATCTCAAGAATGTCTTGTACCTTTACAAGATCTGCCTCAATCCCTTTTTCTGAGACAATGTATTCCAAAAAATTTCTAGATGCCACCCTGAATGCACATTTCTTTGGGTTCAACCTCAATCTGAACTGCTTCATTTTGTCATTTTGTCTAGAATCTGGCCTAGATCTTGTAGATGTGTGGATTGTTTTCTTGTTTTGACAAGTGTATCATCTACATAATCCTCCATATTCTTGTGGATCATGTCATGGAAGATAGTTGTGACATATCTCTAGTAAGTTGCACCTGCATTCTTCAAATTGAATAGCATGGCATTCCAACAGAAGGTTCCCCAGGAATAAGTGAATGTTAATTTCTCTTGATCTTCCAAAATAATTTTGATTTAGTTATATTCAGATAAGCCATACATCAAGGAATAAATTTTGTATTCGGCAGTCATATCCATAATCATATCAATATTAGGTAGAGGAAAGTCATCCTTGGGACATGCCCTGTTGAGATCTTTAAAGTTTTTGCACACTCAGATGGACTTGTCTGTCTTTTTTACAAGCACAATATTAGAGATCCATTCTGCATAATCAATCGCTCTGATGAACCCAGCTTTGAGAAATTTTTCTAACTCAGGTTTAACTAGGAGCACCACATGAGGATGCATCTTTCAAATATTTTGTTTAATGGATTTGACTCCAGGTGCAATTGAGAGATGATGCATTATGAGATATGGATCCAATCTCGACATTTCAAAGTAGGTCCATGCAAATTTGATTTTATTTTCTTTGAAGAGTTGGGTGAATTCTGCCAATTCTTCTATTGATAATGATTGCACCAGATGGATCACCTATGAATTATCTTTAGTCCCAATGTTCACTAACTATGTTGGCTCTATCATAACTGATGGTCATTCTTGGAAGTGACTTGGCAAGATATCAAGTACCTCATTTTTCAGTGCCTCAAGGAGGTTTTCACCGATGGATGTGTCTTTTCTTTTTACTATGTTCTATTTTGAGACCACCACAATGTGGTTTTCACCCTCAGAACACTTGTTTCTTTTCATTTTTATTTTATGACTGAGGTACTTGATATATGCTTCAGTCATGTTCATGCTAGGTTCATTGGTGGAAGAGGTAACTAGTTCAATAACATTCAGATAACAAGCCAATGAATAGTCATTGGGAGAGGTAGGGATACCAAGTGACTCATTTTGATGTGTCTAGTTAATTAGGTTAGGATTCATGAGGGGTAGGTCATTGGATGGTTCTAGGGAATTCATGGTATGTTCATCATAACTCATGACCGATAAGTCAAGATCTAGGACATCACATTGGAATAGAGTGTCTAGACCAAAAGGGATCTCATCATTATCATCAAAATTTGTGTTGGCTCTATGTGTACCTAACTCATTTGGTTTAGCTCTAGTATGTAGATTCCCTTCTTGTGTTTCCCTAGTGTCTATTTCATTCATCTAATGAAGCCATCTCCTGAGAGGGATTATTTCAATTCTAGACCTTGGGGAAGATTCTATTTCTAAGGCTTCTATCATTATTTCTCAAGTTTAAGTTTTTGTCTTCAGATAATCTTTCAGGTTCTTCTTGAATCACCTGGGTGTCTATGTCCACTTCATATGTCTCTTGATTCGCTAGGTTAGAGAACCTATGAGTTGTTTGCAATAGGAATTTTGGAGATCCATCATCTTCCCTAAAGTCACAATTTTTTTGTAGCCCTTACATTTGAGCTTTCCCCTTGTTCAAATTGAGTCAAATATTTATGTATCACATCCACTTATATATCTATTGTAGCATCTGAGAGTACATCCCATTCATACTCATGAAAATTGGTCTGACTATCATCAGACCTACCTAGGTATCGTGTAAGCGTCATCAGAGATTCTTCATCCTCACCTGGGTTGTTTCTCTCTTGTTGTCTACCCTCTTGCATAGGTCTTACCCTTTCATCTTCTTGTGATGATATATGTGATTCATTGGGATCAATAAAGTGGGGTAGATCTAGCACATGTGACATAGTTACCAGTATCCCATAGCTAGGGTGTCTATCAACTAAACCTTGGTTTAGCTCATTCTCTATTGTATCAAATTCTTGATCCTACTCATGTTGAACTATCGAGAGTTCTTTTGTTGGTGGAATTGGTGGACTTGGGTCGAGGAGATCTCTAAACCATTATGGAAGGCATGGTTCTTCATGATAATAAGGATTCTCTGTTGGGGTGTGCAATATCCTTTTGAAGGGTAGATTTTCACTTTCATCTTCTTCCTCAATTTTGGTATTGAATATAGGCCCTCCCTGATCAACCACAAGATGAAAATTTTCTTCTTTAAAACCAACGCATGTTTTATCTCTTAGATTCTCAAACTCTATATGAAGTGGTTCAACAAGTCCTATCTTAGTCATTCTTAAAGGACCCTTCCCTTTATAACCCATTTGTTTCACCAAGTCATACCCCTTACTATATTTTTTAGGGGATATCTCACAATGTTTGACATCATTACCTTCAAGTTCTCTATATAGCCATTTTACAATGTCTTTCTCTTCATTTTCATCTTCAAGAGGTATAGTTTCTTGTATGAAGTTACCATAGTAGATGACTTGATCTGGTGTAGTTGATGGTTTCATTTCCTCTGAAGGTCTCATGTAAGATCTGAGAGATGTGGGCAATGATGTCAATGATGACACATGCCCTATCATGTATCCACCCATCCTTGTGACTATAATTTTTAGCTTCTTCTCCATCTCTTTCATCATGTTTCTTCCAGACTCAGAGGTAGAAGCTTCCCTTTTGTGTGGGATAAGAGTATCAACTACTGGTTTCACCATGTTGCAAACATAAATGGTATATGCAAGAAGGATGACTTCAATACTATTGAAAGGGTACTTGATGCACTTGTGATATGTGGACAGGATAAATTTCATTTTGTGGATCCATGGTCATCCCAATAGAATGTTTTATGTAAGTGGGAGGTCAAGTACCTTGCATATGACCTCTTTCAACTGGTCCCACTCTGATAGGAAGACATATAAGACCATGAGAATATCTCTCTTGTTCATCATAGGATTTTATTGTTATCTTCTTCTTTGGATCAATAGAAGATTCTGAAAAGCCCAACTATTCAATCAATTTGTAGGTACAAATGTTCAACCCTGTGTCTCCATCTATCAAAACTCATTGACTTCACATGTGTGGATCATAACTTCAACATGCACGAGATGATTATGTGGGTGACTCATATAATTATCATCTTCTTCCAAAAATGACAAGTAGTGGGGTGAGGTAAAATGACCAATCATGGATTGAAACCGATCTAGTCCAAGTCCTTTGGGACATTGGTAGTTGACAAGGCTTTGTTGGAAACTGCAATTGAAGCAATTGGTGTGTTGTCATTGATGTCAAAACCTTAATTGGTAATACTATTGCTACTTAGGAAAGTACTATATCTATTGTATTATTGTGAAGAAGGGAAAGAAAGGATGGTAACAATAGCACCTAAGGAAAGGTTGAGTTATCTTGATACTACAAAGTGTACTTGAATATGTTGTACAATGATGAGACAATGTATTATTTATCTTAGTAAGATTGAAGATTAAACTGGTAGGCTTGACTGAGCAAAAATGGAGAAATCATGTTCAACTTGAGTAATGTTAGTGTCGATCGAGTCAGTGTATGCTGAGCAAAATTCTAGTGTCGACCGAACATCAGTTAATTGCCGAGAAAGACAATATAAGTCGAGGAAACATTTTTAGTAATGACCGAGCTTTCTACATGAAGACCGAGTAGTTGATCATAGTATTGACTGAGCATTAGTATTTTTATATTTGAAGAGAATTCAGATTTGGAGCCAACATTGTTGAATTCTTGGATTATGTAAAACATGTTGACTTTATTTATTGATTGTTTGAAAGCATTGAATGCACTGAAAAATGTTTTATTGTAAATCTTTAAGAGATTTGAGATGTTTCTAGAAAAGGAGCCGAAGAACATAAAGTGGGTAGATTCAATGAATCTGACCTAACCCTAAGATCTACGAAGGAGATTGAGTGACAAAAGATGAGTTAACCTAATTGAGGAAGTATTAAGGGAACCTAAGCATTAGGTATGTGTGTGAATGGGTACAAAGAGGATGTTGGAAGATCAATAGATGTTATTGACTATATAAGCAGAAAAGGCTAAAGGAGAAGTGTGGTGATTGCTTGAAGAAAAGTTCTGAGCATATTAGAGATGGAAATGGAAAAGTTTCAAAGTCAGTAAACCAACATTTATGTATGGAATTGGATCTGATATTTGCAAAGTGAGTTGTATGTTTTTCAGATCAATACTGCTGCTACTTTCTAACCATTGTAATAGTTAAAATCCTTTTAACAGAGGTTGACCTAACAGTCATATGTTTAAATCCTTTGAACAAGGTTTCATTCTAATGGAATGTATGTAAGTCCTATAACAAGGCTCACTTCTAACAGAGTGATTGAAATCCTTTAACCGGGTCACACCTAACAGTGTGTATTGTAACCTTTAACAGGGTTGGATTTTAACTGAGCTCACTTCAGAAGAGTGAAAATAATAGTAGCATGTTACAAAGTGGTTTTTCCCAGATTGGGTTTCCACTATAAATCCTAGTGTCAATGCTTGTGTGAATGTTTTGGTTTGAACATTTCTATGTTTTACAAGTTAGATACAGCTGGGTAGTGGACTGTAATGTTATATGTTTCTATTATAGAATCAGTGATGACCGAGTTGGTTTTGGTTGTTAGATCTTATTTAAGGAAAAGTTTTTGAAGTTTATTTTATACATCTGGACCTAAGAACAACTGATTCACCCCCCCTCTTTGTTGTTCTAAATCATATTAACAATTGGTATCAGAGTTGTGTTGCTTATTATTGGTGTTTACAGAAATCAAGTTTAAAGGGACTTGAAGCAAATGTTCAGGATGTATAAGAAGGAGGTACCAAAGCTGAATAAGGAAAACTTCCTTGCACGGAAAAGCTTGATGAAGTTGCATCTGGTTGGTATTGGTGATTCTGCAAAGTACTACATTGAGAATGACTATGTCTCACTTGTCGCACCTTTGACTGCTGAAGAAATGAGAGCTAAATAAGAACATAATCAAGCAATGCTAGAAATTGCATCTGCCCTAAGCTATCCAGAATTTGAAGACATTAAGGATTGCACAAGTGCTAAGGAGATGTGGGACACTCTTGCAAAGATCTATGGTGGTGACATAAATGTACTGAAAGCTAAGGCCGAGAGTTTCAGAGGTAAGTTTGATGAAATGAGAATGCAAGAAGGTGAGATCATTACACAATATTATGGTAGAATAAAAGAAGTTGTGAATGCTATTAGAGGAGAAAGTGGGACTATTGATGATGAAACTATAATTGGAAAAGTACTAAGAACTCTACATCCTATATATGCTATTAAGATCTCATCTATTCAGGAATCTAGATGTAACTCTGCAAATGTGCTTACTTTGGAAAGTTTGGTTGGCAAGCTGACTACTTTTGAACTCTTTAACTATGATAACTTCACTGTTGGTAGTATTGGTAATGTTGAATATGCTTTTAAGTCACAATTAGTTCTAGACAAGCCAAAGAAATAAAAAGAAAGATGCATCAATGAAAGTGAAAGTGAAAGTGAAAGTGACACTTCTAATGAAGAACTTGAAGATCTAGAAGCTCTTATGGCTAGAAGAATGAGAAGGGGAAAAGGAAAATATAAAAGTAAACTCCCTATTATATGTTTTGCATGTAATAAAGTTGGTCATATAGCTGCTAGATGTCCTAACAGGAATGATAAAGATGAAGAAAGAAAAAGAAAACACAAAGATATAAGAGATGATAGAAGCTACCGAAGGCAGAAAGACTACAAAGGAAAAGGTAAGAAATCTTGTTACATTGCTGAAGAAGAAACTGACATTGATAGTGATGATTTTGAAATTGAGGTAGTCTATGTTGCAATGAAAGATGAATTTGATGAGGATGAGAAAATTGCATTGATCTCCTATGTGAACAAGAATGAAAAATGGATTATTGATAGTGGTTGTTCACATCACATGACTAGTGACAAGAGTAAGTTTGAGACCTTACATCATTATAGAGGTAAAAGTGTAAAATTTGGTAATGATGCACCATGTCCTGTTAGAAGAAAAGGTTTGATTAAACTAACTGATAAGATCTCTTGTGAAAATGCATATTGGGTTGAAGGTCTAAATTATAATCTGCTAAGTGTTGCATAGCTCAACAACACTAGTTACCGAGTGGAATTTCATCACAAGAAAGCTAAAATATTAGATGCTACTAGTGAACTGATCGGAAGTGGACAACATACTAGAGGTAATTTGTTCTATCTTGACCTATCTGAAGAAGCATGTATGGTTGTACAACTTGATGACATTTGGTTATGGCATAAGAGGCTATGTCATGTTAACTTTGATAATCTAGTAGAAATAAGTAAGAAGAAGAAAGTAAGAGGTCTACCTAGATTGAAGAAACCTGAGAATGTGATGTGCAAGGAATGCCAGTTAGGAAAAATGACGAAGTCAAGTTTTAAGAGTAAATCCTTTACTTCTGAAAACATTTCAGATTTTGTTCATACTAACCTTTGTGGACCTATGGGTGTACAAAGTTACTGTGGTGCTAGATATTTTATCTTGTTTGTTGATGATCATACTAGGATGATGCATGTAATGTTTCTAAAAGAAAAATCTGATGTTTTTCAATTCTTTAAGGGGTATTTGGCTAAGGTTGAGAAGGAGACATGTAGGAACCTGAAATGTCTTAGATCTAACTGAGGTGGATAATTTACATCAAATGAATTCAATCTATTTTTCAATGAAAGAGGGATCAAAAGACAGATGTCTGCACCTAGAACACCTCCACAGAATGGTATAGTAGAGAGAAGAAATAGATCTATCTTGGATTGTGCAAGGACATTGTTGATTGAAAAGAATGTGGCACAAAAATACTGGAAAGAAGCTATAAGTATAGCTGTCTACACTCTTAACTGGGTACAGATCAAGAAAGGTACAAATCTAACACCCTATGAATTATGGCATGGGCATGCACCGAGTGTTAAATACTTTAGAATATTTGGAAGCAAGTGCTACATATCAAAAGACAACATGAATGGAAAATTTGATGCTAAAAGTGATGAAGGCATATTCCTAGGGTATTCCACAAAAAGTAAAGCTTATAAGTGTTTGAACTCTAACACTAACAAAATTGTGGAAAGTGTGAATGTCAAAGTTGATGAGTATGCAGAAAGAAATGAAGTTGACAGAAAAAGAGAACCAGAAGATTATAGATCTTTTGTGTATATTAAAGAAGAAGAAGAGACAAGTAACATACTTGCACTTGATGCCGAGTCTCGGGTAAGCAATGTCGAGCAATAGGAAGATGTTGTCGAGCATCAGGAAAATAGTGTCGAAAGAGAACAAGAACATGTTGAGCGACAAGATAATACTATCTAGTATCAGGAAGAGGTTGTTGAGCATTCAGAAGCTGAATCTGACAATCTTGTTGAGGAACTTGATGAAATAGAGGAGAGAAGATTTGAACCTATTTTGGAAAAATATGTAAGAAGACATCACAAGCCTGAACAGATAATTGGAGACAAACATACTAGAATTTTGACAAGAAGTAAGACAAAGGATCCAACATGTTTACTATGTGAATTTGAACCTAAGTCAACTAGAGAGGCATTAGAAAATGAAGATTGGATACAAGCAATGAATGAATAAATAGACCAGATAGAGAAGAATGATACTTGGACTCTAGTGTCGAGACCTGAAAATAAAAATGTTATAGGAACAAAGTGGGTGTTCCAGAATAATTTGAATGGAAAAGGTGAAATAACTAGGAACAAAGTTAGGCTAGTATGCAAAGGCTATGCACAAGAAGAAGGAATAGATTATGGGGAGACATTTTCCCTTGTAGCTAGATTGGAAGGAGTAAACTCTGCTTGCATATGCTTCTTATAAAGATTTCAAGGTATATCAAATGGATGTCAAGTCTGCATTCTTAAATGGTATACTAGAAGAAGAAGTTTACATAGAACAACCAGAAGGTTTTATTGATCCAAACAGAAGACACATGGTATGCAATCTAAACAAAGCACTATATGGATTAAAACAAGCTCCCAAAGCATGGTATGAAAGATTACATAATTACTTAATACATATTGGATTTTCAAGAACAAATGACACAAGCAATCTGTACATGAAAGATTTTCAAATGAAATACAAACTGAATTTGAAATGAGCATGTTTGGTGAGATCAAATTCTTTGTTGGTTTACAAGTATATCAGATGAAGAAAGGAATTATCATTACATAGTCTAAGTATGTTAATGAAATATTGAAAACTTTTGGGATGGAAGATTCTAGACCAATGAGTACTCCTATGGTTACTGGACAAAAGTTATCTAAGAATAATGATGTTGCAGAAGTGAACTAGACTTTGTACAGATCCATGATTGGAAAATTGCAGTATGTTGTACATAGTAGACCAGATATTACACTAGTTGTTGGGATTGTGGCAAGATTCTCTACCAATCCTATGGAAACACACATGATGGTTGTGAAAATAATTATGAGATACTTGAAAGGGACTGCTGACTATGGGCTATATTACAAGAAGGATGCAATATTTGAACTAAGAGTATATACAGATGTTGATTGGGCAAGAAATGTAGATGACATAAAGAGTACTAGTGGTGGAGCTTTCTTTCTTGGACAAAGATTAGTCTCCTGGATGAGCAAGAAACAAAATTGCATTTCCCAATCTACTGCTGAAGTCGAGTATGTTGTTGCTGTAGTAAACTGTTCAAATTTGGTATGGATAAAACAATTGTTGGTAGGCATGAAAGAAGAAATCATTGAACTTGTTATTATTTTCTATGACAACACAAGTGCTATAAACATTTCTAAGAATCCAGTGATGCATACTAAGACCAAGCACATAGAAATCAAGTATCACTACTTGAGAGAATTGGTACAAGATAAAGAAGTCTGAATGGAATATGTGAATACAAAGGAACAATTAGCAGACATATTCACTAAAGCTTTGCCTAAAGAAGCACATGAGTATTTGAGAAGTCAATTAGGGGTCCTTCCCCTAACTGAGGCTGCCTAGTTAAGCTAGGAGCACTGCATCAAGTATGCTACAACAGAATATTTGACAGATTGATGCAGAAGATTGTCACACTTTAGGACTGGCCTAGAGTTGTGAAGAAGAGCAAAGACAAGAAATCAGACATAAGCAAGATGACAGAGGGAGAAACATTGAGCTGCATGGGTAATATCTACATCTGATGGATGTATGTTTTAGTTGCTACTTTGGCATTTTTGTCAAAGAGGGAGATGAACTGAGATGATATAACAACACATGACACTGAAAAGAAAATTAAGGAGATGATGAACTAAGATGAAGGATTAGGATAGAGGGAGATTTGGATATTTCTGAAGGTCACAAAAGTGAGGCTAATAGATTTTGAATTAGAATGCAGCTAAGGATATTACAAATTTTTTTTTCTGATGGACAGATAAGTTTTTGGATCAGTTGGTAATCCATGTGTTATTTAGGTGATATCATATGGTGTTGTCATCAATGACAAAGAGGGAGATTGTTGGAAACTAGAATTGAAGCAATTGTTTTGTTGTCATTGATGTCAAAACCTTAACTAGTAAGACTATTGCTACTTAGGAAAGTACTATATCTATTGTATTGTTGTGAGGAAGGGAAATAAAGGATGGTAATAGTAGCACCTAAGGAAAGGTTGAGTTATCTTGATACTACAAAGTGTACTTGACTATGTTGTACAATGATGAGACAATGTATTGTTTATCTTAGTAAGATTGAAGACTAAACTGGTAGGCTTGGCTGAGCAAAAATGGAGAAATCATGTTCAAGCCGAGTAATGTTAGTGTCAACCGAGTCAGTGCATGCCGAGCAAAATTCTAGTGTTGACCGAACATCAGTTGATTGCCGAGAAAGACAGTATAAGTTGAGGAAACATTTTTAGTAATGACCGAGCTTTCTACATGAAGACCGAGTAGTTGATCACAGTATTGACCAAGCATCAGTATTTTTATATTTGAAGAGAATTCAGATTTGGAGCCAACATTGTTAAATTCTTGGATTATGTAAAACATATTGACTTTATTTATTGATTGTTTGAAAGCATTGAATGCACTGAAAAATGTTTTATTGTAAATCTTTAAGAGATTTGAGATGTTTCTAGAAAAGGAATCGAAGAACATAAAGCGGGTAGATTCAATGAATCTAACCTAACCCTAAGATCTACGAAGGAGATTGAAGGAAAAAAGATGAGTTAACCTAATTGAGGAAGTATTAAGGGAACCTAAGCATTAGGTATGTGTGTGCATGGGTAAAAAGAGGATGCTGGAAGATCAGTAGATGTTATTGACTGTATAAGTAGAAAAGGCTGAAGGAGAAGTGTGGTGATTGCTTGAAGAAAAGTTTCGAGCAGATCAGAGATGGAAATGGCAAATTTTTTAAGTCAGTAAACCAGCATTTGTGTACGGAATTGGATCTGATATTTGGAAAGTGAGTTGTATGTTTTTCAGATCAATACTGCTACTACTTTCTAACCATTGTAACAGTCAAAATCCTTTTAACAGAGGTTGACCTAATAGCCATATGTTTAAATCCTTTGAACAAGGTTGTATTCTAATGGAATGTATGTAAGTCCTATAACAAGGCTCACTTCTAATAGAGTGATTGAAATCCTTTAACCAGGTCACACCTAACAGTGTGTATTGTAACCTTTGATAGGGTTGGCTTTTAACCGAGCTCACTTCAGAAGAGTGAAAATAATAGTAGCATGTTATAAAGTGGTTTTTCCCAGATTGGGTTTCCACTATAAATCCTAGTGTCAATGCTTGTGTGAATGTTTTGGTTTGAACATTTATGTGTTTTACAAGTTAGATACAATTGGGTAGTGGACTGCAATGTTATATGTTTCTATTATAGATTTAGTGATGATCGAGTTGGTTTTGGTTGTTAGATCTGATTTAAGGAAAAGTGTTTGAAGTTTATTTTATACATCTGGACCTGAGAACAACTGATTCACCCCCCCCCCCCCCCTCTTTGTTGTTCTAAATCATATTAAAGGGCTTTATCTAGGATCTCTCTATGAGCTGGAGAGATTTTGAGAAATTCAAAGATTGATATCTGAGCATTCATATTTTTTAGTTGCTTGATAATGTTGTAGTCAGGGGCCTATGATGAAACCAGTTGTTTGGAATTTGATGACTTAGACATGGTTGTAGTTGGTTGTTTGTTTGATGTAGAGTATTTCATGCTAGTTTATTTCCTTAGTTGGAAGGTCTTTCTCCTCCTAGGGTGACTTTTTCTTGTGCTCGGGTCATAATCTTAATGACTCTAGACTCTCTTTCTTCTTTCTTAATGATAATGACATTGCAATGTTCATAAGGGATTACCTCAAGCATATGAATGACATTGTTATCATTGGTTCCATTGGTGTAATTAATTTGGGCTCCTTCCTTTGGTTTGGAACTTTCCCCTTTTTCATACTTGGGTAAGGGGTCTTTAAATGCCTTGTGATAAGTATTTTTGGTGTGATTGTCAACCATGATCACCTCATTGTCAATGATATCTTAGATATCATGATTGAGTCACATGAAATTCTTAGTCTTATGTCCCTTGTTTCTATGAAAATCATAGTAATCATTATCATTCCACTATTTTGGTTTTACTTCAGGCTCATATGGTCTAGAATTATCTGGCAACGTGATTAGTTGAATTTCCAAAAGAGTCTTAAGCCCAGATTCATATGAATCACCTAGAGGCACGAAATTAGGTTTACATTTTACCCAAGGTTTCTCTTTTAGAAGATTGTTTATCCCTTTTGAAGGGGCCTTAGTGGTAATCTCAACAAATTTTAGGGCTTTCATTCCACTTGTCAGGTTGAAGACTATTGTTTTTGGTTGGGGAGCAACATGGTCAACAACCCCATCATTTACCACATTTTTATTCTTGTTCCAATACTTGTTCTTATATTTGGAACAATTATATTTTCTTTCTTTGTAAAGGGTGATTTCACCCTTTCTAATGAGCACATCTTTTGTTTTTAGTGCATTCTTCACTAACCGGTCAAAGATATCTAGGTATTGTAATTGGATGGGGAAAATCAACTCAGGGACTAGTGCACTAGTGAATATATCCATCTTAGATTCAGGTCTGAGGCATGGATATCGAGAAAAAACTTTCCTCCATCACTAGAGAAATGTTAAAAAAGGATCTCTCATTTGTTGCTTAGTATTAGACAAATCAGTAATTGTCATGGGATGCTGGATGTTGTAAGAAGAATGTTGAAAAAACCACTTGATTAGTTCATCAAAAGTTTTGATTCCAGTGGGTAACTTTGAAAACCACTCAATAGCCTGACCACCTAGATTCTAGGGAAAGAGATGCATGAGATATGTCTTGCCATGCATAAACTCCACACACAAGGCATAGAATTCTTGAACGTGATCCTATAGATTATAATTTCCAAGGTGCTTGTCAAATTTTGGGATCTCAACTCTACATGAGAATGAAGGAAAATACAAGTCCTTATCAAAAGGAAATGGGCAAATGGAGTCTATGGAATATTTTGTGGTTGGCTTCTCTTGTTTATTCTTCACCTCTTGCAACTCTGTTTGCAATGCTTATAATTGATTGGTTACCAGGGTGAAAGGAGTTTCTTCCTCTTTAGGAATGGCATCCTTAGCTTTGTATTAAGGAGGAAGTTGTGCTCCTTGTTTTGCTAATTTAGGAAAGTATTGCTCTTTCTCTCGAGCCATAGTGGTTTTCATCATTTTAAGGAAATATTTATCAACTTTACATCTAGTGATAATAGCCTCATTAGGATCAGATTCACTTGAGGAATGCTCTCTATTTGTAGCATGATCACTAAAACTACAACATGTATGTCTAAAATCCTTGTGCACTTTTCTTTTTCCATACATACTTGGGTCAAAAGATTTGTCTTGGTGATGGGTTAATCTCCAGGAAGTTTCTGGTTGTTCCCCAAAAAGAGGATTTTCTTCAAATGAAAGGGGTCTCTCCTCTTCTCCTATAAATTATCTGAGAAAGCTTCTAGTGTGTATAAGCATAACTCAACTGATCCTCAGATATGTGTCAAAGTGAAAATAGTCATGTTAAACAAGTCTGAGGGAGATGATGATGGAAACAAGATAATGTATGATCAAGAAGGAGATGCAAATGACTCAGATCTGGGTCAAGGTTAAGAAACCTAGATGATAATACACTCGCAACTCAAAGAAGGACAATTGATAAGGAAGATTGGAGATGATGGTGATGGAACTGATCAAAGGATTGGATCAACAAAATAGAACTCAGGATAATGGAAATCTAAATGACCAAAGATTAGGATCGATTATGACATGCTCACAACCTCATAGGTTTCGATATCAGATATTTTAAGGTATAGAAACACAAAAAGAACATGTGAAAAATAAAAAATTCCTAAGCCCTATAGTCAATTGGCTGAGTGAGAAAATCCTTTCTCATTGACTTAAGTGCACACCTAATAGCTAATCAAAATACAACCACCACCAACCACACAATGGGTATAATGATTTTGTATTGTCTGACTCCAAATGCTAATGAGGGAATGATATTACAAATGTCTTGGGGGAGTTACTATCTCCCTTGCACTTGGATTATCCCACTTTCAGGGGTGAACCAGGTAGACTACTTATCTATGGAGTCTAGTAAGGGTCTATATTTTAATACATTCTTTGTGTCTACGTAAGTGCGATTTAGGCATATAGCCCCGCAAAGCATCTTTGCACCAATAGTAGCATAAATGTGATTTAGACCCTAAGGCCCTTTTATGTGGTCAGGTGAGAGCCGTTTATAAGCTCAAATGAAATATGACTTATGAGTCTTTTTCCTCAAATAAGCAATTTTTTTTAATGTGAGTTGGAGTGGTGTGGCTTACACCTCGTACTCACGTAGGTTGTTCTCTAAGGGTGAGTACTTTTTCCCACTTGGATAGGACCATCTAAAGGAATGCAAAAAAGAAAAGAATAGCTACGAGATTCTATATTTTTTATTTTCCCTCAAGGGAAAAGAGCATAATATCATATCCTTTTCACTATCCCCAAACACACCAAACAATTGTTCTTTTTAATATGTCTTGCATGTGAGGTTCCTAATAAAAAAATATTAATGAAAACATAATATTTGGTTGTTTCCTTCATAGGCAACCTACACAAAAGCATCAATAGTATTTTTGCTTCTATCTTTGGTACACATCCTGCATAAAACAAAGTCTAGATACTGCATAAGTGTCTTCACTAAAATATCCTACATAAATCTATTAGGCTTCCAAAAGAAAACCATAGAAACAAAAAAAATGATCACTTTGTTGGAATCAACAAAAATAGGTTGCAAAAATCAAAGAAATAGAGAACAGTTTGTTGTTTTCAATTAAAAAAATCTAAGAAAATTCTAGTACGAGAATCTATAGAGCCCAGTATGAGAATCTATACCTCCCCATATGAGTTTCTTCCTGACTTGTATTTTCCTATGAGAACGCTCGTACAAGAAAACATGGCCAAAGTATGGATAGAATATCAAGATTTTGGAAAAAAATGTGGTTGTGAAGGCATACATTGATTTTTATACTCCACGATGGGCGCCAGAAATGTGGGTGTGAAAAGTGGTTACTACACTACACTTCAATGAGTCATTATATGATTGATCTAAACAATGAAATTATATTAATCTAAAAACCAAAATCAACAAAGGCGACTCATTTCCTTCTAGTAGACATGAGTATGAGTTTTCTCTTAGGTCATTGAAAAACCTAGTGACTATAGACATAATCTAAATGAAGGATTTAAAACTAACATGCAAATGCAATATTCATCCAATTCACTAATAGTTTATCCATATTAAACAAAATGAAGTGTTACTAGATTTGATAATGTAACACCGATGTGATTCAAACTAACTAACTATGCAATTAAGAATAAACTAACAATGATTACAATGCATAAACAAGAATAAGAAAATTGACAGTGTTACTCTACTCAGCAAAAGATTAGATCCTTTATGAGAATGGAGGCCTGGTTATATAGGAATCCTCTCGAGAATGAATGGACAAGATTGATCAAAGATGGATGATTGAGATTCATTCTAGACTAGCACAATCCATGTGCAACTAATTTGATTGGTTGAGAGAATCAATTAACTGAGTTGGTTTAATTAGTTGTTTTATAAACTTCAAAGGGTGAGTTGAAGTTGCTAAATTGATAGATGAGTTAACATAGGTGTTATCTGAGTTAACTAGATTGTTTCCAAAATCATGTTCAGTTGACTAAATGATGACTCCATAAATGCATTTTTGGAATAATTAAAGGATTTAATACATTTTTCTCCAAATTGTGATGACATAATTAATTTAATTCCTTTTTGTGATTAATTGATAATTATTTATTTATTTAATCAACATCCTAAAATATTAATTAAATAAATGGTATAAGGTTAATTTAATTGTCAATAATATTAGGATTTAGGAAATAATTAATCAAATAAGATCAAGTGTGAAAGTTGAATGGGACCTAGAGTATAGGTCAAATCAGATTGATGAGTTCAATTTCCTTAGGTTAGGACTTAGGGGATTTGATAAAAATTGGGGATTTGATAAAAATTAGGGCTTTGTTGAGGAATAATCAAGATTAGGGGCTTATGTTTTTGTTGACTATTTTTAGGTGATTACATCAGCAACCTTTCCTTTCAAGCACATTTTATCTCTACTTCAAGGTTGATTCCAAATAGGGGTTTGAATAAGGGAAACCCATTTCCATGACCGTTTACCCCTTTTTTGTATGTAGGAATGGGTGGTCCAGCTATCAAAACTATTCTTGAAAGTTCAAAATATGTAGGATGACTATCAAAGTTTTGGGAAATACCCTTGGGAACAAAATGCCCTAAACTTTTTTTTATCCTAGGAACAAAATCCCCAAGACATTTTGTACCTAGAAAATCATCTTCATATTTTGATCATAGGTTGGTATAGTTATGATATTTCCATTTTAGGTTGTTAAAACTTCCTGTTAGTTTTTTGCCAAACTGTATTTTTTAAAACTGCTTGTATTTGCTTATTTAGCCTCCTATCATCATATCATTCCCCTATAGGAAATAAGGTAGCGAACAAATTAGGGGTGGGTAGGGGTTGGATCAGTTGTTCCTAAAATTTTAAACTTTAAAACCTTTAAACCTTAGAACCTTGATTTATGATCTTAGTGAATTAAATTTGCATGCATGAATTAGAAACACATCCACAACATATAACACAAAGATTTTTATTGTGGAAAATGGTGCAGGAGAACCTATTCATTAGATGTCTCATGGAGAATTTTATATTTTAAATTTCCTCTTATATGGTTTGATTATTATGTAATGTCTTAAAGAATATTTGGAATCCATTCAAACCATTTTGTAAGGCTATTAAAGCCATTAAAATTATAGTGATCTATGGCTCCTGAAAAATTCAAGTATGGTAGAACCACTCAAATATATCCAAATAGAGTGGAATTGATGTAATTAGAGTCTTTAAGGCATTTTAAGAATATTTTAAATGTTTAGGAAATATTTGAGTTCATTTGAATAATATTTGTAAAAGTTGTTCAAAAGTTGCCAAAATTGTATGACAACTTTTACAACTTGGTGACAACTTTTTAAAAGTTTGTTAATGGATAGTTATAGGTTGATTGGATGGTTTATTATGATTCCAAATTATATAAATTTGGTCTCCAAAACAAGAAATGATAAGTTGGAGGAGTTTGAAGAAGGATTTGGAATGGAAGAAAACTTATTTTTGATGTTACATATCTCAGTTTTCCGATTATTTTTCTTGTAATTCCTTTGATGTTTTGAGTTGTGCAAACTCATTTTAAATGATACAGACCTTAAAATTATATTTTTGGAAATATATATAAGTTATATTTCATTTGGTTTGGTTTTGGTTTATTTTTATTACGTTTTAAGAAAGTTATAACCATTTTGGTGAAGACTGGTCGGATGCTATCATAATATGAGCAGTTTTGGCACAAATGCAATAACTTTTGTTTCATAGCTTGGATTTGGATATAACTTGGAGAAAATATTTTAAATTAACTTTTATTGAATCCCAAAAATGGTATTGGATTCATTATTTCATTTATGAAAGTTATTAATAAATGTTTGAGGGTTTCCGATTCTGCCCTAATTTGAGAAATTGTTTTTAAGATTGCAAAATGTTTGCATTTATTGGAATGATTGAAGGAAGATTGTAAATGTGAATCCTACCTATAAATCAAAGTGGTATAAGATCTTAAAAGGTCTGGGAAAAAGGTATTTTATGGTTGTGTGTTTGTCTTTTACAGGTTGAAGAGGGAACCTGGATACCAAGAGAGTAGGCCAAGAGATCAAAGAGGAGAAGGGCCTAAGGAGAGGTATCAAATACAAGAGGAAGAAAGTTAAAAAGAGACTTTCTTGATAAATAAAATGAATTTCTTTATGTAATGGATGCATGGGGATTTGTAGGGTATGGATTCAAAAAAGAAAAAGAGGAAAGAAAAAAATAAAAGAGAAGAGTAAATGTTAGAAAGATTGGAAAGAAAACTAGAGGCACATGAAAAGAAGTGGGTGGAAGATACAAAGAAATTTGATAAACTTCTTGAAATCATAGAGAAGAGAGGACCTGATTATGATGAAGTTTGAGATGCTGAAATAGTGGCAAATGGTGAGGAATATGTACAACCTCATGATGAAGAGATTCAAAAAATTAGGGAAGAATGAAGAGAAACAAGGATAGAAGAAACAAAAGAGGAATATTTGATTGAATCTAATGAGAAAGTTGAAGCAATGGAAGACTCCATAAAGATGTACATTATTTTAAAGAATGATGTTGAAGTGTTTTGAGAAATAAAGGATGATAATGAACAAATAATAGAGATGGATCAGATTTATGATGATAAAGATAGTAAAAGGGAAGAGTTTCCAAGAAGATTTGAGGAGAATGACTGAAATTTTGTGATTGATTTTGATAATAATCAAATAATTTTTGCACATGAATTTCTTATTGTATTCATTTCAATGTAGGTGATGAAGAAATCAGATTGGAAAGGCAATAATTTTTTTCTTAATAGGTTTACATTCTTGAGGAAAAGGATTGAGAGACCAAAAGTGAAGATGAAGAGAAGATCTTTGAAAACACACTTCCAAGGGACTTGGAAAAATTTCAAGGTCGGGAGTATGGTGCAGGAGCACCTATTCCTTGGATGTCTCATGGAGAATTTTATATTTTAAATTTCCCTTGATGTGGTTTCATTATTATGTATTGTCCTAAATAATATTTGGAATCCATTCAAACCATTTTGTAAGGCTATTAAAGCCATTAAAATCATAGTGATCTATGGGTCATGAAAAAGTCAAGTATGGTAGAACCACTCAAATATATCCAAATAGAGTGGAATTGATGTAATTAGAGTCTTTAAGTCATTTTAATAATATTTTAAAGGTTTAGGAAATATTTGAGTTCATTTGAATAATATTTGTAAAAGTTGTTCAAAAGTTGCCAAAATTGTATGACAACTTTTACAACTTGGTGACAACTTTTTAAAAGTTTGTTAAAAGTTGTTAATGGATAGTTATAGGTTGGTTGGATGGTTTATTATGATTCCAAATTATATAAATTTGGTCTCCAAAACACAAAATGATAAGTTGGAGGAGTTTGAAGAAGGATTTGGAATGGAAGAAAACTTATTTTTGATGTTACATATCTCAGTTTTTTGATTATTTTTCCTACAATTCCTCTGATGTTTTAGTGGTGCAAACTCATTTTAAATGAAACAGACCTTAAAATTATATTTTTAGAAATATATATGAGTTATATTTCATTTGGTTTGGGTTTGGTTTATTTTTATTACGTTTTAAGAAAGTTATAGCCGTTTTGGTGAAGACTGGTCAGTTGTTGTCATAATATGTGCAGTTTTGGCACAAATGCAATAACTTTTGTTTCATTGCTTGGATTTGGCTACAACTTGGAGAAAATATTTTTAATTAACAATTATTGAATCACACCAATGGGATTGGATTCATTATTTCATTTATGAAAGTTATTAATAAATGTTTAAGGGTTTTAGATTCTGCCCTAGTTTGAGAAATTGTTTTTAAGATTGCAAAATGTTTGCATTTATTGGAATGATTGAAGGAAGGTTGTAAATGTGAATCCTACGTATGCATCAAAAATAAAAATAGGTAATAAAAATAAACCAAACCCAAACCAAATGAAATCTAACTCATATATCTTTCCAAAAATATAATTTTAAGGTCTGTATCATTTAAAATGAGTTTGCACCACTCAAAACATCAAAGGAATTGTAGGAAAAATAATTACAAAACTGAGATATATAACATCAAAAATAAGTTTTCTTCCATTCTAAATCCTTCTTCAAACTCCTTCAACTTATCATTTCATCTTTTGGAGACCAAATTTATATAATTTGGAATCATAATAAACCATACAACCAACCTATTACTACCTATTAACAACTTTTAACAAACTTTTAAAAATTTGTCACCAAGTTGTAAAAGTTGTCATACAATTTTGGCAACTTTTGAACAACTTTTATAAATATTATTCAAATGACCTCAAATATTTCCTAAACCTTTAAAATATTCTTAAAATGCATTAAAGACTCTAATTACATCAATTCTACTCTATTTGGATATATTTGAGTGGTTCTCCCATACTTGACTTTTTTAGGACCCATAGATCACTATGATTTTAATGGATTTAATAGCCTTACAAAATGGTTTGAATGGATTCCAAATATTCTTTAGGATATTACATAATAATGAAACCATATCAGAGGAAATTTAAAATATAAAATTCTCCATGAGACATCTAATGAATAGGTGCTCCTGCACCAAAAACCCAAATGGGAAAAATCACAGTGGGGCTTGAACCCAACATAAGTATATACCTTGTTAGAAGTATAAGATTATTATAAATGAGGAATGCACATGCATTCAAAAACACTATGTAAAATGCCTAGGGCTACAACCCAAAGGAAGGCTTACTTCCTTACAATACCACTGCAATGGTCGATTCAAACGACAATCTAAGATTTTTGTGAATTGTATAATAGCATCTACCTAATGCCTAGGTTAGTTCCAATAAAGTAAAACATAGATCTCTGATAAACCCTTCTCTGACTTCTTTAAATGAATACTTTGAACACCAATAGATTTGTCACTCTTTCTATGCACTCAATTAAGCATCTACAACTCACTTTTTTGCCCTAAATCTATATATAAATCATCAACTTTGAAAGCTAAATAAGGTTAGAAAACCCCAAATTTAAACAAAAAATCCATGCACCAAAAACTACATTTAAAATCTATGTTCAACAGCCAAAACATAGAAGGGATCCATAACATCAATCTCCAGCACATAACACCACCTCAAATCTCACCTCAAACTTCTACAAAATGATTTACGGATCAAGTCGACCAAGAACACAAGGAAACCACTACTAATAAAAAAATCCACCAATCTTGATAATCACAATCGATGTGGACCACCAAATCAATATGCATACAACCTAAGAACATCCATAGGCATCATGAAGAAAATATAAACATCCAAAGCCACACCAAACAGTGAATTCACTAGCATCTCTCAAACCAAACCTCAATAACATTGTCATCATCCATTGGTACACCTAAAAAATGCCTTGTGAACCTCTAAACCATGAACCTTTTGAACTGAGGACACATCAGAATGTCTCAAACCTCCACTTAGGTGTGTAGATAAAACTATCAACCTAGAAGTACACACTAAACCAATCTTTTTCACCCTGTCAACACTGGCAAATAATATAAGAGCCAATCACCAAACATGTCCTCATAACTCATCCAAATCTTTGCATGCACCTCTGTAACTTGAAAAATACCAAGTTTAGACTCTATACAACATCTCTTAACATGCATAACCTTTTCTCTATAGTGATCAAACCTCTGCACTAAACCTCTAAGCATATTGCACCATTGACAAACATATATATTGACATCAATAACAACACATCCAACTTGCCAACATTCCCCTCAAATCCAACTTCCCATATTTCATTATTGTGAAGGATCATTGCACTCATTTAGCGCTTGATTCCTAATTGATCCTATTGGGTCATATTTCTTTTGATTGTGCAATATGAAATCATATCAATCATCTTGCTTCCCTTTTTAATTATATAGGTTTTTCATAAGATCTTTAAGAAACCAAAGAGATTTTATTCTCCAATCTATGAAATCCTAGAATTTCCATCTTGAAATCCTATTTCTAACCATAATTATTACTATATAATATACTTAATAATTTGATAGATATTCCAAAGACATCTAAAAACTTCAAAACATAGCACAAACAATGCACAAATTTCCAACTCCCTATTTTTTACACAATATTTTAAATCCTCATTGTCTATTTAAAGAAAAAATTGGAGTCTTTCAAAAATCTCTTCTATTTTTGTCCTTGTTAGTTGACAAATTATCCTTTCCACATATTTTGATATATTTACACGCTTTTACACAAACCAGACCAATACTACTAATCAACAGTCGATTGAATCAGTAATTGAGTCCTCTTTGAATTTTGTTATGAAGGTAAAACTCCCTCATTTGCATAAATTTTGGATTTTTTGAATTATTAAAAACTTGTGTAACTAGAACGTAAGAAAGGGGGTAATAGTTACCCATTACCATGAAATAATTATGAACATAAAGATTATAAACAAGTATTAAATTATATATTATTTTCACCAAACAACTATCTTCAAACAAGATTTTTACTTAAAGGTAAAACACCACATTTAGATAACTCAAAACATAAATGAATCAAATTCTAATCATAGTAACACCCACATAAGTATTCACACTACAAAGAGTATTTATATTTAATGCTTAAAATGAAAGTTCCAAACAAACATGGATATTAACCAGAGACACACAAAGAGATTCATTGAAACTAAAAATTGATATTAACTAAAGTTTAAGATTTATTTGCAAAATCATTTTTGTCTCTCACTCATACTTCAAAGAATAAGGGAAATTCCAATTTTTTTGATCTTCTTCTATGTTTACATTTCCCATATTTAAAGATTTTACCCAAAGATACAACTATGCAATCCATTACATAATAATTGATTCTATTAAAGAATCTACATTGAAAATAAACATGTCTTTTTGAAGCAAAACAAAACAAGTGTCATATTAAATTCAATATAAGTAAACATTATAATATATGGAACCTTTTTAGCTTTCCCTACTTGTGTTGGTGGCTATTGAGTCATGTGTTTCTTCTTGTACACCTATAAGGACTTGGTGGTGGCTACCATCTTATCATGATCTAGAATATTCACATTCATGCTTCGTAGGGCCCAAAATATCTTTTCTCTTTTGATTTATTTGACCTTTTTAATGAAGGTGAGAGTATGATTGACACACCACATTAAATTTGCATCTATTTGAACCAGATCATTGTGTTTCTCTTGTTGAAAGTTTTAGGATTAGCTATGGTATTAATGTTTCTTTGATACTCTGCTTTAATTTCATTGCCAAAGGTGATTCCTAAATTGTCTTTTCTTTTTTGTTTACAACCTATGTCCTTGAACTCTTGTATTTCTTGAGTGTCCATTTCCATTTCATTTTCAAGAAGTTTGACTTGTTTGATTAAGTTCTTCTATATACATTCACATTTTCATTGGAGGATGTAAATGCATTCTCTTCAAGAAATATCCTATGATGATATTATGCCTTTGGTTGTTGCCACATCAAGCACCATATCAACAATGTCTTGTAGTAACCTGTCACTTTCCTTATGTGCCATTGTTTCCATTTTTAAAATTGAAATTTAGATAAAATCCCATTTCTAGTTGCTACTAGTTTATTATAGGACTTACTCAAGTTATTAGTGAAAGACAATCATTTATCCTTTAAATCTTTTATCCACTCTTAGACAATCCTTCCAAAATAGTTATCAATTTGTATCTAAGATCAACTCTTTGATACTATCATATTTTGGATCCAGGATAGCTTGGAGAACATTTAGAATTGATCAGATAATGGACTCAAAAGATACTTCAAGAACTCAATTAGTGCTTCCACTATGGCCTTTAGATTCTATGGTAGAATTGTGCTTGAAATCTGAAATAATTGAAATGCAAATACTGACCTCAAAATAGGGCAAATCTGGAAAATGCCAATTTTTGATGTCTATGTGTACTTTCAGGTAATTTTGCAACCTGTTTCAGACTGGAAATGCCAAGATGAAGAAAACCCAGAAATCTTTTGTCTTTCCGACGACAGGTAGTCTTTGACCCTCATAAAATGTCAAAGGCTACATTATTTATTTGAAGGTTGATTCTGACTTTGTTCGCAAATCCTGAAAGTTCATCGAAAAGGGTATCCAAATCTACTCTCAGATCTAAAATTTTGCACTTGTACCTACAAGAAAAAGAGGGTTTTTGTTGTTTGTTTGAGGGGTTTGCCTTGGTCAATCCCCGGTTTGGAATCAACCTTAATATTGAAATTGAAATGAGAATGCTAGCAAGTAGTAGAAGTAGATCTAACAATGAAGCTATGCAATTCGATAGATATGCAATTGTATTTTGAATGTAAACAAGTATATTGATATGAAAGCTTGAACACAACAATGGTAAATGTAAATCAAAACCATGAAAGTAAATACAAAACCTCCATGCTTGTATGCTTGGAATCCACCTTGATAGAAGAATGAATGGATCTAAAAGATGAACAAAGGATCTTGAAGGAAGATCACACCACCATGATGGCTAGATCTAGGGTTTGAATGATGAATCTTGAATGCTTGAACCAAATCCCTTCAATGGCTTAAATGCTTGAATCCTTGATTTTCAAGGGAGAACTTGGATGGAGAAGAGGACTTGAATGGAATGCTTGATCTTTCTTGAAAGAGAAATTGATTTCCAAAACTTGATCACCAATGTCTCCTTGAGAGTGCTTGATGCATGAATGAATGAGATGCAAAACTTGATGGAGAAAATGAGAGAGGAAGGCCTCCTTTTATAGTGAACTAGGGCACAAAACCCTAGATAAGGATGACATTGGAGAATTAAATCCCAATTAACCTTAACCCCTAGAAATGGACCCATATTAAATGCAATTTAAGGATTTACCATTCCGAAACCTGAAATGGCTGACCTGGAGGCGGGAAAAGAAATATCTCTGAAACCCGACAATCAAAAATCATGGGAATTTGAAATATGGACTAGGGGTCAGGGATGAGGTCGACTCTTCCCTAGGTCAGGGTCAAGGTCAACTTTGACCCTCAAGGTCAACTTTGACCTTGAGGTCAAAAACCTCAAGACCCCAGCCTAGAATGCCAAGAAATGCAGATATATACTGAATTCAGAGATAGATAGAAGCGAAATGAGAAGAACAAGTCAGATCTAAGAAAAGGGATGATTCAAGGTGCTTGACATGACCTAGACCACTCACTCAGAGGGCTAAATGCTCTTATCATGGAAGTGCTTCCATTTTAAGATGATACATTAAGCCCCCACTTTAGCAAGAGTATGGATTCGATGCAAACTCTTGGTAAAGGAGAAGGAAGAAGAGATCCCAGTGGATTCAAAATGAGATAGAATGACACTTGGTTAGGGACACAAGACCCCAAGGCTAAGGATTCTAACTCAACATACGTGCATGAGGGTGCAAAAAACAAAAGGACACAAAAGAGGGGGTAATACTAAAACAAACCCAAATCAACTAGCATAAGAAACCTTGCTAAGAAACATTTCTTATACTAACATCATATTTGGAAAGCTATCATAAAAGCATAAATGTTTACATAAGAAAGACAAGAACAACACTATAAATGACATAGCTTCATGATCTAGTCCTACTAGCATGGAAGTGAAAAGAGAGAAAGGGAAAAGAGTGATTACCTCGCCTAGTAAGATGCCCACCTTACCATGAATCACCCTGGAGGGAGAGTCCAACATGTTCACCCATAAACTATGCTTGTAATTGTAATATGTCTTTTGATGGATTCTATAATACCCATAGATCCACCTTCTTGTATCACTATGAATATGAAATGTGTCTCCTCAGGATTTAGCAACTTATGTGTGTTACCTTTGGAAGATTTAGCATATAGATGCGTGTCTTTTCAAGATTTAGAAACTTATGTGCATTACCTTCCAAGATTTAGCAACTTATGTGCGTTACCTTCCAAGATTTAGCATATTGAAATTTTTTGAAAAATACGTGTCTCCTCAGGATTTAGCAACTTATGTGCGTTACCTTCGAAAGATTTAGCATATGAATGCATATTTTTTTAGGATTTAGCAACTTATGTGCATTACCTTCCAAGATTAAGCATGTAAAAATAATTAAAAACTATAGTACAAGGGAGACCCTATATATGCCCCCCTCCTTAATATGGCAAAAACATACTATTTTGACATGTTAAGGAAAAGAAAGAACAAGGATAAAGCCTTCTTCAACATCAAGACAATATCCACAAACAACACCCAATCCAAGCCAAGAAGGTCATAGCTCCTATGAGGCCATGGAAGGGACAAATGTAAAGAGATATCATGCAAGAAGTGAAAATAAAGTAACCCTTATGAGGGATAGCACATTGTTAAGTTTCCAAGGTGAGAGATATATCAACCATGGAAACCTAATGTCAAACAACAAAAGAGGTTGTTATCAAGGGCATATATCCTCAATGCAAACCAAAATTTTCATGGATGATTGAATATCACATAATAGATAGATACTACTTAACCAAGGAAAAAGGTGCATCTCAGAAAGACAGAAAAGAAGGAGATGGCATCCTTGCCCCCCAAGTGTAGGAACAAAGATGGAAGAGGATACCTTCTTCACAATGCAAGGAGATATCTTGTTTACAACAATGTACACAATATTCTTAGTGAGGGATATTGACCCCTACATCCAAGAATATAGATAACCATGAAAAGGATATGTCACTCATGGAAAAAGATCCTCGAAGAAAGAGATCTTATCAACAAGACCCCCACCAAAGAGGAGTTCTTTAAAAAAAATATCATCTTTCAAAAGGTGGGAACAAAGATTCAATCATCAAGCCCCCCGCAAACAAGAGGAAGAGGAATCTTTGAAATGAGGGAAACAACTCTAACACCAAAGCAAGGGTGACATTTTATAAAGAATATAATTTGCAAAATAGAGAAGAGGTGACGACTTAGGACAACAACTTCTCATATAAGAAGGTTATCCATAGTCAAAACATCTATCAATATGATGAAATAATATTTCAATATAAACAAATACCACTAAGCTAAGGAAAGAAATTCCCTAGACAAAGAAAAAGAAAGAGGTACCTTGCCCCCCAAGGATAGAGACAAGGGATACCCTCACAAAAAAAATGTCTTAAAAAAGGCATCTTGAAAAAAAGATAGATTCTATGGATGATTAAAAACATAATGCAAAGCCATAGAAAAATAGGAGAGAAAGAATACCAATTAAGCTCGAGATATAATATATATACTAAAAACCTAATGGATCCTAAAAGACTGGATGAAGATACACCTCTTTCCCCCCAGTCATGAGACAAGAGGGGAAGAACATCTACATTATATCATAAGAGGGGGAATCCCCTAGATCAAAATTATGAAGGAATTGTAAAACTGCACGACTGAGATATAATTCCTAAAGCAGCTCTTTCTCTAACATATAACTTGAAATGTTTACAATCAGCAAGTAAATGTGTGTTGCTATAATGAAAAGGACATTTGTATTTTTATAAAGAATCTATCGGCATAGGTCTAAAGATTTCTTTCTTGGAATTCATTAACTCAACATTACCTTCTTAGCCACTTCTTGATGAACATTAGGGTTATCTAAGATAGGTGTGGGGAGAAGAATGTGAAGAGGAGGATGATGATTAACATCACCTACCTTGACTTGAGATTTTTAACAACCAACACCATACATATCCGGTTTAGAGGGTATAAGAACTGGAAACCTTATACAATGCTCGTTAACTCCAAGCCCTAAACCTTTATAACCTTGTTTAGTCACCATATTATATCCGGTAGTGTACATATTATGTAAAGCTTCTACAGGAGGTGATTGTTTATCATGTTCATGAGTAAAGATTGTATAAGGTGGGATAATAGGTTTTGAAGAAGTTTCTTTACCCTTTCCTTTAATATCATCATGAATCAAAGGAGAAGGTAAATCAAAGAAATCTTGCACATCTGCATCCTGAACCATAGCTTGAATCCCATCATAAGTATGAGAAGAACAAGGATGAATAGATGGAAAATTGGGTGTCAGATTAGGATTAGGAAGATTAGGATTGATAGGATTATGATTAGGATTGATAAGATTAAGATTATGATCGATAGGAGATGGTTTATCATCTACCAAATTCTTCACATGATCCAAAAGATTAATAAGGCTACCACATCAATCTTTAATGAAGGTTTTAAATGTAGGCAGACTAGTGTCAGTCAACTTCACAAAAGCATAAGCAAGAGCAAAGTGAAGGATCATCAACATATTGAAGTGAATGATACTCTCATAAACATCATAGGTATTATAAAGAGATGTTAAAACAAGAGTAATAAAGAACATGACTACACACCAAAGCATCTTAACAATCTCCATAGAAAATGAAATGCAAGAAATGTTTTTGGATTTTATTGAAAATATAGATTTTTTTGTATTTTTGAATGCAAGATCATAAAATAAATCTAATCTAAATGTAAGAAAGGATCTAAAATCTAACACAGTAGGGCATCTAATTCCACAAAAGAAAAGGGGTAAGTACGCCGGGTTCACCAAAATGAATAGGGGTAAAATGGAATCACCTCTATTCAATGTAATGTATGGGGGAAATATAAGATCCACTCCTAAATCCAAATTCCCAAAGGAGAGATCCGATTTGATCAACCAAAAGGTTAATGCACAATTGAATCAATCTATGGAGAATATGAAAGAGAGAGAAACATCCTATATTTTCCTATGGTAGAATTGTGCTTGAAATCTGAAATAATTGAAATACAAATACTAACCTCAAAATAGGGAAAATCTAGAAAATGCCAATTTTTTATGTCTGTGTGTACTTTCAGGCAATTCTACAACCTATTTTGGATTGGAAATGTCGAGATGAAGAAAACCCATAAATCTTTTGTTTTTCTGAAGGCAGGTAGTCTTTGACCCTCATAAAAGGTCAAAGGCTACATTCTTTATTTGAAGGTCGATTCTGACTTTGTTTACAGATCCCGAAAGTTCACTGAAAAGGGTATCCAAATCTACTCTCAGATTTGAAATTATGTACCTGTACCTGCAATAAAAAGAGGGTTTTTGTCATTTGTTTGAGGGGTTTGCCTTGGTCAAACCCCGGTTTGGAATCAACCTTAATATTGAAATTGAAACGAGAATGCTAGCAAGTAGTAGAAGTAGATATAACAATGAAGCTATGCAATTTGATAGATATGCAATTGTATTTTGAATGTAAACAAATATATTGATATGAAAGCTTGAACACAACAATGGTAAATGTAAATCAAAACCATGAAAGTAAATACAAAACCTCCATGCTTGTATGCTTGGAATCCACCTTGATAGAAGAATGAATGGATCTAGAAGATGAACAAAGGATATTGAAGGAAGATCACACCACCATGATGGCTAGATCTAGGGTTTGAATGATGAATCTTGACTGCTTGAACCAAATCCCTTCAATAGCTTAAATGCTTGAATCCTTGATCTTTAATGGAGAACTTGGATAGAGAAGAGGACTTGAATGGAATGCTTGATCTTTCTTGAAAGAGAACTTGATTGCTAAAACTTGATCACCAATGTCTCCTTGAGAGTGCTTGATGCATGAATGAATGAGATGCAAAACTTGATTGAGAAAATGAGAGAGGAAGGCCTCCTTTTATAGTGAACTAGGGCACAAACCCCTAGAGAAGGCAGACATTGGAGAATTAAATCCCAATTAACCTTAACCCCTATAAATGGACCCATATTAAATTCAATTTGAGGATTTACCATTCTGAAACCTGAAATGGTTAACCCAGAGGTAGGAAAACAAACATCTCTGAAACCTGACACCCGTAAATCATGGGAATTTGAAATCTGGACTGGGGGTCAAGGATGAGGTCCACTTTGCCCTAGGTGAGGGTCAAGGTCAACCCTAACCTAGGTCAGGGTCGAGGTTAACTTTGACCCTCAAGGTTGACTTTGACCTCGAGGTCAAAAACCTCAAGACCCCAGCCTAGAATGCCAGGAAATGCAGATATATAGTGAAATCAAAGATAGATAGAAGCAAAATGAGAAGAACAAGTCAGATGCAAGAAAAGGGCTGATTCAAGGCACTTGACATGACCCATACCACTCACTTAGAGGGCTAAATGCTCTTATCATGGAAGTGCTTCCATTTTAAGATGATACAGAGTAGAGAAAGGAAATGAGGTTTGAGATTTACCACCAGTAATTTCTTGTTGTTTCATATCCTGAATAGGTCCCTTGCCCTTTCAATCATCTCCCTATTTCTTACTTGATTCTCTTGTTCTTAAATCAAGTAGTGAACCACTTCTGCATGTCAGCTTTGGATTTTAATGTTTTTTAAGAGGTTCCTCATCCATGACACCTCCTATATTACTTAAAGGCTACATTTGTGTGATGTTAACAATGAATGATGCACTCAGCTAGACTAAACTACTCTTTTTTGAGGGTTGGGTTCTCCTAATAGAAGAATAATTCTTATCATTCCCCTTTTTCTTTACTACCCACATATAGGTTATCTCAATCACCATGCCCACTGTCCTATCCAAGTTATCTTATTTTGACATAATCTATTCAATTGGATCCATGGTTGTGCTTATGCTTCTAGAGTATACACAAGAACAACTACATCAAACTCATCATTTATGATACCAATTACACCAATTAGGAATCAATAATCAATTATCTATTTTAAGGTCATCCTTTATCAACTCAGTGTACTAACCTCTAGGTCATCATGATAGTCTTCCCAATAGTCTTATAATTGTAGCATATGGTTGTAAGAGGGTCCCAAGAAAAGATTATTATTTCCAAAGTCCTTTGGATCAAAATACATCCTTAGAGTATTATAAGTATCCATTTTTTACTTCTTCAGTACCTTAACCATGTTAAAAGCATTAGAATTTGTTTGAAATTTGTATATTCCCAAATGAATGGTAAATTGGATATCCACCTTCTTAATCTTGCTAAATATTTTATTTACTTCACAAATTTATCAGCATAAGTCAACCATGATAATATTATTATCTACATACCTGGGCAACTTCCATGGAAAATTGTTGAAACCCTTGACTCTAAGATAGGTGAAAGTTGGAAATTGTATGAAGAAACTTCCATAAGTTCGTATAAGAGTAATAGTCTTAGGGGAAATCCTTCATTTCGGATGACCATGTATTTCCCTCACTAATTTCATATTAAATTTATCATTGACCCTTTTGAGATTGGAGTACCTACACTACAATTGTATGCTAGGGTAAAAATCATAGATTTGTATATCTTGTTTAAATTCTTCAACGCAATCCATCCCAAACCAATATTGAGTACATTCTAGGACATACAATAAGTAAGACATGTAGAAAATTCAATGGTAATTTAGTGATCTTCTCATGTAGATAGTCACTAATCAGTCCAACCTAGTCTAAATAATCGGTCCCTACATAGATTACTTGAATGAAGAAAAATATCCACTTTTCCAAGTTTAGGGAATCCTCATATCCTCTAAGACTATTCAATAAAACAACTATATCTATAATTTCCCCTTTAATGAAGGATCTATGCATAGTGGTGATGAACTACAACTGATTGAATATCTGAGTGAACAGAAGGAACAATGATTAGAGATCACCGAGCTACTGAAATGATATGTAAGATGATTAAATTAGTCAATATGTTGTCATTGATGTCAACTAGTCTTGACAATACTTATCATGATAGTTACAAACATCTGAACATCTGTTGAAGGAAGAAAAGATGAAGAACTAAGATATCTACACAAGGAAAATATGGATATGACAGATAAGGATAAGGTAAACATTGGGTAACTTATTGACGAGTCTCTGACTTTATATTGTTGACTTGAGCATGTTACATTAATATATTATGAAGAAGATATTTGAAATGAACAAGTCAATGTGGTTGATAATTGAAGATTTCTGTATACACCGAGCCAGTGCAGTGTATACCGAGTGATAGTAATAATTGAGTTGGTTATCACCGATGCATTTCTATATTAACCAAGTATGGATGAAAACATTAAATGCTAAGAACAGCCGACTGAAATTGATGAGTTGGAAATTGTTATGATTTCAAGGTTAATGATAAAGTTAGTTAAGAGATCCACGACTGAAAAAATTCAGAGATGATCTAAAGGATGAGATTGAAATGTGTTATGGACACATCTGTCGAGGAAGGTTTAAGAGGCAAAATGGACGAAGAAGATTATGAGGCAAAATCTTATGGATGATATGAATACGGTTTACTTGTCTATATAAGAGATATGAGTTTCATTATTGAAACATGTCGAAAAGAAGAAGACTGCAGAGATTTTGCATGAAGACTTTATTCATGCATGCTTGATCAAACTGGTTATTTGAAGATCCGAACTGCAAACATTACCGAGCGTCGGAGAACTATTTACTGAGTGAAAGTAAGTTGAGAAATATTGAGGAAGTGAATTGATTAATGATCAGAGGATTTTATGAGCTTAGCATAGATCTAAATATTTGCAATTGAGTTGTATGATTAGTACTATATCAATTTAACCATTGATTCATAAAATCTCTTAATCGAGTGGACTTAACAGTCTTATTGTTCTATCCTATGACATTCATTGAAAGTAAAGTGTTATCTTGTTGACCCCATAGTGAATGTTGGTCAAAAGTTAACTATTAGTGATAAATCCTCTAACCAGGTCACACCTAACAGTGTGTATTGTAACCTTTAACCGGGTTGGCTCTTCACCGAGCCCACTTCAGAAGAGTGAATTATTTTGGGTTACCGGTCCGAGGTGGTTTTTCCCTTAGCAGGGTTTCCACGTGAAATCATTATGTTATGTGTTATTTGTTATGATTGTTTTGCTATCATACTTTACATACTACATAGTTGATTTAGTTAGTAATCATAGTTGGATAATTATTGGTAATCGGTAAACTGGACAGATAGATTGATATTGTATGTTACCGAGCTGCATAATTTGTCAAAATTGTTTTATAAGATACATCTTTGGATATGGTACTGAGGGATAAATGATTTAACTGGTTCAGCCCCCCTCTTAGTTATTATAACAAGTGGTAGGTAATTTGGATTGTCTCAACCTAGGGAGTGAGAACCATTACCTAACACTTGTATTCATGTATACTCATTTCTTATTGTTGAATTCACATTGTGAGAACAAAAATTCCCACTGTGCATACTCCCTCCTATTCAGTAGATGGAATAAATTCTAAATGGTTGTCCAGTCAAGAGTGACTAAGAATTTGATCATCATATGTCTTGATTGTTCTTGTGTTGGAATCATATATATTGATGCACTCCTTTACTAAATCCACACACTATACAACTACCAAGAATCCTACAGGTTAAAGTAACCCACTTTCCACCAACCTTTAGGTAAGTGAGTGCCTATTTGGATTTTCCACTCTTCTCTAACACTTATAAAAGTCAACATGGCTTAATTTTATATCTCCCATTTCAGAAACTGTACATTCTAAACTATTGAGATGGTCATATAAATTCTTAAACTTCATTCTTTTATATCTAATTCTAATTAAGTCTTTGGAAACTTACATTGCTACACACTACCTCTGATAAGAGACACAATTGATCTATGTATGGATAAGGAAATGTGAAACTTGTTGGTTTTGATGCCCTTTGCAAAGATAATTTCATGCAATAGCTTTCTTCCTTTTTTCCCTTATCTGTCACAATGAATTACAAGAAATAAAATGTATGACATAAAAAAGGGAAGCCATTAAAGCCAGTAATTCAAGTAATTCAAGTAATTAATACATGTACCTTCCACCATCAATACTTTTCTTGGTGACATCAGCTGAGACTTTTCAAAAGATTCAAAAAAGGACTTCTATTTGGTTTGTTGGGCTCTACCTTATGTTTTGCAACTGCCCTTTAAATGATGTCTTTGTTTCTTTTCTTATGAATTGGAATATCTTCTTTAAGAAAATTTTGACAAATGAATAAAGTTCCTAAACTTATCTTTAGACTTGGAGTACTTAAGGTGAAGTCCCAACAATTATGTCAAATTTTTCCAATACCTTTAGAACTAAGCTTATCTTTAGCTTTTGGTTTTGACCTATCTTTAATCCTTTTCTTTTTCTAATATTGGGTTCTGACTTGGATTATGGAACAAGTTTTTGTGAATTGTAGTTGATGATATACAACTGATTGAATATCTTGATGAAGATTTAGGAGGTTACCGAGCTAGTAAAGTGACATGTAAAATGATTAAATCAGTCAATATGTTGTCATTGATGTCAACCAGTTTTGACTATACTTATCATGATAGTTACAAATATCTGAACATCTGTAGAAGGAAGCAATGGTGAAGAAATGATATATCTACATAAGGAGAAGATGGATATGACATATAAGGATACGGTATACATTGGGTAGCTTATTGATGAGTCTATGACATTATGTTGTTGACTTAAGCATGTTGCATTATCCTATTATGAAGAAGAGATCAAAATTGAACAAGTCAATGTGGTCGATAATTGAAGATTTTTGTATACATCGAGTAAGTCTTGTGTATACCGAGTGACAATAATAACCGAGTTACTTATTATAGATGTATTCAATATTAACCGAGTATGGATGAAAACATTAAATGCTATAACAGCCGACTGAAATTGATGAGCTGGAAATTGCTTATGATTTTGAGGTAAGAGATGAAGTTTGTTATAAGATCCACGACTGACAAAATTTAGAGATGATCCAAGAGATATGAATGAAATGTGTTATTGACACATCTGTCGAGGAAGGTTTAAGCATCAAAATGAATGAAGGAGATTAAGAGGCAAAATGTTATGGCTGATATGAAAATAGTTTACTTATCTATTTAAGAGACATGAGTTTATTTTTGGATATACCAAATGAATAGAGACTACAAGAGATTTCATGTGAAGACATTTTTCATGCATACCTGATCAAACTGGTTACAGACATAACCAAGAAGAACTGTAGAACCAAGCGTCAAAGGTACATACACCGAGTGAAGTAAGTTGAAGGATTTGAGAAAGTGAATTAATTATTGATCAGAGGAGTTTTTATGAGCTTAGCATAGATCTAAATATTTCCAAATTGAGTTCCATTTGAATCAAATCACTACTATATCAATTTAAACATTGTTACAATAAAATATCTTAACCGAGTGGACTTAACAGTCTTATTTTCTACTATGGCATTCGTTGAATGTATGAAGGTTTTCTTGTTGACCCCATAGTGAATGCTAGTCAAAAGTTAACTGTTAGTGTTAAATCCTCTAACCAGGTAGCACCTTACAGTGTGCATTGTAACTTTTAACAGGGTTAGCTCCTAACTGAGCTCACTTCAAAAGAGTGAAATATTTTGGGTTACTGGTCCTAGGTAGTTTTTCCCTTAGTAGGGTTTCCACGTTAAATCTTTGTGTTATGTGTTACTTGTTATGATTGTTTTCTATCATACTTTACATATTTCATAGTTGATTAATCAGTATAAATAGTTTTGGAATTACTGGTATTCAGTAAATAAATAGACAATTTGTTATCTTATCTTACCAAATTGTTGAAAAAGTTTCTATATGTACATCTAAGAGTTTGGGACTGTAGGATAATTGATTTAACTGATTCACCCCCCTCTTAGTTATCTAACAATTGGTATTAGAGCATATTGGTTTCTTGGAGGAAAGTTTCAAGGACTTGAGCTAAAGATCACAAGATGTATAAAAGGGAAGTGCCTAAGCTAAACAAGGATAACTTCACAACATGGAAAAGCAGGGTGAGGCTGCACATATCTGGAATTGGAGATTCTTCCCTTCAACTCCTAGACAATGGTTATCTACAACCGACTATTGGACCTTTGACAGTTGATCAGCTGAGAGACAGACATGAACACAATATGACAATGATAGAGATTGATGTTGCTCTATCTAATGCAAAATTTGAAGATATCAAAGCATGCACAATAGCTAAAGAAATGTGGGAAAAGCTTACATTAGTTCATGGTGGTGATGTAAATGTGATGAGAGCTAGAGCTGAAAGCCTTAGAGGTAGATTTGATGATATGAAGATGAAAGAAGGTGAAAACGTTACACAATACTCTAACCAAATTAAGGAGGTAGTCAATGCTATCTGAGGAGCGGGAGTTATTATTTTTGAAGACACTGTTGTGAGTAAAATACTGAGAACCTTGCTTCCTGTCTATACTATTAGAATCTCTACTATTCATGAAATGAGATCTGCACTAGGTATTGTTCTTACACTTGATAGTTTGATCGGTAAGTTAACTACTTTTGAGCTCAACAATTATGATAAAAATATTGTACCAAATGTTGAGTCTCCTTTTATGTCATCTTTGAAGATTGGTAAGTCTATCAGTAGACACAGTATAAGAAATGAAAGTGACAGTGACAGTGATGGAGATGAACTTGATGAGCTTAAAGCACTTATGGCTAGGAGGATGCAAAAAGGTAAAGGTAGATATAAAGGGAAATTACCTTTGGTATGTTTTAACTGTAAAGAGATTGGTCACATTGCAGCTAGGTTCCCTAACTGAAAGAAAGATGATAAAGATAAAGATAGAGACAATGGAATATCTAGAGAAAGGAAGTCTGACAGAAGAGATAACTGAGATCACGGAGGAAATGGAAACTATGATAAAAGAAACAACCGAGACTACAGAGACAAAGGCAAGAAGGCATGTTACCTTGTTGAAGATGAAGAAGACAACACTGATGAAGAATTTGAAGTGGTATTCATTGCTATGAAAGAAGATTTAGAAGAAGAAGAAAGGTATGCAGAGACAACACCTATTTCTAAAGTTAGCAAGAATGACACTTGGATTATTGATAGTGACTATACACATCATATGATTGGTGATAAGGATAAATTTGAATATCTTGAACACTATAATGGAGGATCTATTAAAATGGAAAATGATACACCTTGGCTAGTGAAAGGAAAAGGATCTATCTTGTTGAATAATAAGATTAGATGTGAGAATGCATATTGGGTGAAAGGACTTAACTATAATCTATTGAGTGTAGCATAATTGAATAATTCAGGTCATCGAGTTGCATTTGAAAGTAGAAAGGTGAAGATCTATGATGAAACTGGAAAGTTGGTTGGTACTGGAGAACAATCAAAAGGTAATCTATTTTATCTTGACAATACTAAAACTTCTTATTTTTTGGCTAGAAATGAAGATGTATAGTTGTGGCATAAGAGGTTGTGTCATGTGAACTTTGATAACATGGTTAAGATCAATAAGAAGAGAAGAGTTAGAGGTTTACCGAGTCTAACTAAACTTGACCAAGTCATGTGCAATCAATGTCAGAAGGGGAAAATGACTAAATCTAGTTTTAAAAGTAAAGACTATTCTTCTAAAGGTATTTTAGAGTTGCTACATACCGACTTATGTGGTCCTATGAGAACTAAAAGTTATTATGGTGAAAAATATTTCATTTTATTTGTTGATGACTACTCTAGGATGATAAATTGTTTAAGCTTTCGAATTGTTTAAGTGGTATAAAGATAAATTAGAAAGGGAAACCAGGAAAGATTTAAAATGCTTAAGATCTGATGGAGGAGGTGAGTTTATTTTTGATGAATTCACTAAATTTTGTAATGAGCATGGAATTAAAAGACAGGTTTCTGCACTGAGGACACCATAGCAGAATGGCATTGCATAAAGGAGAAATAGATCTATAGTTGAATGTGCCAGAACACTAATGATTTAGAAGGATGTTGCACAAATTTATTGGAGAGAAGCGGTTAGCACTACAATATACACACTAAACCAAGTTCAACTGAAGAAAGATACAAATAAGACACCTTATGAGTTATGGTTTGGCTACGCACCGAATGTAAGTTATTTTAGAATTTTTAGAAGTAGATGTTATATTCTAAAAGATGATAAGAATGGTAAATTTGATTCTAAAGGTGATGAAGGAATATTTCTAGGATATTCTACTAAGAGAAAAGAATATAAATGTTTGAACAAGACTACTAACAAAATGGTTGAAAGTGTTAATGTGAAAGTGGATGAAATAGCTGAGAAGAATGATGAAGAAAGTAGGAAGGAACCTGAAGACTATGGTAGGTTTACATATATTGAGCATCTATATTATCTACCCAAGCCACAAGATGAGTCTACTGAGCAATAGGAAAATGCTACCGAGAATCAACAAATACAAACCAAGAACTAGGAAGATGCTACCAAAGAAGAAAATGAACCTGAACCGAATGATCAACAAAGAAGAGAACAAGTACTGGCAAGATTTGTTAAAAGACACCATCCACATAACCAAATCATTGGAGATAAATAAGCTGGCATGATGACACAAAGTAAGTTAAGACAAAACACATGCTTAGTTTGTGAGTTTGAGCCTAAGAATGTTAGAGATGCACTTGAGAATGATGAATGGATTAAGGCAATGAATGAATAAATTGAACAAATAGAGAAGAACAAAACATGGACATTGGTACCAAGATTGAGTGATAAAAATGTAATTGGTACTAAGTGGATTTTCATAAACAAGTTGAATGAGAATGGAGAAGTAACTAGAAACAAAGCAAGACTTGTTTGTAAGGGATATGCACAAGAAGAAGGAATTGACTATGGTGAAACTTTTGCACCTGTAGCAAGACTTGAAGGAGTTAGGATATTACTTGCATATGCTGCACATAAGGGATTCAAAGTATATCAAATAGATGTTAATTCAGCATTTCTGAATGGACTTCTTGAGGAGGAAGTCTACATAGAACAACTTGAAGGTTTTGTTGATCTGAATCAGAAGAACATGGTATGTAGATTGCATAAAGCAACCTATGGACTGAAACAAGCACCGAGAGACTGGTATGAAATATTACATGTTTATCTTATTAGTATTGGCTTTATGAGGACAAGTGATAATAACAATTTGTACATGAAAGTAGAATTTGATAACAATATTTTGATTGCTGAAATTTTTGTTGATGATATAATATTTGAAGGACATGATATGATTTGCAAATCTTTCGCTGATGAAATGAGAAAAGAGTTTGAAATTTCAATGTTTGGAGGGATTAAATTCTTTCTAGGTTTGCAGATTATTCAACAAAATGATGGGATTTTCATGACACAATCAAAATATCAAGGAAGTGTCAAAGACTTTTGGCATGGAAGATTCAAAACCAGTGGGTACATTCATGGTCACATGATGTAAGTTGACAAAAGATGATGAATCAACTGAGATAAATCAGACATTGTATAGATCAATGATTGGAAAACTGATGTATGTAGTACACAATAGGCCTGATATAGCACATGTTGTTGGGATTGTAGCAAGGTTTTCTGCTAATCCTAAGGAATCACATATGGTTGTTGTTAAAAGGATTCTGAGATATTTGAAGAAAACTGAAGATTATGGTTTATGGTACACAAAGGAAGGCAAGTTTGAACTCCAAGTTTACACTGATGCAGATTGGGTTGGAAATATTGATGACTAGAAGAGTACAACCGGTGGAGCATTCTTTTTTGGAGAAAGACTTGTAACATGGATAAGTAAGAAACAAGCATGTATTTCACAGTCAACTATTGAAGCAGAGTATGTTGATGCTATTGCAAATTGTTCAAATATTGCATGGATAAAATAATTGTTGGAAGGAATGAATGAGGTGATCATTGATCCAGTGATTATATATTGTGGCAACACTAGTGCTATAAACATTTCAAAGAATTTGGTGATGCATTCAAAAATAAAGTACATAACTATAAAGTATCACTATTTGAGGGAACAAGTACAAGAGAAGAAAGTGAAGCTGGAATTTATGAATTCTAAAGAACAATTTGCTGATATATTTACCAAGCCCTTATTGAAGGACACTTTAAGTACTTGAGGACTAGACTAGGGGTCTGTCCCCTATCTATCGATCACTAAGGTGACAAGAGGTTGGATCAACCTATACTTTATTAGAAAATCATTTATGTTGATGCATATATCTCACACTTTAGGATTTCTAAGGTTGTGAAAGATTGTAGAAGCTGGAATAGGAATTGTATATTAGTACATGAAGGTACTTGATTTGAATTGAACAACGGAGAACTATTTGGCTGCTGAAGAGCTATTTTATTTTCTTTTGGCATTGTTGTCAAAGGGAGAAAAATTTATATGAAATATCTGTTGATAAGAACATGAAAAAGGAGAAAGATTGAAACATCTATCCACTACAGGGAGAAAGAATCAGAGAACTAAAGAAGATTAAATCCGCATGGAGAGTCTGCATAGAATGTTGTTGAGATGTAATGTAGTGATTAAACATATTAAATATCAAGCTAGGAAGAGCTTTACCAAGCTACAACATTTACCTATATAGTTGTAGAACTAATGTTTGGTATGGTATGACATATTTCATAATTGCTTGTGTTTCCATCAATGCCAAAGGGAGAGATTGATGATCTACAACGGATTGACTATCTTGATGAAGATTTGGGAGGTTACCAAGCTAGTAAAGTGACATGTAAAATGATTAAATCAATCAATATGTTGTCATTGATGTCAACCAGTTTTGACTATACTTATCATGATAGTTACAAATATCTGAACATCTGTAGAAGGAAGAAATGGTGAATAAATGAGATATCTACATAAGGAGAAGATGGACATGAAAAATAAGGATAAGTTATATATTGGGTAACTTATTGATGAGTCTATGACATTATGTTGTTGACTTAAGCATGTTGCATTATTCTATTATGAAGAAGAGATCATAATTGAACAAGTCAACATGGTCGGTAATTGAAGATTTATGTATACATTGAGTAAGTCTTGTGTATACCGAGTAACAGTAATAACTGAGTTAGTTATCACCGATGCATTCAGTAGTAATCGAGTATGGATGAAAACATTAAATGCTATAACAACCGACTAAAATTGATGAGCTGGAAATTGCTTATGATTTCGAGGTAAGAGATGAAGTTTGTTATAAGATCCAAAGCTGACAAAATTTAGAGATGATCGAAGGGATATGAATGAAACGTGTTATTGAAAAATTTGTTGAGGAAGGTTTACACGATAAAATGGACGAAAGAGATTAAGAGGAAAAATCCTATGGCTGATATGAAAATGGTTTACTTGTCTATTTAAGAGACGTGAGTTTATTGTTGGATATTCCAAATGAATAGAGACTGCAGGAGATTTCATGTGAAGACATTTTTCATGCATACCTGATCAAACTAGTTACAAACAAAACTGAGCAGAATTACAAAACCAAACGTTAGAGATACATACACCGAGTGAAGTAAGTTGAAGGATTTGAGAAAGTGAATTGATTATTGATCAGAGGAGTTTTTATGAGCTTAGCATAGATCTGAATATTTGCAAATTGGGTTGTATTTAAATCAGATCAATATTGTATTAGTTTAACCATTGTTACAACAAAATCTCTTAACCGAGTGGACTTAACAGTCTTGTTTTCTACTATGACAGTTGTTGAATGTATGAAGATTTTCTTGTTGACCCCATAGTGAATGTTGGTCAAAAGTTAACTATTAGTGTTAAATCCTCTAACCAGGTTACACCTCATAGTGTGCATTGTAACCTTTAACAGGGTTGGCTCCTAACCAAGCTCACTTCAGAAGAGTGAAATATTTTGGGTTACCGATCCCAGATGGTTTTTCCCTTAGCAGGGTTTCCACGTTAAATCTTTGTGTTATGTGTTACTTGTTATGATTGTTTGCTATCATACTTTAACTATTGCATTTTTGATTAATTGGTATAACAATTTTGGAATTATTGGTATTTGGTAAATGAACAGATAGTTTGTTATCTTATCTTACCGACTTGTTGAAAAAGTTTGAATATGTACATCTGAGAGTTTGGGACAGTAGGATAACTGATTTAACTAATTCACCCCCCCCCCCCTCCTCAGTTATATAATAGTAGTTTCATCTTTCCTGACTTAAGAAACCATTTTTCTTAATGAGGTGTTAGTTAATGTAGTCACTCATCGACTTAAGTATCAGACTTGAAGCATTATACAAATAGTTTTGAAGTATTTGTTGGGTTCTGAAAGTAATTTTTGAAACTTAAGATCAAACTTATTTTAAACCTTTAAACTTCACCTCCATAATTGCTATAATTATTCCATCTTGGATGTCGGGCTTTGATGGAAGTTCTTCAACCAACGTTGGATGTTAATATGTAATTTTGAATTAAGCTTTAAATACTTGGAGGAAAGTTGGAAAAAACATACAAAAGAAAGTGATTTCCATTTGTGTTGTTGGGGGCGAAAAAAGAAGAGGTAATAGAACCTAGGCCAACAAACATTAACCACACATTGAAAGACTAATAAGTTTAAACTATTCTACATAAGATTTTGGGACCCGACTGATAGTCCATTTTCCTGTCAATGCAAAATCTTATGAAAATGGCCTGTTCCCTGCAAAGTTTTTGTTAAGTGTCATGTCATGCCTGCAATCACAGTTTTAACTTACGATGAAAATCCATAATGTTTTATTGTGTGCGCTCTTAGCCCTGTGTTCTTCATGTTGTCACCTTGCTCCAGTTCAGATCGCATCTCCTAAATCACAAAATCTAAGGAGATATTCAAGTTTTAAGGTTTGCAGGAAATTATCTCAGAATCTGCCCAAAGTGTCGAAAACCCATGATGTTTTCTCCCTTTTTGATATGCATGAAAATCTTCAATGTTTTTGCATTTCTCGATTACCTTTGTGTTAATGTGAAAACCCTGTGTGTTTTCGACCTCGCACTTCTACCTTGTTTGTCAACTTTTCCCTAAGTGTGCAAGTGCGATCAATGGTGGGCCCTGGTTTCTGGATGAGTCAGAGGATCCTGACATGTCAGAGCATCAATGGTTCTCGCTAAAGCGTGAAGGATTTGTCAGAGCTATGTGAAATTGCGTCAGCTGTTGATTCTTCTTTACGGTGTAGTATTTCAACCTGTGGGTTCGTTGCCAGGCTGGAATGAGTTGGCATCTTCTGACTGGTTGGCGGAACAACATGTTGGATGGCATCGGTGGGTCCACAATTTTTTGAGGGAGTTAAAGCATGGATAGATCTGGTGGTTTTCGTTATACCGCTGAGCGGAGATGCTCATTTTTTAACATTCCGGTATAGCGACAGCCATCATTTATGCTTTATGTGGAGACTGCCCGGTGGACCTGTTTGTCAGAGGTAGTTATGTGGTGGCCTGTGGTTGGCTGTCGCATGATCACATGTCAGAGATTTCTGACATGCGATCATGCGACCGGGGTGCCATGTTGTGCAGCGGTTGTGACAGTTTTGTTGAAGTGGTGACATGGTGCTGATGTGGAGGCTTGACGCATGTTCGCATAGCCCATTTCCTGGCTATGTGATCATGCAACAACTATTTGGACATCACAGTTGCAGAGTTAGGGTGGGTCGATAGTGCCAGTGTTGCCAAGTTGTTCTGTTTTGATTGGTTGCTGACTGTTGATGGGGTTGTTGACTTTTCAAAGGGGCCTGTGACTATTGTGAGGCTAAATATGATCGCTCAATTTTTCAGGAAAGGGAGGAGATCGACGGCCACGTTTTAAATTTTGCTGATTAGCCGTTGCATTTGAATTCAAATTTGTAGAGGGCTTTTGTGACATGAAGTTTTAGAATTTATGGTTTCTTCAGCGGATTTTGACTGGTTTGATGGCGGTAGGTGTTGCGATCTAGCCCGAGGGTCTTGCTGATCAGTGGCATGATGATTCTGTACCCAGTGATGAATCTTGGTGGTGTGTCTCATGTTCGCATAGTCTAGTTTCTGGCTATGCGATCATGCGACAAGCTTTGTTTTGCAAGGTTTTTCGGTAGTTTGGCCGTATGTGATGTATGTGGTAGCTCAGTGGTAGATGCGAAGTTGATGATGAAGGTCTAGGTGACTGTGCAGATAAGATTTTCTTGCCTGGGGTGTCACGCTGGTTTAATTGCACTAATTTATTTCTCTCTGCAGGCAGCTAGGGTTTGATATATGTCAAAGATTTCCATGGTTCGTACATGCGAAGTCATCAGACTGGCTCTAGCATTGAAATTGTTCTTCCTACAGCAAGAAATCATTATAATTCATTGATCGCAGTTAGCCTATAGTGAAGAAACCAATAAAATTGTACATCATATTTGATCTGATTTTCCCAGGGTTCTAGGCTTCTTTGCACTCTTTCTCTTCTTGTTGTACTAGGTGGTTGTAGACTTAATTTTTGTTCTGAATGATCTATAGCTTGTTGCATCCTTGTTCCTATAAAAGGATTTTCATGATCATTTAGAGGGGTTCTGAAAATTTCTGTTTCTTGTGGGAAGTAGTAGACTTTGTCACATTGTAGGAGGCTGAATAAAATTTCTTTGCATCTTTTGCAGGTTATTGAAGTGGTAATCTCATTTCTGGTATAGACATGTACATGATTCATCATACTTAATATAATTGTTTCAAGCTTTCAAGTCTCTCCTTGGTGTCAGTCTTATGAGTTTTGGATTTTCTAGTCCATTGCATAGGGTTACCTTTACATATGTTCTAGTCTTTAGTTCTTGATCTAGGATCAAGTGAAAAATACTTTGGATAGGGCATAGATTCATTAGATTTGTCTACAGAATGATCTTATATGTAGTGGATGGGCTGGAACAGTTGTATTTATGGCTTTGAGTCTTTGACAGTAGTTGGTTCATGTTCTATATTTGTTTTTGAGTGCTGCCCAATGGATAATGGCACTAATCAAGGATTAGTACATTTAGATGAATTCAATGTTTGATGGGTTTTGGCTATTTCTTTTATCTTTGAATAGCAGCTCCATTTCAAGTCTTTTTCATTATTTGGTTGATAGTAGTAATACCCTTCACAAGACCATTTTACCCTACATAGTAGAGTTGATTCAATGAATACCTGGTTAGTATTCAGTAATCCTTTACTATGATTTGCTTTATGAATCCAGAAGTATAAGGTGTGTAGTGAGTGGATTTTTATCTGGATTAGGTGCACCCACCTTGGTTTTGCAGAGCTAGAAGTAGAAGAGGGCATATTAAGTCCCTATAGTTGGTCCAATTGCCTTGCAGAGCTCCCATACTTGGAATTAACCACTCCTAACATTAGTCTCAAGGCATATTGGCAGCCCTAAGTGGCATAAGCATTTTCAAACACCAACAAGATGGTGACTCTACTAGGGAGAGTCTAGTATAGAGTCAGATATAAAAAATACACTTGTAAAATCTTCTCACTGAGTTGTGAGTGGTGGCTCTGATTTTTCTCTATTTGATCAGTGTTCCTTCTGATAAATAGTGTGCCTACTTGTGGAGTTTTGTATTGATTGGAAGAAGAAACAAAGACATACTTTCCTCTTCAAGGAGGTGGCAACTCTACATTGCAAAACCTGATGGAGCTGCATGGTGAGCTCTAGATTTGCCATGTCTTCCTAGTCAACAAAGTTTTCTACTATAAAACTTCTAGGTATTTATGACCACAATGTTTCCCTATCAAGTATTCAGTGCTAGTATAAAGGGAAGACTGAGATAAGATGAGTGGCTCTCATCTTGTTTCAAATCCAATAAATAATCAGGGGAAAAGTCAGTCTAGGCAACTGGGTTTTGTCAAGTTGGATAGACCTTTAAGTTATATTCTTCCAAGGTCCCCTCATTCTTTTCCTAGTGAGCTTTTGGATTTGATTCCTATTTTTGATTGTCAGTCTGATTCAGCAATGAAGCATGTCCTAGCATTCTATAGATTTATTATAGAATATCAGATTTTTGATGAGGATGTTAGTATGATGTTTTATGGGAGATCCATCAAAGGGGTTGCATCTAATTGGTATCTAAATCTGCCCCCAAAATGCATCTCTTCTTTGACTGAATTCAAGTGGTTCTTCTTAGAGGATTTTATTGATGATGATGAATGGAATAAGCTGCAAAAGGATCGTCAGCAAAAAGGGAATACAAGTTGTATTTCAAAGCAACCCATATCTAATGCTGAGGGTACTTCTTCTGATGAAGTTTTGTCAGAGGAGTATTCAGATTGTGGCAGTGAGCAGGAATCAAAATCAAGGTGTGCAGGATCCTCCATTCATTCAGAGATGTCTGAATGTGATTTCAGTGGTTATTCAGGTGAGGATGATGAAGGCAGTGATGTTGATGTATCCTCATATGAATCAGATGCAACATGGGAAGAAGAAAGTAATGGTGAAATTGAACACTCCTTCAGTGAGGAGTATGAGGATAAGGAAGTGATAATTCAATGTGATGTCAGTGGGTTTGAACATGAAGGTTTAAGTGATGGGTTATTAGATAATCCTAAAATGGGTAGTGAGCTTAAAGTGTTCACTAACCATTTATATGATGAAGACTATGATGATTATCAACCCATTATTCATCATGATGTTCAACATGGTGCATTGCATGGAGTTATCAATCCTTTGTTTGAAGAACATGTGGAGGTCCCAGACTCAGTTGAATTAGGATGCCCATTTTCCATCTATGGGTATCAGTTTGATTATTCATTTGAGGTCTAGCCAGTTACACATGTGGAAATACAAGGTCAGGGTATAAATGAGGCCTTTCTGCAGGTGGATTATGAGGCTTTTGTGTTTCCAATTGATAGCATACATGAGTCAGTAGAGAAGAACAGGTTCTTATTTGATGGTATTGTTCATGGGTATGTTGAATCTTTTCTTCATAGTGAGCAAGGAGAAGAGAGTGCAAAAAAAATTTACACGCACTATGAAGATAGTTACTTTGTTCTTCCTGATATGCTGGTTGAACATGTTGACAAGCCTATGGAGACAAATGAAAACAAAATATCTGGTGTGCCTCATGAAGGAAGAAATGAAAATCAGATTTTTGACAGAGGCAGGAACTAACTCTTGTTTGTTGCTGCAGGTTTCTTGTAAAAAGTGTACATTTTGTGAATAGTTTCCCTTTCCTGTCTATTCCTTGTGTTTTTTGAGGTCTCTGTGATTTTTTCCAGTAGGTGGTCTGCTTCTTCCCAGAGATTTGAGGTCCTTACTATATCTGCAGGAGATACATATCCCCAACTAGAGCCACTGATAGTTCATTTTCCTGTCAATGCAAAATCTTATGAAAATGGCCTATTCCCTGCAAAATTGTGTTAAGTGTCCTATCATGCCTGCAAGCACAGTTTTAACTTGCAATGAAAATCCATAATATTTTATGGTGTGCACTCTTAGCCCTATGTTCTTCATGTTGTCACCTTGCTCCAGTTTAGATCGCATCTCCTAAATCACAAAATCCAAGGAGATATTCAAGTTTTAAGGTCTGCAGGAAATTATCTCAGAATCTGCCCAAAGTGTCGAAAACCCATGATGTTTTCTCCCTTTTTGATATGCATGAAAATCCCAGATGTTTTCACATTTCTTGGTTACCTTTGTGTTAATGTGAAAACACTGTGTGTTTTCTACCTCGCACTCCTGCCTTGTTTGTCAACTTTTCCCTAAGTGTGCAAGTGCGATCAATGGTGGGCCCTAGTTTTCGGATGAGTCAGAGGATCTTGACGTGTCAGAGCATTAATGGTTCTCGCTAAAGTGCGAAGGATTTATCAGAGCTATGCGAAATCACACTGGCTAATGATTCTTCTTTACGGTGTAGTATTTCAACCTGTGGGTCCGTTGCCAGGCTGGAACGAGTTGGCATCTTCTGACTAGTTGGCGGAACAACATGTTGGATGGTGTCAATGGGTCCGTAGTTTTCTGAGGGAGTTAAAGCGTGGACAGATTTGGTGGTTGTCGTTATACCACTGAGCGGAGATGCTCATTTTTTAACATCACAGTATAGCGATAGTCATCGTTTCTACTTTATGTGGAGACTGCCCGGTGGATCCGTTTGTCAGAGGTGGTTATGTGGTGGCTTGTGGTTGGCTGTCGCATGATCGCATGTCAGAGATTTTTGACATGCGATCATGTGATAGGGGTGCCACGTTGTGCAGCGGTGGTGATGGTTTTGTTGAAGCAGTGACATGGTGCTGACGTGGAGGCTTGTCGCATGTTCGCATAGCCCATTTCCTGGTTATGCAATCATGCGACAACTATTTGGACGTCACAATTGCAGAGTTAGGGTGGGTCCATAGTGTTAGTGTTGTCGAGTTGTTCGATTTTGATTGGTTGCTGACTGCTGACGGGGCTGTTGACTTTTCAAAGGGGCCCGTGACTATTGTGAGGTTAAATATGACCGCCTGATTTGCCAGGAAAGGGAGGAGATCGACGGCCACATTTTAAATTTTGTCGATTAGCCGTTGCATTTGAACTCAAATTTGCAGAGGGCTTTTGTGACATGAAGTACCAAAATTTATGGTTTCTTCAACGAATTTCGACTAGTTTGATGGCGGTAGGTGTTGCGATCTGGCCCAAGGGTCCTACTGATCAGTGGCATGATGATTCTGTACCCGGTGATGAATCTTGGTGGTGTGTCGCATGTTTGCATAGTCCAATTTCTGGCTATGCGATCATGCGACAAGCTTTGTTTTGTAGGGTTTTCTGGCAGTTTGGCCATATGCGATGTATGTGGTAGCTCGGTGGTAGATGCGAAGTTGATGATGAAGGTCTAGGTGACTACGCAGATCAAATTTTCTTACCTGGGGTGCCGCGCTGGTTTAAATGCACTGATTTATTTCTCTCTACAGGTAGCTAGGGTTTGATATATGTCAGAGATTTCCATGGTTAGTACACACTAAGTCATTAGACTAGCTCTGGCATTGAAATTGTTCTTCCTACAGCAAGAAATCATTATAATTCATTGATCACAGTTAGCCTATAGTGAAGAAACCAATAAAATTGTACATCATATTTGATCTGATTTTCCCAAGTTTCTAAGCTTCTCTGCACTCTTTCTCTTCTTGTTGTACTAGGTGGTTGTAGACTTAATTTTTGTTCTGAATGATCTGTAGCTTGTTGCATCCTTGTTCCTATAAAAGGATTTTCATGATCATTTAGAGGGGTTCTGAAAATTTTTGGTTCCTGTGGGAAGTAGTAGACTTTGTCACATTGTAGGAGGCTGAATAGAATTTCTTTTCATCTTTTGAGGTTATTGAAGTGGTAATCTCATTTCTGGTATAGACATGTACATGATTCATCATACTTAATATAATTGTTTCAAGCTTTCAAGTCTCTCCTTGGTGTCAGTCTTATGAGTTTTGGATTTTCTGGTCCATTGCATAGGGTTACCTTTACATATGTTCTAGTCTTTAGTTCTTGATCTAGGATCAAGTGAAAAATACTTTGGATAGGGCATAGATTCATTAGATTTGTCTATAGAAGGATCTTATAAGTAGTGGATGGGCTGGAACAGTTGTATTTATGGCTTTGAGTCTTTGACAGTAGTTGGTTCATGTTCTATATTTGTTTTTGAGTGCTTCCCAATGGATAATGGCACTAATCAAGGATTAGTACATTTAGATGAATTCAATGTTTGATGGGTTTTGGCTATTTCCTACATCTTTGAATAGCAGCTCCATTTCAAGTCTTTTTCATTATTTGGTTGATAGTAGTAATACCCTTCACAAGACCATTTTACCCTGCATAGTAGAGTTGATTCAATGAATACCTGGTTAGTATTCAGTAATCCTTTACTATGATTTGCTTTATGAATCCAGAAGTATAAGGTGTGTAGTGAGTGGAGTTTTGTCTAGATTAGGTGCACCCACCTTGGTTTTGCAGAGCCAGAAGCAAAAGAGGGCATATTAAGTCCCTATAGTTGGTCCAATTGCCTTGCAGAGCTCCCATACTTGGAATTAACCACTCCTAACATTAGTCTCAAGGCATATTGGCAGCCCTAAGTGGTGTAAGCATTTTCAAACAGCAACACTGACAAATATTTTTGAACTTGAACTTAGAAATATAAGGAAGGGCATGGAGAAAAATGTGAAGCTGGATTTGATGAACAAGAAAGACTCAACTAACCTTAGTTCAAAATGCAATGTTGGGAACTGACAAGGGAAATAGAACCCGAACATAACTATGGAAACTTAAAGAGACAATGGAGATGTGAGATCCTGACTTATTCAACACAAGTTGTCAAACCTTGATAGGTGTTCTAGAACTTGACTTCAACTCTGACGACTTGACAATCAAAGTCAATAGATTTAGAACATAGTGAAAAGTATGAAGTTTTGAATAAGGGGATAAAACTTAGGCAATAGTCCTCAAGCTCAACAACTCTAGAATTAAATTAATGTTTTTTTTTTGTCTTTTCAACTAGAGCCTTTTCCCTAGCATGTGATTCTTTTGGGGTATTACTATCACATTCCCTATAAATTCAATTAGAATTGGCATGCTTTTAGGGTGGATATTCTCTTCAACATTTGAAAAGATAATTTTTTTGCTATTTTTTATCATTGTATTATTGATTAGAATATTTTCTTTTTTATAAAATTATTATTTTTATGTGTTTCTATACATCTAGGTGCATGCCAACAAGGTTATCATGGAAGTATCTTATCTTTAGGAATTTCTTGATCATTAAGGGAACGTCCCTTGTGTTGTGGCTAGAATTCCTTTGTCTACTTCCTCTTTTAGAGGTTACTCACCTTCTTGTAGGTGCCTAAGAGGTAGAAGTCTCTCAACTTGTGATAATCAAGTTGCTCAACTCTAGGCTTCTCTCTCAACTTACTAAAGGGGTCAACGTATCAAGAGTGATATGACCTTGTTATGCTGAAGGCGTTTATTATTTGAAGTGGACAACCTATATTTTTATTTCCACAGTTGAAAATCTCAAAAAAAATGCATGGACGACCATTGCATAAATCTCAACCGTCCAATTTTGTTGTATGCCCAAGGTAATAAATGGAGAGCATTATTCTTTTCTCCTTCTTTGCATGTCAACAGTGATGCAGATAAGATAAGAGAACATCAAGGACAAGAAAAACCGTTTGCTGATTCCATCTTCATTCGATTGCCATAAAAATAATTTAATGTTGCTTTCATTATTTTTGTAATTGATTTCATTGGAATTTGAATGACCATCTGTCATATTTGCAAGCATTTTGAGATTCATGTGTAGTTTCATAGAAACTCCACAAGTGCAAGAAATATCTACATGCTCACCATAATAATTATTTTACAAAAGCTATGAAATTGCAATTAGTTTCCTCAAAATTGGGTATTGTCTCTTTTTTTAACTGCATAGCTTTAAAAAAATTATTTTGAAGCTTTTTCAATATTGTGAATTAAAATTTAGTTTATTTTGTGTCTAATCTTTGGCAAAGTTTAAATATACTTTTGGTTTGAGTATATTTATTAATAATTTATATGATTAATATTTTAATATATTGAATAAATTACAATAATGTTGATGCAGGAGCATCCTAGGTGTAAGAGAAATCTTGCATCACCCAAAAATATTTATGGTTTCTTTTCAATAAGGGTTATCTTGTGCAGAGCTACTATTTATGGAAACTTACTATTTTTAGTAAGTTGGTCATACGATCTTGGAATGTTCTGATTTCACAGGTGGAGGTTCATCTTAGTCATATCAGCCTACGAGTTAAGTTTCATTGTCATATCATCTGTATCAGTGAAGTTATTGAGGTTTTTGGGTATGAAATCTTTGAGCTCAATTTTGAAGGCCTTAGAGGCTCCGGATTGCGATCGACCCCCGAGTGACTAGAGCTTGCGCAAGTCAAGCACTATAGATCTCATCCTGGTGTTTCCAAAAAGTGGTTATAATAGAAAAATGGAGCTACGGTTAAAAAGTTATGGCCTCCGGAAGTTGGGCTACCTAAGAACATATTTTGTAATTATTTGGAGCCGACCCTATGTAAAAAGAAATGAAAATAAATTAATTCTAAGGGAAGTTGGCCTTAAGGGCTAAATTTATGGAACCTTCTCGGGTGGTGGAAATTGTCTATATTAGAAAGGTTAGTAGTGTTGTCTAGGGCAGTTCTGGGTAGTATATTTGGGTAATGATTCGAGACTTTATCTTATAGAATATTGTAAGGGAAAATGCCCATGTGGCTTTGCATATTGTAATTCTGAAATTTGTAATTCCACATTTGTGGAGATAATAAGAAGCTTGTTTTTTGTTCTTGCAAATTATTGTTGTTCTCTGTTTCTATTATGTGTTTGTGGTATTAAGGGGAGCACCCTTCATCAAGTGGTATTAGAGTAGGAGTTCCTGAGTGTGTAAATAGATCGCTGACTGTAAGATAGTTTGCACCAGGACCGTGGTTAGGGTTTTAGTGAGCAGCACAAAAATGCCTCCATAAAGGGAATGTCGCAGAAGAGCTGGTGGTGTGACACACGAGGTTAGAATACTCCAGAGACAAGTGCGAGCATTGCAAGAAGATATTCGCAGAAGAATGAATCTTAATGTCAGAGACGAAAGCGAGGATGAAGCTGAAGAAGGAAATTTTGATCAAGAAGGAGAAGGTGAAATTATGAGCCAAGAGGAAGAAAGGCTTTTTTGGGCCATTTTCAAGATTGGGAAAAGACCTAAGATTGAGGTTCCTACATTTTCAGGAAATCTTAACTCAAAAGAGTTGATTGACTAGATCAATGAATTAGAAGAATATTTTGAGTATGAAGATATTGAGGATCCTGATTGGGTCAAGTTTGCGAAGGCCAGACAGAAGGGTCATGCGAAGATTTAGTGGCAAGAGATTTAGTTGGAGCAAAATAGAAGAGGAAAGGATAAAATCATAGGATGGGATTAGATGGTGGATAAATTGAAGTGACAGTTCATTCCCGTTGATTATGAGCTTGACCTACTAAAGAAAATGAAAAGTTTGAAGAAGGCAGGAAGATCTATTCAGGAGTATACGGAGGAGTTCTACCGAATCCTCATCAGAACAGGCCATGCGGAAGCTGATAAGGATAAGTTGTCCATTACCTTAATGGGTTGAGATCGAGCATTCAAGAGGAGTTGAATTTGGTTCAAATGAACAATATTGAAGAGGCATACTAGTTTGCCCTAAAAGTAGAGGAAAAGTTGAAGAAGAAGTTTGAGAGAAGACAAAATAGAAGAGGTCATGGTGGAAGATCTGGTGGACGGTCATATGGAGGCTGAAAAGAAGATCTGAAAAAGAAGGATGAGGCTAGTAGCAGTCAAAATTAGAGAGGAAACAATTCCAATCTTTTCCATGATCAAAATAATAGAGATCAGAGAGGAAGAGGAAGAGGACAAGGTTCAGGAAGAGGAGGCTTTTGTGGAACATGTTTTCACTATGGAGAAGAAGGTCATAGGGCATATGAATGTCCTCAATGCCAAGGAAGGACAAATAGGAGAACTGAAGACTAGGCTAGAGTTGCACATGTAGATGAAGATGCAAGATCATCACATTCTAAAGATGTCAAAAGAGGAGAGACGCTAATTAATAGAAGAGTCCTGCTGAGTGGTGAGAATGAACCTGAGCAAAAGAGGAGCCTGTTTTGCACCATGTGCAAGTGTGAGAATAAGTGTTGTGATGTGATTATCGATAGTGGAAGCATTGGCAATTTGGTTTCAGAAGATATGGTCACAAAGTTGAAGCTCAAGAGATAGAAACACCCACATCCATATCAGATTGTCTAGGTAGAGGATGACCACAAGGTCATGGTCAGTGAACAATGCCTACTAAAGTTCAAGATTGGTAGATACTATGATGAGGTACTATGTGATATCATACCTATGGATGCATGTCATATGTTGTTGAGTAGACCATGGTAGTTTGATAGGCATGTTGTACATGATGGTCATGCAAATACCTATTCTCTGACAAAGGATGGAGTGCAACATAAGCTAAAGCCATTGAAGGAAACAAAAGAAAAGGTATGTGGTAATGCAAGAATAAGTTTTGTTGATGGAATAAAATTTCTAGAGGGTATGAGGTATGAGCATGTATGTTTTTCTTTAATTCCAAAACCTAGTAAAGAGGAAGTAGAAGATGTACCTATAGAAGTTGCAGATTTGTTGAATGAGTTTCAGGATGTTAGAAATAGGAAATACTGAGAGGGGGGGGTGAATCAGTATTTCACAAACTTTTACTTTTGCCCACTTATGGATATAACAGATTACTTTAAAGCATAAGAAACTAAATAGCATACATAACAGTAAATGTAAAGAACTCATAACACATGATATGTTCTCGAGGAAACCCTAGCCAAGGGAAAACCCTAGTGGGGATGGTACCCACAAAGATCCACTAATCAAAAGATATCCTGTTAAGGATGTTGACCCTATTAGGAGCCTGTTACAATCATATAGTGTATCAGTCTTGGTTAAGGGACTATAGGCCTTGTTAGAAGCCTCAACCCTGTTAGGAGTTGTAGATACAAAACCTGATTACCAGATGAGATCACTACCCAAACAAGTAATACAAATGTTTACTGATTACAATATGGTACTGCTTACAACTTCACATCAACAACTTTCACTGCTATCACAATATACAACTATCACAAGTTACATGTTACATTTCAAGTATGTTCGGTACATCTTTATTTATACAAGATACAAACATAATATCTTTCTCCTGTCAACTTGCATATCTTTATCCAAGAGTAAACATCTAGGATGTCATCTCTTTATAATATTAAGTCATTATTTTGACAAGCAAAATAATCCCTTAATTCATTTACTAGTTCTGCCTTCAAAACTGCTATGTCGGCTTAACTCTGTCATCGGTAAAATAATCATAACTTTGTCTGTACTGTCCATACTCTTTTGCACACTAAGATGGGGTATCCTTAGACACCATAGAGTCTATGTTCAACTGCGCAAACTCTGATCATGCTCTAGTGAACGTCGCCAAAACAAACTATATCGGGTGCTCTGTCAAAAACACTGTTTCATACTTAGACAATTTTAGTCTGTGATCTTCCATACTTACTTTCTAGCTTATGTGATCTTCATAGGGAATATACGTTTCCATAATGACAACATTCATGTACATACCTCAGCCAAATTTCCAACAATCTCCCCCTTTGTCATTGGTGGCAACATATGAGAAAATTGGCTAAGTGTACAAGTCAAAATCTCAAAATTGTATCAAAATTGTGGCCATAGTATAAAATAAGTATACTATCCTTATATCTCCTCAAAATATACACATAATCTATAACACTTCATAATACTCCATAGAACTCCCCCTATGAGTATCCTTCCTTATCATATATAGACAATTTTCTAAGTATCTCTCCCCCTTTGACAACAATGACAAAATAAAGGGTGGAAAGGGATATACAAAATTGTGTCAAAACTTTTACCTTACTGTCTTATTGCAAAGCCGGTAGGCTTGCAACACAATCTGCAAAATCTATCTTCCAAGTCTCAAAATCCTTCTTCCATGCCTTCTTAATTGATTCTGCTACATTGAGTAAAGTACTCAATCCGTATGCTGCAATCTGACAAGCTTGAAGGGATTCAAAATTGAACTTCTAAAATGATGCCTTAGCAGTAAGACATTCTTCTAGCTGCTCTTCTATTATAGTCAACTTGATTGAGACATGCTCTCTCAAGATGTTTATCCTGATAATTTTCTTGTTCTTCTCATCATTCAAAGTCCTTATCTCATCACATAATTTTCTGATCTTTTTCTCAACTGCACTGATCTTAATGTTTAGGCTGGCCAATGAGTTTGTCTCTACTGCAATTTCATCTTGCTTCTCTTTTAGCTTCTTCTCTTCCTCAATTAAAATATTTTTAGATTTTGTACACTGAATGTACAAACACTTTCCAGTCTCAAGATGTTTCCTTAAGTTCTTAATGTGTCTGTCAAGGTTGTCAATGTCATTTTTGATATTCTGACTTATATTCTGCAACATCTCAGCTTCATAAGCTGCCTGAGCCTTAACTTTAGCAATATCAGACAAATTAGTGAACTCAACATCAAAAGAATTTATTACCATCTTTGCTCTTTCAAGTGGGTCTAAATCAAAGACTTTTGTAGATATAACACTTTGTAGCTTCTCAGTCAAATCTTTCAGGCTACCTTCCAAATTCTTAACTTTCTTGTTCTTTCCAATAATTTTGTTCAAAGAAGTGATCAACTCTAATTGATCATCGTCATCAACCTCCTTGCTCAAATCTTCAATCAATGTTCCTATTCCTTTCTCCTTTCTAGTCTTAGGAGTAAGATTGATGTCTTCTTATGGTTCAGTAGGTGTATGGGCCTCTATTTCCATTTTCTCTTATGTTCGAGTAGTATCTATTTCAATACTCTTTTCTTGCTCTCCCAAAGCCAAATTGTCAACAATGTTATCCAAACTGTTGAGTACCGCATCATCTGAATCTAAAGTAACTTTTGTTCCTTCAATGTCCATAGATTATGTGCCAATGTTTATAGAAGAAGAGGGAATATCTTCAACTTCAACTACCTCTGTTGCTGCCTCTGCCTGATCTGAACTCTGTTTCTTTGCTGGTTCTACAACTGATTGATCTTTTCTATCTTTTCTTGCTACCAAGTTTGCTAGCACTTGCACAACTGCCTGTTTAGTTTCAGTCTTCACTTGTTCATACTGACCTCTCATTATTTGTATAGTTCTTCTTTTGGTTCTTAATAGGATTTAAAGTGGCTTGAGGATCTATTTAAGGTGGTCATCATCTCTTATGTCACAGAACTGTCTTATCACATTCTCTCTCATTTTAGTATCTTCTTCTTGTGCTCTCATCTTTCTTCTTACAAGTCTGTTGTACAAATCTTCTAGTATCTTTCCATGAATAGTATCAAATTTCTTGTTTACCAAAATCATATGTGTAACCATTGCATTCTCTAGATTTAATCTATCAGAGGATCCATATAAATCATAGTATTTGTTCATCTTGGTAAAGTCTCCATGCTACATTATATCTTCATTAACTCTTTCTATCCTTGGTTTCCATGATTTCTTCTTTATTGTTATTTCATCATCTTTTATCTATGCAACTCTTCTAGGTACTGGTGGAATAATTATTTTTTGTCTTTTACCCGGTCCTGAAGCACTTGCCTTTATTCTTTTGCTTGGTGCTGAAGAAGAGGGTTTCTCTATCTGACTAATTTCTTGCTCCTTCTTAGGTTCTTCAACCTTTACCTTAACTTGAATGGGTTTTGCACTTGATGCCAAAGGTGGGACTGATAGTATCTCACTCTACCTTATTGCTTCTATAGTCTTTCTTGCAATATCAAATTCCTGCTCACTCATACCTGGTTCTTTTAGAATTTTCTTTATTGTAGACTCCACTCTCTTCTTTGATTGTTTCTCTTCCTTGAGTGTCTTTGCTGAATCAAAGTTTTCATTGTAAGTTCCAAATCTATTGCTATGAGCATCCACTTTACTTTTCAACAATCTACTAATATATGCTTCTATTTCAACTTCAAAGATTTCATAACCAAGAGGGTCTATGAATTCATGTCTAGGTTCTACTACCTCAATGTAAGTGAAATCAGTATCAACCATAAAACATATATCATCTTTGTATTTCTCAACTAGGGATGGAGGAATTCTTGATCTATTTACCACAATGTTCTGAAAAGTTTTCAACACTAACTTTACACTGTCATTGACCTTCTCAATAAGATGTTTCATGTAAACTTTATTGATTCTTTCCATAGTATTCTCACCATCATTCCATTCAATAGTGTAAGGAAATCTTCTTAGCAAGTGGAAGAACATGTAAGTAACCAATGAGGAAAATCTAAAGTGAGTGTATTTAGCTTTCTTTATCTTTTCCAAATTCTCAAACAACTGTATTCTCAGAATTTCACACATATCCACAGGCTTCTTCTCCACACACATCAAATAAGCAATGTGTACCATACCTACTGGCATATCATCTTCTCTAGAACTTCCATAGAATTTTTTTGTCAAAATCTTACATAAGTATTTTACATCATCTTGCTTAATCTTACTAATGACTATACCTCTGCCATTGTACATTGAACTGGTGTTTTCAATCACAATCTTTCTCATGTTTTTCTCATTCAGTGGAATTGCACCAACTTTTGATAATCTAGTCACATCATGAATTAGGTCTGCAGTTATGTCAATAACTCTATCTTCTAACCAAAATTTACCATTATGTATCCTACTCAAAATGATCTTAGTACACTCCTCATCATCAAATTCATATTTCATAGAGTACTCAATGATTTCATTGTTTTCTAGATGTTCATAACCTTGTTTCACTGACATATCTATGTTGTACAATTTCTTATATTCACCATTAAAATTACTCTCCCTTAGGGTTTCATATTTGCATCCAAGATAACTTTTAACATTCTCTAAATGAAAAACTTCGTCTGGTATGGATGATAAAGCTAAACTAGCATCTCTTTCTGAGGGTTCAACTGGATCTTTCTTAGTTCTAGGTTTGTTCTCATCCTTAATGTTGTGAATCAACAACACATCCATGATTATATTTGATTACTTAAGCTGATTCAAGATCTTAGTCAGATAAATACCTTAAATTCACAAAATTAGGGCTTTCGCTAGATTGGCGCTTCAAACTTCTGCAAATCGCTTCCAAACTTTTTCTTCACTTTCCAAATCACTTCTAATCACTTGATAATCATACTAACTTTGATTTAAATCTTTTAATACTTAGCATTTACTCGATCTGACATCGCATTCAATTATTTTGCCGCTAAAATGCCAAAAAGCTAATTTTGTAAACCTGCAACCATAAATCTTTTTGCAACCTCGCAAAACACAATATTTATTTTTATGCACTTAACCATAGCATTAGTATAACATAACAAACCTTCATCTAACTGTGCAAAACTTAACTCATTCAAAATCTAATTCTACACTAATTCTAAGTTCCTAAACTACATAAATTTACATAATTTAAGTGCTTAAAGAAGGGTTAGGTAAAGACTCATTCTTACCATCAGATACATTACCTTCCTGATTACCTTCAGTGCTAAATATACCTTCTTGATCTATGCCTTTAACAAATTTTACTTCATCTTCATTGCTACATCAACCTTTCTCTTTGTTTCCTGCATTTTCATTCCTTCTTGCATAGTTTCTAGGGTTAGGGTTATGATGATAACCTCCATTGTTCATTCTGTAAAATCTTGTTGTGTGTCCAATCTTGTTACATATCTGACAAATGATTCCATTGGTTCCATATCTAGGTGTTTGATGATTGATTTGTGTCCTACAATTTCTAACAATATGTCCAATTTTGTTGCATCTGTAACATATTATTCCATTTCCTCTTTTCATGTCTTCAGTTGATCTCTGATCTGCATTGTTAGTATTTCTAGGCATTCTACTATTGTAATTATTCTCAATAACTTTAGATCTTCTACATTCAATAGCTCTATGTCCAAAACCATGACAATTATAACAATATCCATTAAGAGGTTTGAATTGTTTACCTGTACAATCTCTCTTCATATGACCAATAGTATTACAAGCAAAACATCTACCTTTGAATTCTCTTTGCATACCTTTGGATGGTTCATCTTGCTTTGGTGGTTCTTCTTGCTTCGGTGATTCTTCTTGCTTTGGTGATTCTTCTGATTGTTTCTCATCTAACTTCTTTTCTTCACTGCTTTCACATACATTCAAATCTGGTTTCCTGCTTTCACTAACTATCTTCAATTTGTTAAATCCAAGACCAGTTTTGTCATAGAATGGTTTTCCATAAGATACTTTCTCATTAATCTTTTCACTATTTGAATATAGCCTCTCAAGTTGTTGTTTGGATTGAGTCAATTCACCTTTCACAATCTTATTGTATTTCTCAAGTTCATCATACTGCAATTTGACTTTATCAAATTCTGATGTTACCTTGCCAAGTTTAGATTTTAGATCTTCATTCTCATTCTTTAAAATTTCATTCTTAGATCTCAGATTGTCATTTCCATCTTTCAAGCTAAGCTTCAGATTTTCTATCTTCAATTCATGTTTAAGGATCACATTTTCTTTTTCTAAATCATCACAATCTTCAACAAGAATTTTAGATTTCAGATCTTCTATCTTACCTTTCAATTTGTCAATAAGATTCTTTGCATCATCATACTTTATTTTCAAAGTGTTTCTTTCATAAGTAAGCATATCAATTTTTTCAAGAGCTTCTTCAAGATTCTTCTGTAATTGATCCATATCCGTAGAGATCTTACTCAAGCTGCTAGGCTTTCCTTGAATGTTCCTTCTCCGAGTAACTATGCTCTAATACCAATTTTTAGAAATAGGAAATACTAAGAGGGGGGGTGAATCAGTATTTCACAAACTTTTACTTTTGCCCACTTATGGATATAACAGATCACTTTAAAGCATAAGAAACTAAATAGCATACAAAATAGTAAATGTAAAGAACTCATAACACATGATATGTTCTCAAGGAAACCCTGGTGGGGATGGTACCCACAAAGATCCACTAATCAAAAGATATCTTGTTAAGGATGTTGACCCTGTTAGGAGCCTGTTACAATCATATAGTGTATCAGTCCTGGTTAAGAGACTATAGGCCTTGTTAGAAGCCTCAACCTTATTAGGAGTTGTAGATACAAAACCTGATTACCAGATGAGCTCACTGCCCAAACAAGTAATAAAAATGTTTACTGATTACAATATGGTACTACTTACAACTTCGCATCAACAACTTTCATTGCTATCACAATATACAACTATCACAAGTTACATGTTACATTTCAAGTATGTTCGGTACATCTTTATTTATACAAGATACAAACATAATATCTTTCTCTTTTAGGCTTGCATATCTTTATCCAAGAGTAAACATCTAGGATGTCGTCTCTTTATAATATTAAGTCATTATTTTGACAAGCAAAATAATCCCTTAATTCATTTACTAGTTCTGCCTTCAAAACTGCTCTGTCAGCTTAACTCTATCATTGGTAAAACAATCATAACTTTGTCCATACTGTCCGTACTCTTTTGCACACTGAGATGGGGTATCCTTAGACACCATAGAGTCTATGTTCAACTGCGCAAACTCGGATCATGCTCTAGTGAATGTTGCCAAAACAAACTTTATCGGGTGCTCTGTCAAAAACATTGTTTCATACTTAGACAATTTTAGTTTGCGATCTTCCATACTTACTTTTCAGCTTATGTGATCTTCATAGGGAACATATGTTGCCATAATGACAATATTCATGTACATACCTTAGCCAAATTGCCAACATAGGATATTGTATCTGATAATGTGCCTGATGGATTACCACCAGTAAGAAAGATTAGTCATCAGATGGACTTGATTCCAGGAGCCAGTTTGCCAAATAAGGAAGCACACAGAATGACACCGACAAAAAGTGAAGAGTTGAACAAACAAGTACATGAGTTGTTACAGAAGGGATTGATTTGGATCAAAGAAGGAGATGAATGGAAAATTGATTTCAAGACAAAGGAAGCACTATATGAGTGGTTAGTCATGCCTTTTGGGCTAACCAATGCACCAAGCACTTTCATGCGGCTCATGAATGAGGTTCTTAAGGAATTTCTAGGCATGTTTGTCATTGTTTACCTAGATAATATTTTGATCTTTAGTAAGACATTGGAGGAGAATATGATGCATATTCGTATGGTGTTTGAGAAGTTAAGGAAAGAGAAATTGTTGATTAATTTGAAGAAGTGCAGTTTTGTGAAGAAGGAGTTAGTGTATCTGGGATTTTTAGTTTCAGCAGAAGGTCTAAAAATGGACCCAGAGAAAGTGTAGGCTATCCTTTAATAAGGTGTTTCAAGTAGACTATGATGCTAGTGGTACTACAATAGGAGCTATTATGAGCCAAGAAGGTAAACCTATTTCTTATTTCAGTGAGAAGTTAAATGATGCCAAGAGAAAATATTTTGTTTATGATCAAGAATTTTATGCTATAGTTCAGGCATTAAAGAAGTGGAGACACTATCTACTTCCTAAGGAGTTTGTTTTGTATACTAATCATCAAGCTTTGCAATATTTGAATAGTCAAGGAAAGTTGAATCAGAGACAATTGAAGTGGGTCGAGTTTTTGTAGAGTTACACATTTGTTTTGAAACACGAGAGTGGAAAGTCTAACAGGGTTGCAGATGCTCTTAGCAGAAGGAAAATATTGCTGACAGAGATGCAGATTGAGGTGGTTGGGTTCAAGGAACTCAAGAATTTGTATCTAGAGGATCCTGATTTTGGTGAAGTTTGGAAAGCTTGTACAAAACCTGTTACTCTAGATAGAATGAAGTGGCTAGATTTCATCATCCAAGATGGTATGCTATTCAGAGAGAGCCAGTTGTGCATTCCATGAAGTTCTATGAGGGAGAATCTCATCAAGGAGAAGCATAGCAAAGGATTGGCTGGACATTTTGGTCATGATAAAACCCTTGCTTTGGTTAGTGAGAATTATTATTGGCCACAGTTGCAGCAAGATGTCAAGAAGTTTGTATAGAGTTGCAGAGTATGTCAGATGGTGAAATGAGTGAATCAGAATACATGGTTGTATAAGACATTTCCTATACCAGAGAAGCCATGGGAGGATATCAGTATGGATTTTATTCTTGGTTTGCCAAGGACTCAGCGCAGACATGATTCAATTTTTGTGGTAGTTGACAGATTTTGAAGATGGCACATTTCATTCCCTACAAGAAGACTAATGATGTTGTTCATGTAGCAAAATTGTTTTTCAGACAAGTGGTGAGACTACATGGTTTGCCAAAGAGTATAGTTTTAGATCGGGACACTAAGTTTGTTGGATATTTCTGGTGCACACTGTGGAAGAAGTTCAAGATAGATTTGAAGTTCAGTTCATCACATCATCCATAGACAAATGGACAGACAGAGGTGGTGAATAGGAGTTTGAGAAATTTACTGAGATGTTTGGTTGGAGATAAGCCAACAAGATGAGATTTGATTTTACCATAGACAAAATTTGCATACAATAATTCAGTCAATAGGAGCACTGGTAAATCACCATTTGAGATTGTATATGGAATAGTCCCAAAAATGCATCTGAGTTAAAGGAGAAATGAGTAGTGTTGAAGCTGAGGATTTTGCAGAACATTTGAAGAACATCCATGAGGAGGTGAGGAAGCACATTACCAAGATGAATGCACAGTATAAGACTAAGGCAGATGAGAAAAGAAGACATAAGGAATTTTAGGTTGGAGATGAAATCATGGTTCATTTGTGAAAGCAGAGATTTCCAGTTGGTACATATAACAAGTTAAAAATGAAGAAGTTTGGGCCATGCAAGATACTGAAGAAGCATGATTAAGGAAATGCCTATGAGGTAGAATTGCCTACTAATCTGAATATTTCACCAGTATTTAACATTTCAGATTTAACAGATTATCATGAAGGGGGTGTTGAAGATGAGATCACAGAAGCATGGTGGAGTATTCCAGCAACTAGTTCAGATACCAAGGAGATTGAGGATATACTAGATAGTCATGTTGGCAGAAGCACAAGGAATAAGACATATGAAGAATATCTAGTCAAATGGAAAGGAGGACCAGTTGAAGATTCATCATGGCTAACAAGGGAGGAGGTTAATTATCTTGGTTTTCCTCTTCACACCTGAGTCATGACAAGGTCACTTCTCAAATTACCCCAGGTGTCTGATGCAGGAGCATCTTGGGTGTAAGAGCAATCTTGCATCACCCAAAAATCTTTCTAGTTTATTTTCAATAAGGGCTATCTTGTGCAGAGCTTCTATTTATGGAAACTTACTATTTTTAGTAAGTTGGTCATACAATCTCAGAATGTTCTGATTTCACAGGTGGAGGTTCATCTTAGTCATATCATCCTACCAGTTAAGTTTCATTGCCATATCATCTATATCAATGAAGTTATTGAAGTTTTTGGGTATGAAATATTTGAGCTCAATTTTGAAGGCCTTAGAGGCTTCGGATCGTGATTGACCCCTGGCTAACTGGAGCTTGTGCAAGTCAGACACTGTAGATCTCATCATGGCATTTTTGAAAAGTGGTTATAATAGAAAAATGAAGCTACGGTTAAAAGGTTATGGCCTCTAAAAGTTGGGCTACCTAAAGACATATTTTGTAATTATTTGGAGCCGATCCTATGTAAAAATAAATGAAAATAAATTAATTCTTAGGGAAGTCGGCCTTAACGGCTAAATTTATGGAACCTTCTTGGGTGGTGGAAATTGCCTATATAAGAAAGGTCTGTAGTGTTGTCTAGGGTAGTTCTGGGTAGTAGATCTAGGTAATGATTCAAGGCTTTGTCCTACAAAATATTGTAAGAGAAAATGCCCATGTGGCTTTGCATATTGTAATTCTGAAATTTGTAATTCCACATTTGTGGAGATAATAAGAAGCCCATTTTCTATTCTTGCAAATTGTTGTTGTTCTCTGTTTTTGTTATGTGTTTGTGGTATTAAGGGGAGCACCCTTCGTCAAATGTTTATATAAGTTTAAATCTTATTATATTCAATTTATCTTAATTTTTTTAAAATATATTTTATATTAAAAATAAAATTATTTTTTATTGACATTTTTTTTATAAGTAAGAGGTCGAAGCCAAATTTTTTTATTAAAGAATTTTAAAAAGTACACCTTCATTCAGTGTGGGCATCGGTAGGAAAGATCAGAGTCAAGAAAACCTCCA